>CM067224.1:68016227-68376226 GCA_034190945.1 Octodonta nipae
ATAAAAAGCACAAACGAAAATTCTTATGGAAAGTCAGAAGTTCACCTTTAGAAACCCAATAAGAAATGAGGATGTAAGAACCAAATTACACATATACTCTATGAACAATAAAATAAAAGAAGGGCAAATGAAATGGGGCGAATATATATACATACATATATATATATATATATATATATATATATATATATGTTTTAGGTGGTTTCCGGAAATTCATCCACGTAGTTGATAACTGATCCCTGCCGGGATCGATGGTAAAATGACGACGTTTCGGCAGAGTCACATCTGCCCTCTTCAGGTCGGTTCGCATAATTCTCGTAGCCTTCTGCTTTCGCTTCTAGTTACTCGAATACAGTATTCGAGTCTTAGAGTAGGTTAGTCGGTACTGAATTCATAACAAACGTATCTCACGATTGTAAATGGAATTAATAGAAAAAACAATAGTGAATCAGTATTCGAGTAACTAGAAGCGAAAGCAGAAGGCTACGAGAATTATGCGAACCGACCTGAAGAGGGCAGATGTGACTCTGCCGAAACGTCGTCATTTTACCATCAAAATAATGAAAGACTCCATACTACCTAATCAAGTAACAAAGGAAGACGAGACGTAGGTAGATCCATGAAACAACACTTCCAACAAAGGCTGAAAATCTGTTCGATCTGTTAAGTCACGGGTGGGTCCACGCGATGGTAGGTTTGAGAAAAATTCATTTATTTACACAATATTTTTTTCAAGTAATTCGGAGGAACAACTAAAAGATAATATTTTGGTCACCTCATAGATAATGGGATACATTTCCTGTGGATTCAAAAATAATTTTTACACCGAAAATAATCTTCTTTATTTCCACACCAAAAATTCAAAATCAATACCACTACTTTTGTTAGACTAAGTAATGAGTTACTCGCACATCTCGTTCATCGACTGTCGTAGTATCCTTGTCTGTCTAATGTTCATGACTAGCTCTCGAAAGGAATGGCATTTTTAGTCCTTTTTTTATCTGCAGTCGTAAAGACTAGAAACAAGTTTTTTTGCTAAACGTTTTGTTTGTTCGGTAAATTAGTTTTTATTACGGTTATTAATTTCGACAGAATTTTTCAATTAGTAACATCAAATTAAACGTGCAGTACATAAAAAAGTGCAAGATAATGGTTTTGATAAACTTTTATTAACAAAAAATCCACAACACGCTGAAAATTTGAGTGACGAACATAGTGATGTTTTAGCAATTTTTGAAGACATGTTAGGAAATTTTTGCTGATCTGTTTTAAGAGATGTTGAGACAAAGTTGTAAACGAACGGCAAAAATGACTATCTTATCATTTTTAAAATATTTCTCTGTTACCAAGGTATGAGATGTGACACTAATAAACCTTTAATATATAAACTGTGTAAACCAGTCATGAGAGTAATAAATTACTGTGGAAAAAGTGCAAATTTTTATATGTTAGTTCGCGTATCATATTCGGCTGGGATGCAAAATTTATATAATATCCTCGGGTTTTACTAAGGATCTCAAAGGAGGAGGTCAATTATGAACTACACTGAGAATCTCCATGTAATATCACCAAATAATGAAAAAAACATCCATTATAATAAATAAAAATTATACTCACAATCTTCTGGTTTCTCACATTGTACCAAGGAATTCTCGACAAACAGACCTTTGTCTATGATACATCCTTCACCAACAATACTGCCTGCAGTGACTTTACTTTTGGATTTCAATGTACAATTAGGTCCAATAATACTGTGTGATATTACGACATTATCCTCAACTTTGCAACCAGAAAATAATACTGAGTCATGAATTTTGGTATTTTTTCCAACATTAACACCATAACCTAACACTGTATTGTGAACGGACGCTGAGTCATCCAAATTGGAACCTTCTCCAATAATTACATCATTTTTAAGTCTTTTACTCCTAAAATTAATTGTGATTTTACTTTTTCAAATGTATGTAAATGATTTACAAACCTTTTGCTTAATTTGAGTGGATAAACCCAGTTATTCTTAAGTTCCTGGCTGAAATCAAATTCACAGAAATGTAATGTTTGTTAGTGGACAAGAATACTAACTTTGTGATTTGGCCTTAAAAGATCTTAAAGAGACATGGTTACAAACAGTTATTTGGAAAATGAAATTTCAAATATAAATATCAAAAGTAGCTTGGTCTCAAGCTTTCACCACTAAAATTGAGCTTTTACATAAAAAGCTGAAAGTTTTTTAAAAACTAAAATAAAACTATTAAAATATTCTGATCTGAGCTGCATTTACTTCCTTCAGTTAGTACCAATTTTAAAACCTTCTAAAGATTTTAATAATGTAATTGTGTTTTTTGTCATCAGTATATCTAAATATCTCAAACAATGCAAAAAAAAAGTATTTTTATTCATAGAGATGTTCAAAGAAACATGAGGATTTATAAGAAATCAATATAATAAAATCTATTGATTACTTATAGGAACTTTTACTATTTGTTATTTATGATGTTATTGAGAAGGGTTTTCTTAAATCAATCATGTTAATTAGATTAAAACAAAAAGCACTGTTAATTTTCACAAATTTTTTAAAAATTGACAATTGTTCGTTAGCGAGTTAGCTGTGTGAAATAATAGTCAAACTTAAATAAATCTGTGAAAATTAAGTGTTTTTTGGTTTAATCTAATTAAAATGAATGTTCATCAAGTTAAGACCGAAACAATCATCAAAATCATGTTTTTTCCAAATTACAAAAGTTTACAGTACAGCAGACAACTAAATGCTTGAACATTGTGCAACAAAAGTAATAATTATCAAAAAACAACAAAATGTTAACCAATAGTGCCTCACCTTAATGCTTGGTACATCCTCCAAGTAGTTACTGCACCACCAAATTCACTACCCTTCAAAATATGACAATACACAGTGCTGCCCATAATTTCTTCATTCATCAACAACCCTCTTACAAAATCATCCTTAGTTTGATAATCAAAATTATCAGAGAATAGAGGCAGTACAGAGGAGGAACAGATTGCTATGTGAGTATCTTTTACATTGTGAATTAATGAAACTGAGGAATTCTCAAGGAATATTTCCTAAAAAATAAATAGTACTAAACATTTTTTGATCTGTTATGGTCACAAACCAATGGGAATGCTATCTTCTTTTCTTTGTATGTTCCCAATTTTTTTTGAAATAATATTCTTTTACTAGAATTAACTGCTAGCAAGTATTCTTCTTGCGGGCACCTACCAATGTAACCAATTCTGGCTTCTTGTAATATAAGGGTCATAGCAGCACCTTTGTCAGATTTTGCTGTAAGGCTAAAAAAAGTAAGTGTTAATATATAAGTAACCCAATAGATGCTTCTGAAGTTAAAAAACAGTTTTCAAAAAAGGAATGCCTATTAATGTACTTGTCTGGTATTATTACAGCACTAATTATTTTTGTCCAAATGAGAATTACATTTCACATCTCCTTTGTTTATTAAAATTAAAATGACAATGTTAAAATGACAATCATTTTAATACATCACTACTGGAGATATAACTAGTATTTACTACTGCAGATTTTTAAAACATTAACAGAAAATGAATAATGTTATTATGCAACACCAAAAAATTCATTAGAAAAAGAGGAGTTAGACAGTGAAGCAATTGAGATGAAATTATAACAAAAATTAAAGATATATGAAAAGTGTACAGTCAGTATATAAAGTTCTAAATAAAGAGAGTAGGGAAAATAATTAATGAAACATCTGATAAGCCAGAAATATACCTGGCAAAGAATATTAGTACCAGAAAACACAGATTAAAACTGATGAACATCATAATTAAAAAAAAAAATAGTTAAGATTTGCATGAGTATGTTGAGAGTGAATGAAGTAAAATTTAATGTAGATATTGTGTGTTTCTAAGAATACAAGTGTAAAAAAAAATACGCGACGAATTGATAACATCGTCCATTTTGGAAGTGGGTTAATAATAGATCATAATGAGTGTGTCAACATATTAGAGAATTGCAATACTGCATAGTGGAGTGCAGTAAATAAAGAATTAGAAGAAGCTACTCCAATCAATAACTGGAATAATCATATTACAACAACCATACCACACATAAATGGTCTTTTAGAAAGTCTAAAAAGACCAAAATCAATAATATTAAATTTAAAACCAAAGAACACAATTAAAAAAAAATGCAGTTACAAAATTTCTTTATAGTAATAAACCTAATAATTTGAAAAGTTAAAAACTTGTAAACATTTATGTGACCTTGGTCATAAAATACAATGTCCAAATTCAACCTTATTACACAAAGAAGACAACACAAAACAAAATCCAAGATTGTTTTAATTTGATTAACTAAATGGGATTCTCTCACTACCACTTCAATAGAATTCAGTAATTTCTGGTTGCCTATACTCAATAGTCATATCCTTATGAACAATACTATATTAGGATAGTTCATTCAAAATTCATTGATCACATTTGAGTCAAATGTTTATAATTTCAATTCATTATGGTAACTGGTAATTACAACTGAGTTTAACTGCAGTGTTAGACATGATGTCATATTAGACATGTCATATTTATCTAAAGGCTGAAAAGAAATAATGCTAAACAATTTTTTCAATAAGTATTAGAGGTTTTCCTTTGTAGATCCTTCCTATCCTAATAAAATAAGGCACCCCTCATTCTTTTTATATCTTTCTGACAGAAAACTCCAAGGGTCTCAAAATCTCTAATCTACACATATATCTTCCTTCTCCCCAATTGTGAAGGGAATCAGATTCAAACATTTGGGTTATCGTTAGTGAAACAAAACAAAATGTAAACATATTGGTTTTGTAATTTGAGTGCTCTCAAAAAGTCTGTCTGGTTGTAAATTGTCCTTGGGTGACTTTTTCATATAGAGAGTGAAAAGTCAAGGAAACTTGTCGACTGTGAAAGAAAATTCAAGGGTTAAAGTGAGACAAATTGTGAACATGGTTTATTTTTTAAGACGTATGTGCTAAGATTTAAATACATGTAGTGAAAAATATTTATCAACCAAAAATTTTGATTTTGAAAAATGTTAATATTAAATTCATGGTGGAAGCCATTGCTTTGCAGTCATAAAGAGTCAAAAACTCTGTCAAATTCTCCCAACTTCAAAGGCTCTTCTGTATTTAAAACTAAATTGTATGTTGTTATATAATTACCACTGTGAATATTTTATTTATATCATTCTTATATTTGTCATTGAGAATGGGGTCTGATTTAGACCCTGAAATATTTGAAAGGTTGGAAATAGAGTCTGTTATTAACTGTGGTGCTATTCACAAAGAATTCATAATCTAAATATAAAAAACTTGCACATTATATGAAGAAATTGAAACGACTCACCTATGCTTTTTTAGCAATGGTAAAAGGGAAACATTAGAAATTGTTCCTGGTTCCAATAAAACAAAATCACCCCTCAAAACACCTTTACCATCAATATCCCTCAGGCAGTCTCCAAAAGAATGGCAGGATTCTGATACAATAATGTTTACTTTCATTGTTAAAGTCCACCCATCACCATCTTTAATACATTTACTGAAATGTGTATGTGAAAATAGTCTTCGTTTGTTACAAACAGAATATTATAATACTAACTTTATATGCTCTTTAATAGCTTCACTGTTGGAACAACAAATTAAAAAGGTTTCTTCAATGCCACCAAGAGATAAAAATTCTAATGTATAGTCTATTATGGGTTTGTTCAGAATGGGCAGAAGAATCTAAAATCGAAAAATGTACATATGTTCTACATGTATATTGTGGTCCTACATGTGGAATTGTATCACAAATTGGTGTGAATTCATCATCGAATGTATCAGCAACTATAATAGCTTGTACCACATTGTCTTTTTTAATAACTGAATTTTTAGACATTTTTTTAATTCAAAATTATTTCAATTATAAGAAATACAACAAATTACATACAAACTTTGTAGTTTAATTGAGGTTAGGCTGAGAATTTGACACAAAACAGAGACCATTTCCACAAAGTGCTAGTTATCTTGTTCTGTGATAATTTATCTGTGTTTGTGTGTTTGACAAATGGAGAAAACTTTGTTTTGGTATCTGTCATTGTCAAGTTTTAAATGGAAAGTGATTGGAAAATGTTTGTATTGCAGTTAGTAACTAATTATTTGTAATTTAAATTGTCTTAATCATTTGTTCTATAAAATGTTACAAGTAAAATAATTTGTTTAAACAATGGGTTCAGAAAAGGTTTGATTTTCAATAGTTTTAACTGTAAACAACTATTTAATCATTATTCATTCATAGTTACTATTCCGACTAGAGCAACCCCATGGAACCGGAGATGTATACTTGGGATGGCAAAAAGGGTCAGGGATGTACTTAGCTACAACTGGTGTCGATTCCATTGTTAATATTTTTGACCGTTATGGAGAAATTCAGGAACGTATAAAGTTGCAAAGGTATATTATTCTTTGATATTACACACCTCACAGTTTGAATATTTATCAGTAACAGCTCTCATTTTAGTTTGTGTACTGGGTTTTCTTGGGACAGTGAAGGAGATCTATTAGCTATCATTTGCCAAGCACCTCAGGTAATCTTGTGGGATGCAAACTTGTCCAAAAAACAGACTGTTGATGTAGGATTGAAAGATGTAATGTCTTGCTTAATTTGGGCCAAGCACAGTCCAATATTGGCAGTGGGAACTGTTAAAGGAAATGTTTCAATATATAATCACAACACTGCAAAGTAAGTGTGTATTACTGTGTAGTAATATGTGAGTTATAATTTAATTTTTCCAGAAACTCCTAGATGTCAATATTCCTTTCATGTTAAACATTAAATCTGTTGAATGTATGAACTATATAAATAACTAGCTGACCTGTCCCAGCTTCATGCAGGCTAGACAAATGGACAAATTTTCTCAGACTATTGATATCTTATTATTTAATGATTGCCACTGTATAGAATTTCTCACTTAATTGTTTTGACATTACTTGTCAAAATTTTTTTTTAAACTATATTTACCAAACATTTTTTTCTGGACACTGTAAGCACCTAGAGGTATGAAATATACTTTATGACCTATACTCATACCTACCAAATATATATAAAAAATTTCATAAAAATTGGTCCATCCATTTCAAAGGAGTTTGATCACTAACACCTTAACACAAGATTTTTATATATTAGATTATTCAAGATTTTAAACAGTTGAAGAAAGCATTCATGAACATTCTCAACTAGAAACAATATATTGCATTCAATAGATTGTAAAATCTGGAAAAGATTTTATCTTATTTTCGAATGGTTCAATATCACATCAGTGAAGCCTAATCTGAAAAAGTTTATCGCAGTTATAATCATAGAATTTATTGCATCTAAGATATCTGAAATTGTTCACCTGTTCTAAGGTTGAGTTATTTAGGACTTTCTTTATTCAGATGGGCTATTTTGCCAGTATTGACACAACTTTACTGTTGTATTGTTCATGGATATTATCATGTCACATGTCTTTCTGATCTGCTGAACAAGTATATTCTGTTTATAACAGTGAAATACATGTGAAAATTCATTTTCCATTTTTATATTTTGTCTTCCACAACAACTTGGGGACATATAGCAACGCCATCTTACAACTTGTTATACAACCTTTTCTGTAATTATGCTTTTCACATTCATTTTTATGCTGATACTGATATACATTTTTTAATTAAGTTTTTCTGGTATCCTTTTGATCATCATTTTGCAAAGTATATTTCTGTTGAGGTTTCCTTGTTGTTTCGGTTTTATCATTGTTTGTTGTTTTGTGAATATAAATTGTAGAGCTCTCAATTTTTTATTAGGGGCACCCTTGCTGTTTTTTAGCTTTAAGTGGAGACTGCTTTAACTGCAAGAGAAACTGTGGATTTCTGAGTTCATCTTTTCAATTGCGGCAACTTTCTTAGGTTCACTTGTAGCTGTAGTCTTTTTGGTCAGGTTTTTGCTGCTCCCGAAGCCGATGGCTTCGTTGTCATCTTAGGTTTATCCTGAAGATAAAACTGACAATTTGAAAGAACCAGTTAAGACTTGTAGATGTATAATTAGGGCCCCAAATTTCCATAGCTCTATGCTTATGTGATAGGGTGCTTTAGTTATTTGCAAGTCTATGATTTTTTGGTGATTTTCTTTTCAATAAAATTAAGCAAAATATTAACTCAAAAGTGTTTTCTCCATTATGGAAGATGACATAAATATCAGGTGTGGCCTTCATATTAAAAAGGTAGTAAACATGCAGATGAACATGCAAATTACTTGCTTCATTTGGCCACCATCAACCACTATGTCAATTCCACTGATATGTTCAACTCATCAATTATAAAATTCAAAACAGAGAAGAAACAGTGTCACAGAAAAATCATTAAAATTTCCACAATATTTTCTCATGATTGTTTCAGCCTGTACATCAGTGGTTTCCAACCTGTGGGGCGAGCCCCCCTAGAGGGGCGCGAGACCTTTGTAAGGGGGGCATGCAGCTGTTTCCAAAATATTATTTTGGAATACAAACCAAAAAAGTCAAATAGGTGTCTAACAAATGAATCAGCAAAATAGGTGTATGTAATCCACAATTAGATTGTTAGAAAAATTAAGGGGGCACAACCATTTTTTTGGTAATATTCACTTATACATTTATCTTCTACTCTGTATTCTGAAGAAGCCTGTTAAAACAATTGTCAATCTGATAAATATAACAGTGAAAATTACCAAAGTGTTTACTTTAAGAAGCACATTTTCTCATATTTAATCAGACTTGGCCATTTGCAAATCTAATCTTTTTTTATGTGGACTACTCATGATATCAACTATTATCCTTCTGATTGGCAGAAACAAGAAAATTGGAACAAATTGCTGTTTCTTTATAGGATCTTGTTCTTATCTCAACCCATTCATCATCATCCTTTCTTGATTATATTGTTAGCCACAGGGTTTTCTCTCAAATTTTACCTCAATAATAACAGACTTTCTTGTCTGAGGCATAAACTAGAAAATCGTGTACCCAAATATTTCATAGTATAGCAGTCTAAATAAAACACAAGTAGTGAAATTTTAACACTTGGTTGGTGTTGGTGGAAGCTCCCACCTTTTGGATAAAACCTGGTTATATAACCCAATATGAAATTTCAGCCCATATTTTGATTTTTCTCGAGTATGAATGCTCTGGAAACTTTATGTCTAAATGAAATGTCTCTTCAGTATTTCTGGCATCTATCAAATGTTTTTATCTATAACAAACCTTCAATATAATAAGCTCTTACATCTACATTACACCAATTAAACCATTGAAACTAACTAATAATATTAATTTTAGGCGAACCCCAATAATCGGGAAACACTCTAAAAAAATTACTTGTGGGGCTTGGAATGAAGACAACTTATTAGCACTGGGATCTGAAGACAAGACACTGTCTATAAGCAATTTGGAAGGAGACACTTTAAGGATAGTTTCATTAAGATCTGAACCGTCAGAAGTACAATTTTCTGAGATGAAAACCGACGAACGAGTTCGAGGAGAAAATACTGTAAGACACTTTTGAGAGTGAATTATCTATATGTGGAATAAAATCTTAATTTTTAGGTGAGTTTAATAGTTGGTAAAAGAACACTTTATTTGTACAATCTCCTTGATCCGGAGAATCCTGTGGAATTAGCTTTCCAACCTCATTATGGCACTATGGTTACCTACAAGTGGTTTGGGGATGGTTACATTCTGATTGGATTTTCTGCTGGATATTTTATTTCTATTTCGACGCATTTAAAGGAAGTCGGACAAGAACTGTTCCAAGTTAGAAATCACAGAAATGTTTTAACAGGAATAGCCATTTGTGAAGCCACTGGTGAGGCCGCCTCTTGTGGCGATAACACGTAAGTATTATTAGTAGTCCTTTTAAATGTATGAAAAAGCTTAAAAAAGTAAAATATAACATTCATTGTCAGTAAGGTGCTGTCTATACTGTCTATTGTTTGCTCATTTAAGTAAATGCAAGTTTTTTTTTGTGGAATCTTATAAGTTTCAAAAATAATCTTTTATTTTTCATTTAGGGGAGGAGATGGTTCACGATTTCTTTATTTTCGTTTATACAGGTGATAGGGGGTCTTAAGTCATTACAGTTATGCTTATGTAATACTTGAATGTTGAATGTCCCCTAATAGTAAATTTACTCCGGCTGTTTCCATTGATTCTAAACAAATAATTCGAAATTTACATTTTTTATAACCCACCTCTTTTGTAAGTGCACTTGAGTACAATTTATATCTTTTTGAGTTTTTTGCTTTGTTTTTGAGTTATTCAAATGATAAGATTCATATAAAAACCCCTAGTGAAGCGCAAACTCAAAAAACCTCAGAGCTTTAAACATTTAGACGGCGATCCTGAAAGATGATTATCAAGAGTGATTCCGAAATGTATGCAGATATAAAAATTAAAGGATAAAAAACAGAAAATATTTTATTTTATTTTTCATTACTTCACTTTTTCCAGAGTAAAAATTCATGATCTTGGAAACCTCCAAGAAACGTCAAGTGTTCTGACCCTGGCTCAAGAATCGGGAATTGATAGAATAGCTTGGAGCAGCGATGGACAACTTCTTGCTGTCTGCACTAAAGGTGGATCAGTTAATGTTTATGTTACTTACATGCCACTCCTTTCATCTGTATGTTTACCACGATTGGCTATATTGTCAAATCTAACTGAAATAAGTGTTTACAACTACTCTACTGATAAGGTAACAAACGAGTATTTTATTTTTATCCCAAACGTATTATTTCTTTGTGAATTTCAGACGAAACTGAAGCCTATTCCAGTAACTCTTGAAATTGAACCCAGTTTCATAGCTGTGGGGCCTTTCCATCTTATAATTGGAATGAACAATAATGCTTGGTTCTATGATTTGACAAAGCCTCAGCCGGATAGTGATGATTTGCCATTGAAACTGAAAAACAAGCAATATTTAGGTGCTGTTACCAGTATAAAATTGAACCCAGAATATGCCTCTGTTTTGTTTGAGGGGAAAATACAACTACACTTGGTAAGACAATTTTCAGAAATGAATTATATTTAGCCTAATTTCTTTTATGTTACTTCACCTGTGCATGTACTATATCTCAAATGATCTCATTTTTTTGTGTAACATATAGGGTGGATTTTAGTCTAACTCAAATTTGTTTACTGAAATAGGAGTAGGGGCGGTTCTGGCAAGAATCTCAGGGGAGGATCTTACTAAATTTCCCTATTTCTCTAAATGAGCTTTGATACAACATTACAGTTTAAAAAATTAAGAAAAATTAGAACTCTTAAAGGAGATGTAAAATATAGAACAACATTAACAATCAAAAATTATGTTCTCTGACAAAATTAGAGAAACAATGTGCCTGTAAGGAACGAACTACTTTCAAACTACCCTTCATTTATTAGAAATGATAACAGATTATAATTTTCATCTGCATATGGAGTTAATATAAAAAAATAGAGATAAAATGTTATAGAAGATTAAATTGTACATACTAATAGCACCAACTCAAGCAACAAAAAAAAAAGTATTCAATTTGAGAATGCCATTTTTTCTGTTCTTAATAAAATAATATATATCTATATCTATACTATTATAAAATTGTGAATTTGTCGGTCTGTGTTTGTTTATTTGTTGGTTCGGGCATCACGTAAGAACTACTCAACTAATTTTGCTGAATCTTTTTTTCTGCCAAGCCTATAGTTTGACGTAAAATCTGGTATTCATTTTATCTCCCTACATTGACAGAAACGGTAGATATAGCGAAAACACTACTACGATGTTGGATAATACACATACCAAATATTCGTTTATTCAAAATTTGAAATCTGCCAATGTAACTTGTTTCGATTCAAAAAAATCCAACTGATATACCTAGCGTAATTTTACAGGGTGTTCCATATATAGGATAGGTGAAACTTATAGCGGTTTTAAAAAAAAGTTATATTAGTTGGTTCTTAAGCAGCTGAGTGGGGGAGTGGAATTAGTTATACAGGGTGGTTAAAAAGAGTTGAACTGGGTGGGCCATAAATAGTAGCATATACCAGGTAGTTGAAAAAAGAATGGAGAAAAATTATATTTATACAGGGCGGATAACAAAATGTTATATTCTTTGGCTCATAAAATGTTTCTTAACCATATTGACAACGGTGCCTGACCTAGACCCCGAAACGTTTGGAATATACAGCAATTTTTCGTGACTTGTGGTGTTATTTCCCAAGAAGTACTTAAACATAGTGCTATAATTCTTAGAAATATTTTATTAATACATAACAATTAATTATTAACGAACAAAGTATAGGTAAAACTAAAAAATTGTATTTGAATATTGTAATAAAATGTTTTAAAATACATTACGGCAAACAGCAGTGCACTTTTTGTGTCCTTGCCTTCAAAATGGTAGGCTATTCAGGAATCATTCGATCAGATTCGTTGTTTTCAACACAAGCATTTTTCATATGCAGTACTGACTGTGGACAACCGATTAAGACAAAAGTATCGAAGTCACGAACATCTGTAATAATCAGTATTTATTTATGTTGTATGCCGACATATAACCAATAGTTTGTAACGAATAATTTAGTTTTCTCCATCACTTCCTGTTATCGAAGTATAGTTGTCAGAGCGCTATACTTTTAATAATCAGTATGAAAATGTAGGTTTATTTATTTGAAAAATCACCGTTGTTTACAATTTCTCATTTTTTCTTCTAGATTGAACCTTCAGATGTCTCAGAAGAACACAAAGAGGCCATCACATTTCCTGAGGAATTAAATAACCAGAACGTAATAACTTGCCATGAACTAACAACTGATTTCTTGATCTATGCAACTGACATGGGACACATTGTGTACTTTCACATAGAAGAATGGTCTAAAGCAATGGAATACAAGCATATTATAGGCATTACTAAAATCCATGCTGATCCTGCAGGCACTAGATTGATATTTGTTGACTCTAAAACCAAAGGATATCTATTCAATGGAGTATGTATTTTTTAATTAAATGTTAACTTTATGGTGCTGTCATTTAAGAAGTAAACTGTCTTAATTGTGTAGGTAGCATTTTCCCCATTGAATAGGCATTTTGAACATTTCACCTTGACTAATCCGAGTGTAAAAATTGGCATTAAATATCAGGTGCGTGCAGTTTTAATAAACAACATAAAAATATATATTTAAGTATATTCTTTTGATGCCTTATCATTTGGTAGAGGTTAGTGATTACTGGCAAAACGTTTTCTATCTTTGGCTGATCTTATTTGTTCTTCCTTTTATTGTCAAGTGTCAGTATATTATTTATTGTTATGTAGAATCTGACCAAAGTATGCGGTTTTCCTAATTTGTATAAGGTTAGTAGTTCTAGCTCTTTATCTCAAAGGCATTCAATATATATGATTCTTCTGTATGTTTGTAAGTCACTGAATTCTTAAACAGCTGGACAGATGTTCATGTAATTTTTGTGTTTTATATTCACAATTGAACCGATTTCTAGGAAATAAACTTATTTCAACAGTAAACATCTATATATAAATAGGCCAAGACAAAACGGTTAGGTACCATTTTCTCCTCTGTCCCTCAGCCGATTTACTTTATTTTTGTTTTGTTTGCTATTGACGAGCTTCAGTGTAGAATGCTTAGGTTTCTTTATAATATTGCTTCATTCATTAAATAAAATAAAACAAAAAATTCATTATTTAAGTCCACACTGTCAATGCGAAACAGTGCCGCCAGATTGCTTGGAGAGAAAAAAAAAAGATGAATTGACTCGAAAAACAAACTAAGTTAAACAAATAAGTTACAAATTTTTATCAGTTCCCAAAGTTATTCCACATTATCATGCTATTCAGATTTCACGCATAAAAATTTATAATATATGATAATAATTATTTATTTGGTACTCCCAAGTTTGAAACTTTAATTTGTTTCTAAGTATGGTTTGTCAACTAACATTAGAATTGTGTATTGTGTGGCAACTGATCAATGTGTTTCCGACAATATTTTATTATTTTGACATAACGCTTTTAATTTATATTGTTTCTATTTTAAAGGCTAATAGTTTCATACAATTTAACTAATCTTACAAAGCCCATGATATAAATACAATTAGTGAGATTTAAGACAAGTAGTTATGCCTGACATCATGACAATATTCTCGGCCATCTTCGTTTTGAATCGTTTTAGCGAATCTGATTATTTTGATTTCAGTTTGACATATCATACATTGTTAGCCGTTAGGTTAATACCTACCTTTTCAATTCAATGTGAAAATTATCAATATATTATTTGAAAAAAAATTAATTTCAATGCACTAACAAAAATTGTCAACATAAAAAGTATTATTTAACAAAAATTAACAGCAGATGCATTGCATATCGTTATATTTTTAATTTAATACAGAAATATTCATTGCTAACTTTGTGTATTAAATTGAAATAATTGAGATTATACAAACAGTGCAGGTTAAGGTGTACTAATATGTAAGTACTTATGTATCTATTTATTTATACTGCATCTTCATAGTTACTTATGAGTTCGTTTCTTGCATTTTCTTATTAGAAAGTGAATTCGTAATTGTGAAATATCTGAATAACAGCAAAACATTTTGGAAAACTAAGGTTTAAAAATATTACTTATGTTTAATATTAATTTATTATTTGATTTACCATGCCTGCAAAATCCTGCCTCTTAATACAGGGTCAATGAGTTTTGCCTAAAATGAACATATTGTCATTTTAAATATGTGTATTTTATTTAAAAACTGTAAATACACAAATGTAAAAGAGTTCGGTACTATTTCATTCTGTTTGTGAACCAATTTTTTAATTTTTCAATTGCTAATTGACGGGCTTTAGTGTTATTAATAAAAAAAAATACATCAAACGGCCAACATGTTATGTTAATAACAGTTATTTCCCCATCTCCTCCATAATAGCTGAACTAGTCCCATTAAACCTTCCACCGCTAGAGGATAAAATTATTTCATATATTTTCTAATAATCAAATCAAAGCTTTTTATAAATTCTTGATTATTATTGAAGTTTTCAATTCTCGAAGTGTATTTGTATTGTAAATTTATTGAATAATAGTATGATGGCATGAAAATTTGTAAATTATTTTTTATTCAGGAACAGAACGTTATTTAATTTTGCTTATTGAATCTGCCTCAGCGACCTACATGTACATTATTATCCTTTGTGAAATTTACGTAATTATACTGGTAGTGAACTATTTAGCATAGGTGCACAAAAAAGTGCAAATATGCCATTGACAACGAGGTCTGATCTAGACCCCGAAACGTTTGGAATATACAGCAATTTCCTTTAAAGTGTGGTGTTATTTCCCAATAAACACTTGGCATATAGGTATATTATCTTGAAATTTTTAAAAAGATTTTGGTCAAATTTCGACCACTCGGCGACAGCTAGTTATCATTATAGTATCTATCAATAATCATGGTGTAGCCTTCCTTACATATTTGTTTCTAATTTCTTTCAATGCGGTTTTTTCTGGGCTTTTTGGGACTAGGTTACACCAGTTATTTCCTAATACTATAGTTCGATCTTATATTACCGTATAGGTGAAATAAACCAATATTTTTCCGTAATAGGTACAACCGATATCTATTGCAAACTCATACACTTGTAATCGCACCTTTTTCTGACTGCTACAGTCGTAGTTTCTAGTCGCCTCTCATCCCGCATTGTTTCAAAAGTAGCATTAATTCTTCCTCTTAACTGCTCTTTTATTTCTATTTCTTTCTCATAAACAAACAAAATCAATTTTTAATGAACGATTTATCGATCTTAATTAGATAAATTCAAGTCATTTACTAGATAGAAATAGAAACCAAGAAGCAGTTAAGGGAAAAAATCAATGTTCCTATCCAAAAAATGCGGGATGATCGATCTTATTAGTTGAAATCCCATTGGAAGATAGACCAATAATATTCAAAAAGTTGGCTGTCCAGCACATTATAGTCGAACTGTCATAGAGCTTCTGGACAATTCATTCCCAAACGCCTGGATTGTGAGAGCCTAATTGCAGCGCCATCTATCGGATCCAATTGCAGATATAAATTATCCAGGGACCCACTCAAACAGACAGAAATGATTTTATCAAACTCAAACATCAAAAAAATATATATTTTTTTGTTCTTCATAGAACCTGGTAGCAGCCCCCACTAACCACTGTGAGCCTAAAATATACAGGGATTCACTCAAAGGCCACAAATATCGGTCGAGCTATTTAGGAATAGTTCAAAAAACTTCCCCAACTCCATCGCAACGCCACATACCGGGTTCAATTGTAAATTTAAATCAAGGGACCAATTCAAACAAATACAAAATGTATCATCAAAATCGGCCCAATTGTCTAAGAGGAGTTTTATTACTTACATAGCTCATCAAACTTTAAACATTATTTTATGCCATGCTATAAAACCCATAAACACCAACGAAATATCAAAATTCCAGCAAATTAGTGGTTTATACTTATTTTATTATTGGTTATTTTTTATTCAAGATTATGAATGAAGTTATCACAATACCAGACCTACCGAACAAAATTAATGGAGCGATATGGGATAGTAACATTGCAGACAGAAACACTTTTATAATTTACGATGATCAAGAGATCACTACCTACATCTATATACCGCAATCTACAGAAAGTATAGTTATAATATGAATACAATTTTTGTAGCATATAAAAAATTATATTTTTAGATTCTTATGTCAAAAAAATTGGCGTAACGACCCTCATAGGTAAACAAGTACCGCTCTTAATGTATGCTGGTGAAGTAACGTGCGCAACTTCGGGAGGACAACTTACCCAAATTACTTTATCTACACATGATTCTATAGTAGCCAATGACAATGATACTGGTGTCTTGGAGGCTAGTTTTGAGAAACAGTTGTCGTTGCATAGGTAAGTTGAACCTGTAATATTTTATGAACTATGCTCTCCTTGAAATCAAACTAGTTCTTGATATTCATTGCTTTATATAAAATGTTTAAGAAGTAAATTTGTTTAAAAAAATAATTAAGAAACATCGATTATAAAATACTCCCAAAAATATATTATAGTAGCTGGAATGTCTTCGATGACACATTACATATAATATCCAAAAAAATGTATGAATTAGATGTTGCGGTTTTAGTTCAATGCTGGACCTTTAGTGGAACAATCAATAAATCACGTGCCGTCGCGTAAATTAATTCACCAAATAAAGTTAATCACTAACCTTTTACGTCGAAGCTCTGCAGGTGGTGTTTTCTTGGTTCTTCTTTCTTCTGAGGCTAGCCCCGGAGCGGCAGGAACTGTCTTTTTAGAGCTTCGTCTGGACAACACGTTACACAAAAAATAGCGATGTAATGTTCATTGATTGAGCAAACAAAAAATGCGGGTTTAACAACAAATGATGCGCTTTTGTAAACACAATAGAAACAAAATGAAAGCGGTTTAGCGGTTGATACGACCGAAACTAATAACTCGCGGAATCGTAACACAATAACAACAAAAAGCGCCCGTCGTAAGACGGTATCAAAAGCGTCCGAAAAAGGGCGGAATACAATACAGGAATCACGAATACTGTCTATATTTTACACGCAAAAAACACTTAAAATTAGCATTAGCGCGACGGAAGATTTTGGAAAAGGTGCAGAAGTTTAAAATTCAATGAAGAAATTCAATCAAATTTGAACAATATGCTAAACAAATTGCGGGAACGCACCAGTAGCATATTGTTGGACCCAGACAAACCTAATCTTTTTTTGTATGATTAGTGGTATTGTATAAAATACAATTGATTGATTTAATATGTTGTTTATTTAAAAAAGAGGTAACTAGACATTAGATATATACCAGTCTGTAGAGCAAAAGTCAACAACTATTCTCTTATACCATCACTCAGTAACAGCTTATAGAGAATAATTGACAAGGTTGTAACAGCAAATTCATAAAAGTAAACTATTTAAATAATAAAAACCCGCAGACGAATTTCTCTTTTTTTTTTTTCTTATGTAATGAAAAGTAATGATGTATCGTAATGCAGTCAATGAAGAAGTTGTAGAGGATCAGAAATCCTTCTTGATGAGCATTTATACGTTCTGATTAAATCATTTTCACCGATAAAAGTCAGAAAAACTGGTACAATTTGGATTTTTTTCAACATTTGAAACTTTCTGATAACTAGCACTGGAATATTAATCATTTTCAAAATGATAGTTTACGATTTTAAGTTTACACGGGCTCACGATGGATATTGTCTGATAGGTGGTTTTTTAATACTTTAATTTAAATAATTTATTGGGATATTTTGCATAGCACACCATATTAATCAAGCCAGTCCAATCAGAATATATTCAAGATATTTTTAAAGTTCCGCTTCAATTTGTCCATCTTGGATTTCTGCAAAATATTTCTACAAAAATTGCAATTTTGCAAAATCTACTTAACAGACAATATCTAACTTGAGGTCAATTAATCTCAACATTA
Source organism: Octodonta nipae (assembly GCA_034190945.1). Taxonomy (NCBI): domain Eukaryota; kingdom Metazoa; phylum Arthropoda; class Insecta; order Coleoptera; family Chrysomelidae; genus Octodonta; species Octodonta nipae. The sequence continues at coordinate 68,034,766 of CM067224.1, forward strand.
TAAGTTATCATTAGGAGGAAGATTAAGGCGTTTATTACAATCAGTTTATGAATGTTTAAAAATTTTATATATTTTTCTTTTTTTTTAATGCTAAAATGATTTACTTCTACTAGTTTGCTGTTAAAATTATGACAAATGATGGCTTACAAACCCTTATTTGCGTGATGGCGTGAACAATTTGCTGTGGAATTTTAGGTCATCTAAATCTCTATTAAGAGAAAATTAAGGAAAATGTTACTTATTTTCAATATTTGGAGTTGCTGCAAAGAGGTGATTTTATTCTCTAAACAAAATTGTCTTTTTGTTTGTGAGGATTTTGATTTCCCACTTCAACAACTCTCACGCATTCTGAATGAGATTCGTATCGGGAGTGTTAAAGTCTTTTTTTCATCATGATTGATGTTGCTTTTCTATAGGTTGTCGATGGAATTAGCTCAGCCAATCAATGATAGAACTTATATTCCGGTATCTTTACACCATCAGTACAAAACCTAAAAGTACCTTGACTTGGGTATATAATCTTTGGAATTTTTGATGCTAACCTTTGTATCTAAAAACACCAAGACTTTCTTGATAGGACGCACTTTTTCTCCATCTAAAACATTACAAAATATCTATAAAATACTTTTTATGTTATTCAGAAAAATGAAGACTTGTGGGCTAGTCAAATCTGCACATGTGATATATAAGTTCCGATGTATTTTCACATGCTGAACATGTTCTTGCTATCAAAAACGCTCCATCTCCCGTCAATCTTCAGACAATCACTAAAAACCTTCAGAAAATTGAAGACTTTGGAAGGCTGGTCAAACTTGCACGTGCGACATATGGTTTTTGACGTAATTTTGAGTGCTGAGCAATGTTTTGTTGCTAAAATTGTTTCATCCCCTGTTGGTGTTCAGAAAACTTTTCAGTCTTCGCAAAACCACTAAAAACCTCCAGATAAATAAAGAATTCTCAGGAGTAGTTCAATGTGCGGTAGTTCAGCTTTATAACTAATCATATTATATTAATATATTGACGTATCCAATGTTCAATCGTTTATATATAAGCTGAAATCCGAAGTCATTATTTAATTTCTTAGGTAATGAAAATTTGCAGGTTTGACCGGTCTTCCAAAGTCTTCAATTTCCTAAAGACCAACATGGGATGAAATAATTTTAGCCACAAAACATTGCTTAGCACTCAAAATTACGTCAAAAATCATATGTCGCACGTGCAGGTTTGACCAGTCTTCCAAAGTCTTCAATTTTCTGAAGGTTTTTAGCGATTTTCTGAAGATTGACGACAGATGGAGCGGTTTTGATAGCAAAAACATGTTCAGCATGTGAAAATACATTGGAACCTATACATCACATGTGCAGATTCGACTAGCCCACAAGTCTTCATTTTTCTGAAGCTTTTGAGCTATTTGCTGTAGACTGAAGGGTGATAGACCAAATCTGACGGCAGATTCGTGTTCAGGAGGCAAAAATACTTCGGATATCATATGGCACATGTAAAGTACAGAAACCTTTTTTTTTTGTAGACCTGTGTAATTACACTTCAAGGGTTTAATAACTTATTCATTGGTTGTGAAATTCAACTATTTGTTTGTTTGAGTCTTCTCATTTGAATAAATACTGTACTATATAGATTTTAGTTTTAGTGAAACTAGCCCTATAACGTCCAATGCGAGCGCCGTTCTGTTCAATGGCTGTTTCTTTGTGATCATTAGGTTATTGTAATTACACGACACATTCCTGGGATATCTAAACCGCTCAAAATACACTCACTTTTCTAGATTTTGTCTTCCTTTATGTGCATGACAATGCAATAATCATCATCAGGTAATCTAATTTTTTTGTGTGATATCTAACTTAGCTTAGAAATCAGATAGTGACAGCGATGACACAGAACGACTCTCACATTGGGGCTTAGAGCATTTACTTTCTAGAGATAGCCTGCAGTGCACAAATGTCGTGGTAAGACTAAGGAGAGAGAGAGCAATAGAGAGGGCAAGAGGCTATTTCACTCGGTTGGGAGCTGCTTCCAATAAAGCATGTTGTTCATTGGCTGCGTCCACCGACCATCCACCCACTAAGTGAAATAGCCTCTTACTGTCTCTATTGCCTTCTCTTTCTAGCGTTGCCACGATTTTATGCTTGACAGGCTATATCTAGATGGTAAATGATCTAAGCATTGGGGTCGCATAACAAGTTTCCAGGAAATTTCTAGGTCATTTCGCGATAAGTGTTGAAAAATACGTTATAAATACACAAATGATTTTATGTTCATTTTGGAGAGAGCATATGAAGTGTTCCTGAGCATAAACGATATTGTCTTGCACATAAATGATAGTAAAATCTCGAGTTAGTATGATAAAAAACACAAGTTTTGAATTTATAATACAGATGGTAATTTGAAACTCCCAGCAATTAAGGCACATAACAACATAAAAACTGCTGATAGTTAAACAGAACTCTTCAAAAATGATTTGCATTGCATTGTTTCGTATTAAAAAAAATTACCTCGATAATTATATAAGATAAATTCTCTAAATAAGTTTGTTGTATTAATTACATATTTGCACTTTCAGGTATAACAATGCTTTCCATACATGTTCAAAGCTAAATATGAAGCCGTTATATGAAAGATTAGCTACAGAATGCCTGATAAATTTGGAAATCGAATTAGGCAAGTATTGTTTTACTAAAGTTGAATCATAATATACTAAATAAACTCTGGAGAATGTGAATGTTATGACTCCAAATTTCTTATTAACATAAAAAACCCTTTTTTTCATGTGAAGATGAAATACTAACCAATCTTTTTTTCAATCAATATTTGTTCAATTTTGATAGTGATTTGAATTTTAAATAACATGTTTCAAAACATGGAGCAATTTGGAAATGATTCTAGAGGGGGTCCGTAGGTCAATGATTATTTTGTGTATTCATTGGGATGTTCACTCCTTTTTGTAACAATAATAAATCAAAACTTTACACTTTAATATAGGTCGTGTTTTGAGGCAGCTGAAAAACTGTAAACTAGATTGCAATTGGCAAGGGGGTTCCTCAACGTACTATACTTGGACCCTTAATTTTTACTAAATACATAAATAATCTAGTAATTACTTCAGATACATAATTGTAAAAGTGGTTTTGACGATTATAAATTTTCATTAAATTTTGTTTGTACTCATACTATTTACACTATAAATTCGTCCCATAAAGCATGAATTTACCAAGTGAAAGGATATGTCAAGTGAAAGGATATATTTATAATTGAATTAATTACTTTTAGCACTTAGAGTCTACAAAGAAATTGACAACATTCCAATGGTATGGAGCTTGGAGAGCATTTCAGAGATAGAAGATTGGAAATTGCTGTGTGGTTATGTTAGCATGTTTCTCAGTAAATATGATAAAGCTCAAGAATGGTTTTTGAAATCTAGCTTACCAACTGCTGCATTAGAAATGAGGAGGGATTTGTTGCAGTGGGACATGGCTCTTCAGTTGGCTAAGAAAATGGCTCCTGAACAAATTGCGATGATTTCGAGAGAGTATGCTCAGCAACTGGAATTCATGTAAGTTATAATAAAATATTAAATTCAGTTATATGTGCTATCTACATAAATAACCATTCGAGATTTCAATCAGTTGAGAGGAGTGCAACTGATGAAGGTTTTCGACTAGAAACAATATATTGTCTTGTGTTCAATGGATTGAAAAATCTCGAAAAATTAGTATTATAATAAAAGGCTTTTCTTTAAAATTACGTTTTCTTGACAACCCATTCTATTGATATCAGAAGGTATTTAGCAGTAAAACTTTTAAATTGACGTCTATTTCGGTCTTTAATAATGAATTTTTATGAATTTGAGTAAAAAACACATTTCAGTTTATCTTACTTTCGGGAACTAGACCATTTCTAAGTGTAGCACAGTAACTTGTTGGAGATTAAAAAATATTACGGAATTCCAACAATAAAGTCATCGAATGAAAGCTTTCACGGCCATAGTCTTAACTGAACGGTTTTGTTTTTCGGGCTATTGAGCCATGATTGGTTGAAATGTTTTCTACCTAACGTTTCGTCTACAAAGGCGACGGTGCGATAGTGGTTTCCACATTGATACTCCTATCTTCGGTAAGGGGCATGGCCTGGATTGTGCGTTCTAATTGGCTGATGACTTCGCTCTTTGCATTTTGTGTTTTTCAACACAATCGACCAGGCTCTGTTGAGATTCTTTGTTTCACCTTTTCTATTAAATATATTAGGATATTTCTGTATTTCACTTGCTTCTTTATAAATCCTGGGTTAGAAATGGCTGATTGATGCTAAAACTTGGTTATATTGGATCCGAATAGAATGTCGCTCTGACTCAGTGTATATTCGGCGACCGCTGTCTGTTGCCCATTTTGGAACTCCGTTCGGTACTTTTTGTTGTACACTTCACCACAACTGAAGGGTATTCGGTATATTCTTGGAGCTGTTAAGGGGTCTCTAGCATCCTTGACCTACCTTAGGGATTGTTGAATGTTGTTATCGTGTGTTTGTATACAGTTATGTGATGTTTTTTCATAATCTTCCATATTCTCTCCGTGACTTTTTTTGCATAAGGAAGATAGGCATTATTTACTGTATTGTGATCCACCTCGTTTGCCTGGTCGTTGCTGGGCTTGAGCTCTCTTGATTTCCTCGAGTGAATAGCCGTTGTTTCTTAACACGATATTCATATGGGTGATTTCTTCCGGTAGGTATTGTGGTGTACATATGCGTTTCGCCCTAATCGTTAATATTTTTATTGTGCTTCTTGTCTGTTTAGGATGATGGTTTGACGTTTGATGTCGGTCCGTATGAGTAGGTTTTCTATGCGCTTTATGTCCCAATTTACCATTGTTCTTCCATTCTACCAGCACATCTAAACAGGTTTATTATTTACCACCTCCATGGTGAACTAGATCTTGGAATGAAATGAGTTTAGTCTGTTCTTGAAGTTGGGGGTTTCTGGTCTGCCAAATTCAGTGCCATTTGTTCAAACTTTTCCGTGAAGAAATTTGCAATCACCAGATTCAATGGTACTTCGGCCATCTGCCTATAACATTCCCCTTATACAGGAAGCACCTTGTTTTTAGACAGTGGCCCACCAGCACTACAATATCTTCAGGAAGGTGATCATTTGACTACCGGATTGCCTGCTCTATTGGTACCATATTTAACAGCGATTCTACATCGAAACTCACAAGGACGTCATTAGGTGTTATTGATTTATTTGAAACCTACTATCTATCTAAGGATTGCAATAATGCTGCCAAGTGTTTTGCGGATTCATAAGTTAATGAATCTATGGCCATGACAATCGGTCTCTATGGAATATTCGCCTTGTGGATCTTGGACAATCTATAAATTCTCGGTGGAAGGGCTTCTGATTCTATCAGTTTTTTGCAAGAGTGGATTTGATAAGGATGGTTTTATTAAGCTGTTGAATTTTCATACCACCCTTATTGTGGGATTCTTCTCGATTTTAAGGTACGTGTCAGGATCCAGCAATTCATGCAATATTCTTCTGCTCATATTACTACCGTGGGATTACCTTTGTTTGTTTGTCCTTGTCCGCGTTAAGTTTTCTTGTGGCTCTTTTTTCTGTTGCAGTTATATTGCTTTTGGGTATTTTGGCTGTTTCAGTTCTAATTTCATCTGCGGCATTTTGAGAAACATTTGTAATACCTGACTCAACGTTGGCAATTATCTCTTCAATTGGGATGGTTTCATGAACAATATTTTTTTGCCAACCAATAGCTTAATAAAATCATGTGTGGAGTTTTTCATTAAGTTTAAAGGTAAAAATACTTTACTGGGTTATTCAATTTTCGTATTTGATTTATAACCGTTCCAGTTTAAATTATTTTTGAATTTTCAGTGGAAATTATTCAGAGGCGTTGCGACATTACGAAAAAGGCCTACAAGAAGATTTGGGACCTGAACACATACTGATTTGCAAGAGCGGAATCGCAAGCACAAACCTGCATTGCGGGAATTACCGCCACGGAATGTCTGTAGCCATCGAACTGGACAACAAATCGTTACTAAAGGAATGCGCCGAAATTTTAGACAAGAAAAAGCAGCTTGCCGAATCAGCAGTGCTGTTCGAAAAGTGCTTGCAGTTCGACAAAGCGGCATCGAACTACATAAAACTTAAAAATTGGAACAAAGTCGGCGAATTGTTGTCGTCTGTTAATTCGCCGAAAATACATTTGCAATATGCCAAAGCTAAGGAATCCGAAAAGAAATATCAAGAGGCCGTTGCTGCGTACGAAAAAGCCAAAGATTTCGATTCCGTTATAAGATTGCATTTGGAGCATTTAAACAATCCAGAAATTGCCGTGGAACTGGTTCAGGAAACGAAGAGCATTGAGGGTGCAAAAATGGTGGCCAAGTAAGTTATTTTTTATATTAATTTTTCAGACTAGCTGACCCAGTATCTTTCGGATTTGTGATGTTCTATTATAATCTTTTTCAAATCGCTGACATTTTTGACATTTTTAGTTTTTTTACATTTTTGACAATTACGACATTTTTGGCATTTTTAACTTTTTTGACAGTTGACATTTTTGACGGGTTCGAACTTGACAGTTTTGACGTTTTAAATAACGTCTTTGCAATGAGTAAATACATATACAGGTTATTCCATCTCAAACGAGCCACCTTGAATATCTTAGTTGTTTTCAAAAATATTGCAAATAGAAAAAACAGGTCGATTTTTGTTTCGAGGGGGAAATTCAACATAAACAGCCCAATTCAATGAGCTTGAGATTTGAGATAGGAAATAGGTGTTGTCGTACATCATTTGAAAGCCCTTTTTACGGACTATACCGTCATAATATTTTTTTTATTGCAATTTCTGTACATGTAACAGAAAACCTAACGGACCTAGTAGTAAAACCGGATTATTGAATTAAAAGTTTTTACTGCATGGAAAAGTATTAAAAAGGAGTTCTTGTATAGTACGCTCTTAAAGCACCCTGTAATAACACACAATACAAGAAAAACATTAAATGTAAACTTTGATTTATTTTACATTATTTTTTGCTGATATTTACAGCAAGTTTGTTTATCTGTTCTGACCTTTATTCGACCATTTGAAGCATTTTACATTTATCTGTCAAGTTATTGCTTTACTGATTTGTTGAAAATTTAAAAGATAAATATGGTATACACATTGCAAGAACGTGTTGAGCTGGTAAGTCTTTATTACCAAAATCAAAATTGTGCTCGATCTGCTGCAAGGGTTTTTAATCAAAACCATCCCGAACGTAACGTTCGTCATAAATACGTATTGGAGTTGATTTTAAAATTTGTTAGGACGGGCTCAGTAATGAATAAAAAAGAGGTCCCATTGCGATTGTAAATGATGAAGGGGTAGCTGTGGCTACATTGGGCCATGTCCAACTTATACCAAACACGCAGTCTGTCCAGCAAATCTCTGCAACTTCCGGTATTAGCAAAACTAACGTTTTTAATTTTGCATAAGTACAAATTCCATCCCTACAAATTTAAATTACTTCATAAATTGAATGAGAATGATTGAGACCGAAGGCAACAGTTTTGCGAAATTATGACCCACTTCATGGAGAGGTTAACCGACATAACTCTAGATTTTGGAGCGATACAAATCCTCATTTATTTCGAGAAGCTCATAGTCAACATCCGGTAAAACTAAACGTTTGGGCAGGGATTTTGGGAAATTATCTAATTGGACCTCTGTTTATTTCTGGTAATTTAAATGGTGAAATTTATCACAATATATTGGAAAATGAAATTAATACATTGATAATAAAAAAAATAGAAAATGGTCCTCTTCTATATGAAGAGCAATTGCATTTCCAAGATGGAGCTCCTCCTCACTACCTCGATTTGGAATACCCTGGTCGCTGGATTGGAAGAAGAGGTCCTATAGAATGGCCTGCCCGATCACCTCATGTGAACCCTTTGAATTTTTTTATAGGGACATGTTAAATCCAAAATTTTTATGATTCATCCTGAGAATTTGGACGAACTACGCCAACGAATTATAGCGGAGTGTCGTCAGATAACACCGACTATGCTGAACCATGTCAGAGACGACTTCAGTCAAGGTTGTACTATTGTATGGAAGTCAATGGAAGACACTTTGAACATTTCCTTTAGAGGCATTGTATTGTACTGTAAAATCGTTTTTTAATACTCTTTTATTATTACATGTACAGAAAGTGCACTAAAAAATTTTATTATGACGTTATAGTCCATAAAAAGCACTTTCAAATGATATACGACAACACCTATTTTCCCTATCTCAAATCTCAAGGTCATTGAATTGGGCTGTTGTGTTGTCATCTCAAAAAATTTCCCCCTCGAAACAAAAATCGAGCCGTTTTTTCTTATTGCAATAGTTTTGAAAATAACCGAAATATTCAAGGTGACTCATTTGAGATGGAATACCCTGTATATTTACTCGATGCTTCTGTGTTTTCATTCAATATTTTGGAATTTTAACATTTGGACATTTTATCATTTTAAGACGTTTTTGACATTTCTGAAATTTTCAATGCTTTCACTATTTTGATGTTTTTGACATTTCATATATTTTTGACATTTTTTATATTGTTGACATTTTAACATTTTTGTGCATTTTACAAACGCCAAGCGTTATTTATCCCTTTATGTATTAGTACAGATAATCATATAGAATTTGCCATTATGAACACATATAATGAAAATGATTACTTAAAAATGAAACAAACCTAACAAACATACTTATACCTACATGGTTTTGTATTTCTAACAACTGTTACAGCTTTTTTCATCTTTTCAGTCAAATTAATAAAAATGCTTTAACTGTAGTTTTTCCAAATACTAAAGCTCTTTACCAGCCAAATTTTATCAAGATCGTATCAGCGGTTTGTGTTTTTCAATACAAACTTTGATATCCCTTTATAACCCCTTTTTTAACATTCAGTTATAAAATGCCTTAATATTATCCCTTAATGCAAATCTATATATATATATATATATATATATATATATATATATATATATATATATATATATATATATATATATATATATATATATATATAAATCTTCTGTACGTGTGTTAGTCATTGAACTCCTTCTAAACGGCTGGACCGATTTTGATCAAATTTTTTGTGTGTATTCCAGGGGGTTAGAGGATGGTTTAGATTCACAATACGATCAACTAGATATTGTTTTTTTAGTTAAATTATTTATTTAATAATTGTTGTTGATGTTAGCACAACTTACATAGGATCCGGCAGACTGCGCTGTAGTGGCTGTGTCAAATATTCAAGAGTCTGCTTTAGTTTCAGTTACGTCTGATAGATGGCGTTCAGATTATATTGTTACAGCTAATTTTTAAAAGTTTAGATGGGCAGGACAACGTCTGTCGGCTCCGCTAGTTATTCCATATAACAGTAATTTTATTTCAGATTCTTCCAAAATTTGAACGACATTACATCAGCTATTCGTTTCTTGGTGCTCTCTAAATGTAACGATGAAGCATTCGATTTGGCGAAAAGGAGTAATAAAATGGAACTTTATGGGGAAACTTTGCTGAGTACCTTTACTGAAGATGATCTTCGGCCTCAAGATTTTTCTAGCGTTGCATGTTATTTTGAAAACGAAAGAAATTTATTATTGGCGGGAAAGTATTGGTTCCATGCTCGTGAATATCAAAAGGTAAGCTTTTTATCTGTAAATTGTTAAATTAATAGCCATCTGCATATAATTGATTTCGATTTTTTTTTCTACATTTGTGTGATATTGTGTACTACCGGGTTTATAATTTATTCTTGTTTCACATACGTCAGAGAACTCTAATATAGGTAATTATCTTAGTGTGGGTCGACTATTTCGTTTTTCTCACTGAAAGTGTGGATGTTTTTACAAAAAATGGTATAACATTATGCAAATAATGTTCAACTATTATTTGCAGTCATTAAAGTATTACATAATAGATTCCCGCTGGCGTTGTAGGACCGACCTCAATTCCAGAGTCCAGTGATTTAAATGACATAAATCAGAAATACACACTTGCTCATTACCAACCTCTTAGTTCTTTGAGTCTACTTCTTCCAGAAAAGATCTTGAGCTCTTTTTCTTTTCTCTCAGTGCTTCTAATCTTTCGATTTTCTCTTCTTCAGTACATTTATTTATCCATTTAGGTTAATATCAAAAGTATAAATATAACTGCTTCTCAATCATTCAAATCAGTTCAATTCTTCAGTCCTACAGTTTTCTTCATTTAAAGATCGATTGTCCTCAAATCTTCCATTCTCTTAAATACAGCCCTTCTCGCAACTCTTAAGCTCTTTTTCTTCAGTTTTATTCAAAACCTAGTTCTTTGGGGAAGATGAGGTCAATACGAGGAGATCTGAAGATAACTACTGAAACATCATTTATTATTACGGACTTCGTGGGTACAATGCAAATTTTAACACCAAGAATAATGTTCATTATTTTCACCGAAATAAATCACAATACGTTCTACTACATAATATTTACTCACACCAAGGTCTATGAAATCACACTTCGATCAGATGCTAGGTCGCTCTCTACTCAACCCAATCTTGGTGTACATCAGCCATTTTACAACATTATAGTCATTCTCGATCTTTTCCGTATTGATTCTGGTCTGCTAACTTTTATAATTTTTATTTTGGAACAGTATGGAGATTTCTTCTTGGTCGTTCAGAGAATTGGTTTTACTACTCATTTCTTTATTTGTACAATTACTTTTTATTGACGATGGATAATTTATAAAAAGGTTTTTTTTTGGTAGTTTAAAATAAAAATTTTTTCCTGCTTTGTAATTTAACTTTAAATCTCAATAATCCGTAAAGGTAAAATACAGACATATAGCACATTTATTACTTTTTTTAGGCAATGAGACTTCTACTGAAGGCAGCAAAAAGCAATTCAAAAGAGAAAGAAGCAATAACAATAGCCATTGACGTTGTAGCGTCCTCTAATGACAATTCTCTTTCCAATTCTTTAATAGAATTTCTTTTGGGAGAAACCGATGGTCTACCAAAAGATCCGAAGTATCTTTTCAGGTTATACATGGCGAGAAAACAATTTAGAGAAGCTTCCAGATCTGCATTGATTATAGCAAATGAAGAACAAATTAATGGAAATTATAGAAATGCCCACGACGTTCTCTACGGAATGTGTCAGGAATTGAAGCAAAACGGTATTAAAATTCCTTATGAGATGTACATGAATTTGATGCTGTTGCACAGTTACATTCTGGTCAGATTACACGTGAAGAGAGGAGATCACATGAAAGCTGCGAGGATGTTGATAAGAGTTGCAAATAATATTTCAAAATTCCCGTCTCGTAAGTATATAATTATTTTCAGTAATCGATATTTGTTCTGAAGTACTCCATTGTGGCGCGTTGACGTACACGCAGAATGCATGTTATATAACATGTAAAAATGCAAAAATATCGTTAAATTTATGAAATTTGTCAAGTGCAAGTCGACAATTTTCAAAACTATTAAACGCAAGACAAATATATTGTTCCCTGTCGCTCCCTTCGATTTAAATCTCAAATAATTATTTATATATCACATAAAATAAAGTCCTCCACCCTTTCTGTCTGTCTGTCTGCTTATTCGCGTTAAACTCAAAAACCACCGCACCGATTTTCATGCTGTTTTCACCAGTGGATAGAGTGGTTCTCGAGGAAAATTTTAGTATATAATTTGTAAAGTTTTTATATAAATTGACTGAAATATAACGATATTTCTTGGAGTTGTCGGAAAAAAATAAGCCGTCTGGGAGCTTTCAACGAAAACGCTGCCTAAACCCTTTGAATTGTAACAAAATAATGTATGGTGAAATTGTGTATCTTATAGAGGTATACAAAAAAATCCCGGACGGCATATGTCTATCTCTTAAGGATAACATGCTATACTCATTTTAATACTTAAAAAAAATGGGCAATTATAAACCGGTAATTTTTTCCCTTTACACCATGCAAATTAAATGAATACCTTAGGAGATATATCAAAATATGTAACACGCAACGAAATTAATTTCGTGTCGCCGTGATTTGACCGGACCGGGCGGGCTCCCAGTGACCCCGCGCCTCGCTTCCCAGCCGTAGATGTTACTCCACGTAGTAAAATGCCCTACTTCTTTTTTTGTATTAGAGGATAAGAGTAAGAAAATTTTGTAAAACTTTAACTCTGAAAATAAATAAATGGTAATTTCAGTAGTCAACGTACTTTTCAAGCTATAACTTATGAAATATTTCAAGGACTTTGTAAAGCAATGGGTCTGTTAGAAGACGACTCTGCCTTATGCTGTTCAGCTAAATCAATTAGTTATTTATTTACCATCATGATATCCTTCAGTCAAGTTACCGACCCACATCTTCTTTGACAAAATGATTGTCAAAGCATGGCTGAAAATTTCTGTGTGTATGCATCACAAACGTCAAGAATTGTCATTAATATAGCATAGCATAGCAGCCACACTTTTGGAAGGTGAGCGAACCGAACATTGAACATTCAAACTAACATTAAAAATATGTAGTGATGACGTCACTAGCATTTGCAATATCTCTAAACAGAGTACTGCCAGAAAATTAATGAGGGATTGCAGTTTGATTATTTGGGATGAGGCTTCTGTGACTCATAAAGCTTCATTTGAGGCACTAGACAGGACAATGCAAGATCTGCGCAGCAGTAATTGCCCAATGGGTGGTTGTATTGTTTTGTTTTCTAGAGATGTCCGTCAAATATTGCCAGTTATAACTAGAGGTTGAAATTCGGTATCAATGTATAGTTTGGTGACCCCATCAGGAGTACATATCGCAAAAGAAGAAATTTTGATTTTAGGGGTACTTCTGGGGGGAAAAACTAAAAAAAATCGACCGCCCCCCCCCTCAGATCTCCGAAACTACTGAGCCTAAAATTTTGAAAAAAATAGGAAATATAGAACGTTGCCTGAACTTTACAGGAAAAATAAGGAGAAACCATTAATATTACTTTTGGGGGGCAAATAATAAAATTAAATGATGATTTTTTAAAACGCATCATGTAATACATCAAATGAAAGGTCTCATTCTAAGGAACACAAATTTATTTTTTTCATAATAAAAAAAAATAATTTAAAATATATTAACGAAAATATACCAAAATTTACCCATCCCCCTACCTTATCTCCGAAATAATAGAACGTAAAGTTTTGAAAAAAAATAGATGTATAGAGTCTGACCTGAAGTTTACTGGAAAAATAAGGAGAAATCTCTACTTTTAATTTTGGGGGGCAAATTACAGAATTAAATGGAAAATATAAAATTAAAAATGTTTTTAACACATCATGTTATATATCATTTCCCCCTTATCACCGAAACCATAAGCTGTAAAATTTAAAAAAAATAGAGGTATAGCGCCTCAGCTGAACATTACTGGAAAAATAAGGAGAAACCCCTAATATCCATTTTAGGGGGCAATTATAGAATTAACCTGAAAATAAAAAATTAAACTTGTTTCTAACGGATCGTGTAATATATCAAATCACAGGGCTCATTATGACCAATTCAAATATATTTTTTTAGATTTTTTTAAATAAATGTTTTAAAAAACATTAAAAAAATTACCCATTCCCTCTTTATTCCCCAAACTATAAGGCGTAAAAATTTTTATTTACAGGAAAAATACGAAGAAATCCCTAATATTAATATTGGGGGCCAAATTATAGAATTAAACGGAAAATAAAAAATATTTTTTTAACGCATCATGCAATATATCAGATTATGAGGAATACAAATATATATTTTTCATATTTTTAAAATGAATAGTTTGCAAGATATTAACATAAAGATATAAAAAATTCTCATTTCTCGCTTTATTTGCGAAACCATACTACCTAAAATTTTGAAAATAATTAGGGTACTGGGGCTCACTTGAAATTTATAAGAAAAATTATTAGAAAACCTCTATAGTAATTTTAGTGACAAATTATACAATTAACTGGAAAATAAAAATTCAATTTTCAAACGCATCATGTAATATATCAAATACAAGGCTCATTATGTGAATTACAAATATATCATATTTTTAAAAATCATTTGTTGAAAAGATATTTAGAAACTACACTATTTAAATTTTGAAAAACATGTTTTATTTATATTTTTAAATAATTTGAATAACATATTTAATAATTTATAATTTAAAACTTGATCTATTTTGGCCTTTATCTTCTAATTTATAGAGCCTCAAAATTCAGACAGTAGATTATAAAAGGCTTCCCTGAAAGTTCATTACTAAAATAAAAGTCTAATGTTAATTTTTGGGGGCCAAATTAGAAAACTAAATACATATGTATTCTTATAAAAATCAAGCGAATCTTGAAGGTGGTACGGAACCCTTAGTATGCGAGTCCAACTCGCACTTGGCCAAATTATTTTTAATAGATGTTCTATTGAACCAAGACCTGAATTTTGTCATTATTCTTGATTTAGTGGCATAATAAAGTTTTTTTTTCTTCTAGATGCCACTGGTTAAGAATTTCAGCTGTCAGTCAATAATACCTATTTTTCTTGAAGCCAATAAAGGCCATTTTCTGTCATTTAAAAAAAAAACAATTTTGTCCAAAAATTTTTTTGTTAAAAGTAGTGGGCAAGTAGAATTTAACCTAACTCTATTAATAAAAGAGTTTCCCTTTCCCCATTTGTTGCGGACATAGATAAAACTTATTCAAAAAGGATATTTGTTTGATAAAATTTTAATATCAAAGGCCCTTTGAACGTCCTGTTGAAGCATTTTTTTTATTTTCGGTTTTTCATTTAACCTGCAAAGTTGCTCTACAGAGTTATAATTCCGAGATAATTAAATTAGTATAACAACTCTCTAGTATTTAAGAAATGGTTCTTTTTTAACTCAGACTAACCAACAGATAAAATATTCGGGTTAGCACATACATAAATTGTAAAAATTATCATATTGCTTACTATGTGTGTTAATATCTGACTCAAACTTGTATGCAGTAACTAAAAAGTTGCCATAGATTTCTTCTTCTTATTATGAATATTATCATACCGTCTACAGTCCTTAATAAACTCAAAGACATTTTAAATACTGTTGTTAACGTAATTTTTTGAAACATTAATTGTCATTTTTCTTTTTTTTAGATATAGTCCCTATTCTAACTTCAACCGTTATAGAATGCTACAGAGCAGGTTTAAAGCATGCGTCCTTCAAGTACGCCACACAGTTAATGAAACCGGAATATAGGAAAGATATTGATCCGAAATACAGCAGAAAAATAGAGGCTGTAGTAAGAAAACCACCGAAAAATGATAAAGACGGAGAACCAATTGTGGATTCTCTTGAATCGCAAACCCCATGTCCTTATTGTGAGAATCTGTTACCAGAAACCGAAATTACTTGCAGCAATTGTAAAAATAATGTTCCTTTTTGTATTGTTACTGTAAGTATAATTAGCAATATTTTCAAATCGTAATATTTTTATATTAATCCAAAGTATGTGATGTTAGTAAAGGAAAACCTATCAGTCATATGTCCGTCTCGGCTCCTCTTTCCTAGACTATATCTCTAACATAGAAGTGAATGATGTTAATTAAACCGATGTCACTAACATCGATCCAGAAAGCAATAAATCTCACCAAAATTTTACTCATTCAGCAAAAAGACGGATAAGTTTGATTTCTGTATGTTCGTTATTAATGTACAATTAACGTGCTATATTAACCCTTTTCTAACTTCATACCGTAATACATGTAATAACCTTTATATAAACTTCTAAAATATGTTAAATCATTTTGTTGAAAAATTGGTCGAAGCGACACCTGTTGACAATCCCGTTACATAAACTTTCCTATATAAAACGTTTTTAATTTTCAGGGCCGTCATATCATCAATTCTGATTTAACAGCTTGCCCGGAGTGCGATTTTCCAGCGTTACGAACCGAATTTATTGAGTAAGTATTGAGATGGAAAAATTAAAGTGTATGGTTTTTGTCTACAAAATATCTTAAATTGATCTCTTTTCATACGTTATAATATATCAAAAACTGAACCAAATAACATACATAACCCAAACCCCAAAAAAAATAGCATTTATAAAATTCCTTGTGAATGTAATACATTTTATATTGGAGAAACTTCTATACCTATAAATATTCGAATACATGAACATATAAATTATATAAAAAAACGACAATTCGAAAAGTAAAAAAATTGTGAACATGCTTGGAACGTATAATTTCAAAATTCACCCATATTACACAAAGAAAAACACAATACATACAAAACGAAAGCTTAAAAGAGTCCTTCATCTTCAATTTCATTAAATTAAAGCAATTGTATCCCTAGTAGAATTCAGTCGTTCCTGGTTATTAATAATCAAAGATGAAATTAATAATGGTGATGTCTTTTTGAACAACAGTGTATCGGGGTGGGTCATAAGGTTTTTCCTAGGTTTTCCCTTATGACTTTAAAGGGATCTCTGGAACATCAGAGTATCTTAGATCTCATTTTTGGTGATCTTATAACAAAGTCGTATCTAGGAGCGCCACATGAAATTCCGAAGACAACTTTTTCAAATTCTCCCAATTTGAAAGAAGGTTTGTTATTTCACATGATCTTTAGATTTTTGTAGTGCCACTCGGTATGTATTTATATGTCGGAGATAACGAAATTGTTGGTTTCTCAAGTAGTGAAAATCTAAAGACTCTTATTCTCTTTGATGTGTCATTCCTTTGTACGCAAGACAATATATATTATATATAAATATAATATATATTGTTTCTGGTCGGGAACCTTCATCAGTTGCGCTTCCCAGAATTGAATGTCCTCTCGAACACTTCTTTATGCATTTCGTTAAATTTGAAGACGCGAGATGTAAGACCGACATCTAGGATTTTCAAGAGAATCAGTACACAGAGGTTCCGAATCTGGAGCCGTTCCGTGTAATTACTGTTCTCCCTTAACTCCTAGGACAGAATGTCACCATAAAATTTTCAGGTTACTTCACCTGTCAGAGATATTGAATATTCTCCTCGAGGTGTCTTACATCTCGCGCCTTCAAATTTAACAAAATGCATCAAATGCATAAAGAAGTGTTCGAGAGGACATTCAATTGTGGGAAGCGCAACTGATGAAGGTTCCCGACCAGAAACAATATATATTATATTTATATATAATATAGATTGTCTTGCGTACAAAGGAATGACACTTCGAAGAGAGTATTCAATATCTCTGACAGGTGAAGTAACCTGAAAATTTTATGGTGACATTCTGTCCTAGGAGTTAAGGGAGAACAGTAATTACACGGAACGGCTCCAGATTCGGAACCTCTGTGTACTGATTCTCTTGAAAATCCTAGATGTCGGTCTTACATCTCGCGTCTTCAAATTTAAAGACTCTTAGTTTATATTATCAGTAACAGGATATTCATGTTTTGTATTTTTGTTTACGATTCTTAAGTTTATGATATTTTATTACAAGTTTGTCAGCTAGGAATCGAAAGTGAGTCACAAGGTCGCTTGACGTAGTCCTGGTTACGAAATATGCATAAGTGGTGCGCACTATCTTTTACCAGTTTGGGCAAGACTCGTATCGAGAAGGAAGGAGGGCGACAGTTCTGTCCGAGCTTCGAACGAGGTACGACGGTAGACGGCTGTCAAGTAACCGGGAACTCGTCGCGGTTCCGAGTAGACTACCTTGTGTACCAATCTAGATTAATAATATCATATCGCTACACCGATCGAACTTATTTTAGGTGGTACCTGAGATAAATTGATGATCAACTTTATCTATTGTTTGTATAGTTTGAAACTCGAGTGGTAAATCATTATGGTGCTTTCGGTCAATTTAGTGTGATTATTATTTGCCAAATAAATGTCCAGCCCACATATATTCCTTTTGAAAACCCGACATATATATCAATTTTTAAATTTTTAATTTCTTTATTCAGTTGTGTTAATTTTTTATTGCCGTTGAAAACGGGGTCTAAATAAAACCTTGAAACATTTGGAGTACTTGAAAGCTACTTTCCAGCAATTCAGGTGTGATTCCCAAAAAATCATGAAACACTACATTCATTCACACTCACGATTATTTAAGATTTATTTTATGTATTTTATTTCAGGATATTGGATAGTGAAGAAAAATGTCCCATGTGTTCAGAGAAAATTGACAGCAGAAGATTAATGAGGATTGAAAATACTAAACCCTATCTGAATATAGAATAATTCTTTTTAAATAATATGTTAATTTATTATAATTTATTCTGACCAGTAGATCTCATTACTGTTTTAAGACAAAAGTGATAAAACCCGTCCATTTTTGAAATGTGCAATGACGTAATGTTAAATATGTACGTAGTTGAATTTGTTTTAAATAAAAACCAACAAGTTTCTTAAGTATTAGTTTTATTTACACACAATAAAACAACGTTTTGTGAAAACAATTGATAAAAGAAAATACTAAACCTATTTTCACAATAAAAATATGTGTAAAAATCACATGCACAATAGTATTCCTATTTTTTAAAACAAGTTTACAGGCATCAATATCAGATATGTCTACATAAAATAGAGCTGCTGAAAAACAGACAGTAAGTAAATAAATTGCATCACATTTACACTTAATTTATATTAAATTAAATAATTTGTATAGTATGAGCTCTTTGGAATTGATGGTTGCATTTTAAAATTTGTTAGTCACCCTTCAAATGCGGCTCGAGGGTTTATGGCAACAATTATACAATATATTCACAACTTTTGCAATCATATTTTTTGTTATTTATTTTTTTGACTAGCTGGAAGTTTGGACACTTTTCTTATTCTGTTTTCAGAGTAAAATGTGCGTTAAACAAGTAATAAACAACCAAAAGAACAGATCACCGAAGCTTGACAACCCATTTGTTAATAGTTTGCTGAGACCGACATATTGGGAACATTGAGAACTGATCCCTACCGGCATCGATGTGAAAATGACGACGTTTCGGCAGAGTCACATCTGCCCTGTTCAGGTCGGTTCGCATAATTCTCGTAGCCTTCTGCTTTCGCTTCTAGTATTCGAGTAACTAGAAGCGCTGTCCGCTGACCTACTAGGTGGCACAAAAGTAATGTCATAATTTGAATTGGCTGCAACTTTTGCAGATGGCGCCAAATGTCACTGTGCTTTGACATTTATGATGTAGATATTGTTACGAGAATTTATCCGATTGTTCGTGGAAGCGACATTCCTCCGATATTTTGGGGATTTCGGCTGTCGAATCGAGGTCGGCGGCTTAGCTTTAATGTATTTCTCGAAGAATCTAGCCTGGTCTCGGTGACTCTTTGACGTTCTGGAGAATTCCGAGAAGAAATATATAAATACGGAGAGCTGAGGAAGCATTCATTCAGTATTCGATGGTCGTATAGTTAAGTAGAGATAAATTGTAAATAGTTCTGTGAATATAAATTGTGTTAAAGTTGTGGAAATAAATTAGAGTGAGTTGGACTGTTTTTTAAATAAATCCACGAACTGAACTGAACCCGAGTGTGACAATAATAACATTACAATATTTAGATACTTAATACTAATATACTGCTATCGCCCATAAGTGGAAGGGTCACCGAGAGGCAGCAGATTAAATCGTTTCACTGTACTTAACCCCTTGTGCGCAAGCGTTGCGTTGTTGAGAGAATGTAAATGTTATAGGAAATAACTAACCACACATCAAACATAACCCCAACGACAGAAGTGAAAAATGACGCACCGTGATGTTTGCGCCTTTCTCTAGACTCTGATAGCAGTATATTAGTATTAAGTATATGTAGATATGTAGTGAATTAGTTGTCAACAACCCATGGTGCGATACACATTTCAAGAACGTGGAATTATTGTTATTGTTTATTTGACAGCATTTCTGCTGTTGCCGACGACTTCAGAGAGAATCCACAAACATTAGCGAGACGACTATGAAGACAATTAGGTATCAGCAGTCGTTCATTGCAACGAATTTTGGTGACAGTTTGAAAATGCTCTTCTACAAATTGCAAACTGTTCACGCATTGCTGCCTGCTGACCGTCGGACAAGGTTAACTTACTGCCGAACTCTGTTGAACTTGGTGCAAAAAGAGAATGACTTTGGTTCAAAAATTATAATGAACCATAAAGCCATTTTCAGTACGTGGTTATGTTAACAAATAAAACTTGCGTTTCTGGTACACAGAGAAACCACATGAAATGGAAGAAGGGACATTGCATCCCCTCAAAGAAGAAAGAGTGATTGGTACTTAATTTTGTGAAGACGCCGATGGCTCCACCGTAACCGTAAATGGCAAGCATTACAGGCAGATGCTAAACGTTCTTTTTTGCCGCAGGTTGCTGCATTGGGTCTCGATTATTGTTGATTTCAACAGGACGGAGCAACCGCTCATACAGCTCGAGAAACTTGGAGATTTTATGACGCCACTTTCCAAGTCGAGTGGAGAATTGAACTGGCCATCTAGATCGCTAGATCTAACAGCACCAGACTTCCTCCTTTTTAAAATCTCGCGTTTACCACAACAAACCACGAACCTTGCAAGTCTTCAAAGATAATATTGAAGAAGAAATCGCCAATTTGGAGCCAAATGTTGTGTGAGCAGCAATTCAAAATGCCTTAAAACAACTAGGGTGGTGACCATTTGAGCGATATAATTTTGCCAAGTATTGTCATCAATTTTACACTTTCAAATAAACTTTAGATGAAAACAGAGCTCTTTTTTTATTTATAACACAATGGCAGCCAATTCAATTATGACATTACTTTTGTACATACATATCATCCGTTCTCCACGACCCACTGGGGATAGCAAGGGCATAATTAGACCCGGTCCTAGATATGACAACGAGGGACATCGGTGACAAGTTGTTGAGGAAGCGGGCCCCACTTGTCCACAGAGCTACAGCTCAACAACCACCACAACAACAGTTAAAGTAACATCGAGACCTACAAGAATGGATGCGACGCAGTAAACTGTCAGCAGACAGTGTTGCACAGGGTCAACACGAAATAGCGATTCATTGACCCTTATCAACTTGCATTCATCCAATCACTTAACTTACGGAACTGTACTCCAGGTTGGTACACAATAAGTCCGCACCATAAAATTGGTTTGCCTCGAGGATTCTCGGGAAGACAAAAATTTACCTACATTATATCTAGGAACATATAACTGATAACACTATGAAATCTAGCTGTAGAGTTCGAACAAGTGACAGCAGAAATGAAATATCATTAACACAAGTGAAGTTAAGAAGAAACGCGTGTAAATGAATCAGATAACTTCGCACCTCCGGTTAAAATGGCGGGACAGCCACATGTTTGTATAGTTAGTGGTAAAGAAAATTAGTTTAGTGTGAAAAGTTCTACTTATTTTAGAAGACTAAGAAGTTATGTACTGTTAATTCAAATCCCTGATACCCGCTATAATTCTCATTTGCTCATAGATAGACGGTCATTTATGTGACTCTTAAGAAGTGATAAGCAATTAAGACGATTTAAAATGATTAGTTTTAAATAGAGAAGTTACGAGTAGAATTAAGTCTAAGCGTGGTTGTCCCGGAAGTAGTACAATTATTGAAGGGAAAAGGGGTTCAACTTAGATGTGCTAATGGTTTCGTTTATTACTTGCACAATCTAAAACTAGAGCCTATAGGCGAATTTCATAAACTAACAAACAAACCAACCAACTATCAAATAACCTATATCACAGAATACCAACTTAGAACTAGAACTAGTGGAATAGGACTCCTGATCCAAACAAGATGGACCAATAAAATTACTGGAATTTCTGGTACATCAGTTTAAGTCGCTAGTTTCACAGTGATCACGTTTTCGAAAATATACTCTTCAAATTACAAGTAAATTGAAGGCAAATAAACTTGTGTATCCAAACAAATAAACGGTTGGTAACATCACCCCGGCAAAAAATATAATATTGAAACGTTAAACATAATAAAAAGTGATGGGCGAAAATGCAAACATCTGCACGATTTTAAAGGAAATGGAGAGGTTTAAGCATGATATAATACTGCTGTTGGAGAGAAATAAAGAAGAATTAATAAGTCAAATACAAGCCACTGAAGAGAGGCTGTGTTTATCTAACAAAGAATTGAAGCAAAAAGTCGACAGCCTTGAGCTGGAAAATACCTTTCTACGCTCCCAAGTACAAAAATTCGAAAAACAACTAACTAACAACAATATCGTAATATTTGGCCTAAACCCAAAACCGGAAAATATACCAGTGCAACTCATTATAGGAGAACTAAATAGACATCTTGGAACAGACTTAAAAACGAGTGACGTGAATAACGTGTACAGTCTGGGGAAATCAAAGGGATCTCCCTTAAAATTAGAGTTTTTATCCTTTTTAAGAAAAAAAGAAATTTTACGTAACGTTAAGAAATTAAAAAATACGGGAATATCTATAGCGAACGACCTAACGCCAACTGAACAACAAGACCAAAAAATATTAAAAAGACATCTCAAACTAAACAGACATAATAAACCTGAAGAAACAAGCTACATCAAGGGAAACAAACTGTACATAAATAACAAAAGCTATACCGTCAAACATCTAATAGAAATTGAAAAAATAGAAGAAGAGAAAAGGAAGGTGGATAGTGAATTTCAAGCACAAACGGAAACGCAAACTAAATCTCCGGCGTTTCCAAAAATCACAGGACACTACAAGAAAACGAACAATTATACGGATCAAACACCAAAAAGTACGGAAGGAATAGCAAAAAAGCATAAAGGCATACAAAATCCGTCTAAAAGTACAGGAGATCCAACAAGTAGTAAAGAACCAGACACAAAAGGAACAAGCAGAGTCAAAACCAGATCAAACCCGAGTGCTGACGACGTTAAATAGAATCACTATACAGAAAATTGATTAGTAAGTTTTGTATTAAATAAATTAGTTAATAGTACACTATAATTTTAGAAAAATTGAATTACGAAATTGAATCAGCTTTCCTTTGCATATATATACAAGTCTATATTTACCACTTTTTTATAGTGTAAGATTTTAGAGACATACAATATGGCGGGAAATATTAATGAAGCGTTTCATATATTAGATAATTTTAGTGAATTAAAAAATGTGATGTGTGAAGATTTTAGGGAGGTGAATAGGGGTATTTGTTTAATGGATGAATTTCACAACTTTACTATTTTGCATTATAATATTAGGAGTCTCAGAGCTAATTTTGATGAGCTATGTATAACTATTAATGAAATTAACAAAAAAATAATATCGCCATTATAGTGCTATCGGAAACCTGGTGTATAGAAAATATATCAGATTTTAACATTGATGGATTCTCAATTTTTTACAATGAAGCTTCTTTTAATAAATGTGATGGAGTTGTAATGTATGTTAAAGAAAATGTCGTTACAGAAGTTAAGAAAATTCCATTAACAGAGGTCTGCTTGCTTGAGTGCAAATTAGTGTTTAATAAGACAAAAATAAATATAATAGGTATATATAGGCCAAACCCAACAAATGAACGTATCTTTGTTCAGGACTTTGATGACTACCTGTCCGCACTATCTAAGGATGAAATAACAATTGCGGTTGTGGATGTGAATATTGACATCAACCCAAACAATGTACTAACTTTGTCTTCGATTATCTATTTAAATATGTTGGCTAAGAATGGATTTGTCCCACAAATAAATATACCAACAAGGGTAGATAACAACTCTTCTACAACAATAGATCAGATATCCACATACATAAATAAACAAACAAAACATAAAGTGCAAGTTAATGCTCTAGTTCTTAATAATAGTTTAACTGATCACTATCCCCTAATTTATAATATTAGATTTCAAAAAGAAAAGCGTCAAGAAATTCAAAAACCGAAACTCATCAAAAAGCTGAATGAAAGACTTTTATTGGATAAAATAAAAAATGCAAATTGGAATCAGGTATACGCTGCACAAGAACCTCAATCCGCCGTAAATATATTTTACGAGCAGTTTACTGCCATTATTAGCCAATCAACAACAGAAATAAAAATAACTGCAAGGGAACAAAAATTAAAACCATGGATGACATGTGGAATACTAACGGCCATTAGAAAGCGATATATGCTTAAACAGAAACTCTTAAAAAATAAACACAATAAAACATTAGAAGAAGAATATAAGAAGTATAGAAACTTCCTCGGTACATTAATAAAAACTTAAAAAAATGACTATTATGAAAATAAATTACAGCAATGTAACTCAAACTATAAGAAAACTTGGGAAGTCATAAATGATGTCACAAATGTTCCATCAAAC
Source organism: Octodonta nipae (assembly GCA_034190945.1). Lineage (NCBI taxonomy): Eukaryota > Metazoa > Arthropoda > Insecta > Coleoptera > Chrysomelidae > Octodonta > Octodonta nipae. The sequence goes on from CM067224.1 coordinate 68,059,111, forward strand.
AAAAGCACTATAAACAAAATCAGTATCGATAACAAAATAATTAGCAACCCAAAACAAATAGCAAATCATTTCAATGACTTCTTTGTAGAAATTGGGGAGAAAATAGCAAACAAAATTAGTAAAAACAATATAGAAATAAAAACAATGAAGACTAAGCAATATACCAACGCGATGTTTCTGACTCCAACCGACTATTTAGAAATTGAAGACATAATATCGACGCTAAAAAACTTTGCATCTCCAGGACCTGACAAATTGAGTATAAAAATAATTAAATTAACAAAACTGAATATCTCTAAACCGCTTACTCCCATAATTAACCTAATTTTTCAGACATCAAGCATTCCATATCAATTTAAAGAATGTCTTGTAGTGCCTATATATAAATCAGATAGAAAAGATCTAATGACAAATTACCGACCCATTTCCCTGATTAACAACTTTGGAAAAATCTTTGAAAAATGCCTGAACAAAAGAATATGGTCTTTCCTAGACAAAAATAAAATAATATCCACAAATCAATATGGATTTCAAAAAGGTGTAGGGATAGAGCAACCTTTACAAAAACTAACGACAAGTATACTGAAGAATTTTAATGAAAATAAAAAAACAATTGCAGTATTTCTTGATCTCCAAAAAGCCTTCGATACGGTATCACATAAAATTTTATTAAGCAAACTAAATGAGATTGGCATACGGGGACCCATACTGCAACTTTTTAATAATTACTTGTCAGAAAGATCACAACAAGTACGAATAGGAGATGACATTAGTAATAAAAGATATGTGAAAATCGGAATCCCACAAGGCACAGTCTTAGTTCCTACATTATTTTTAATTTTTGTTAATAATTTGCTATCTTATGAAAGATGTAGTATAGTCTCTTATGCCGATGATACTGTACTAATATGTAATGGGACAACATGGAAAGAAGCCTGGAATAAAGCGCAAAATGCAATCTCAGATGTCAAAAATTGGTTAGATGTAAACAGCCTGAATTTAAACGTATCTAAAACTAAATATGTAGGATTTACACCAACAAAGGTAGGAAGAGCGGCTCTATCACCTCTAACAATTAATGGAGCCCTGGAAAGCGTTAAACAAGTATCATCAATAAAATACTTAGGTATGTTGATTGATGAAAACTTAAAGTGGAAAACACATATCGAACACCTTGTCAAAAGAGTTAAAAAGCTTACCTATAAATTCTACACTCTCCGTAATTTACTAAATAAAAAGCTTTTACTTATAGTGTATAATAGTCTAGTCGATTCCATAATAAGGTATGGTATATGCGTTTGGGGTGCGGCATATAACACGCACTTAAAAAAAATAGAAGTATGTCAAAATTACATACTTAGAATAATCTTTAGGTTAAATAATCGTCAGAGTGTCAAGCATATTTATATTACGCAGACAATATTGAACGTGCGAGGTCTTTACATTAATGAATTGCTAAAGACGATACATTCAGGGAATAACCTCACTAAAACAAACCATCCACATAACACCAGACAAAAGGATAAACAGTTGCTCAAATCTGAGCGAATGAATAAAACTGTATGTCAAAAATGCATACTATATAACGGTATAAAAGTATACAATGTGATTCCATTAATTTTCAAAAAACTAACCAAGAAACAGTTCAATAAAAAAATTAAATTATACATAGCCCAGAACTATGATAGCTTATTAGCCCTTCTGGTATAATCAAAACACTAAAAATAAATTACTTTATTTAAAGAACAATACCCTTATTTACACATCTCTATTTCTAATTCATGTTTAGTTATACTTTATGTGGTTATATTTTGTTGTTTTGTATTATTGTAATTATGTTATTCTCAGTGACTAGTAAAATGAAATATTATAAATATATATTAATTAAGGGTATGTATGGGTTAGTATGAGTATATCTGTCTGTGTGTATATATGAGTATATGTTTATGTATATAGGTACGAGTATATATGAATGTCTTGGTTAGTAAAGTAGCAGATTTTAATTGTAATGAATTTAGCACTAACTTAAACATACTTGAATGTTCTCTTGGACACAACACAAGCTTATGCTTAGGTGTTCATTTTTTTTCTCTCTTATTGATCATTCTAACATTAATGTTTGATATTTTTACTTATTACTGTTACCTTGGTAATAATGTTAGTGACAATCTTATTGTAACAACTATAATTGTATTTTTTTTTGCTAATAAATTGAAAATTGAATTGATTGATTGATTGATTGAAATAATACAAGTATATGCCCCTACAAATTCTTATTCAAGTATACATATATCAAAATGGCACTAGATACTGACAGTAACCATTTCAAAACTGTTTTGGATTACTCCTTGATGATGACAGCTTCCCTGTTGAAACATGCGTTGGGTAAAAAAAGATAGGGTTGGTGTTAGGGTACAAAACTTTGTGTTTATACATTAAATCATGTTGGATAAAGCTGTGGTAGGTTCTGACTGTGGAAAATGACGAAGAATCTGTGGAATTTCAAACTTTAACTGCAAACATTGCCAAAATTGCGAGTGAAATTAGACGAGATGGGTTCGAATAGATAGAATCAATGACGTTCAGGAGTTGCTTGAATCGCAAGATGAAGACTGAAACTGAAACCGACTTGAATGAAATGTCAAATTCAGAACCCATTGAAGAAGAGGCTTCAAAAAGCACTAGAAACGTTACATTTAAATTTAAAAAAATCTTAGTGATGATTTAAGTATGGCAAATGAGCTTTGTATTTAATAAAGTATTATTTTTAAGAGACAAATTGATAATGCCGCTGCTAAATAACATAGACCAATCAATAGAGATTTTTTCGTGCAAAAGATACTATCAGGATACTGCCTGTGCCATCACATTAAGAATGTTTTGTAGTGGTATTTTGCTACCTTTTCCACTCGCAACTATGGTTTTTTACTTTATTATAAACAACTGAAACAAGAAAATTGCGTTTTTTTCGTTGCATGTTTATAAAACGAAAGATAATAAACTAATCTCAATGGTGTCAACAGGTGAATTGTAAAGCATGGAAATACCAATGAAATGAGCCCAAGATCGATCCGATAAGATACTGGAAAATTTAGCGGTTTTCTTTATATTATCATAACTCCGTCACTATCGAAGTTGTAGAACTGGGCTTGTGGGAACTGATAGTAATTGATATCTATCTTATCTTATGCGTGACTAAACCAGGAGATGTTGAAAGTAGAGGTATCATTCTACAACGCCTCTATTTTAATTTTTCATTAAATGTCTGTGAAATATACGAAAAATGTTAGCAAAAATGACCAAAATTTGGTGACCGTATGAATGTGTTCGAGTAGTGGGGGAAACATGTTTGTTAAGGGGAACTGCTAACAATAATTATTGTCGATAGTAACTGTCACTCTGACAGATGGTGAAAGAATCTAATCGCTAAAAAAACTTCTGTACAGAGTGATTTGTTCGATTTTATTGTATCAAATGAGAACTGTTTGTTTATTAATATATTTATATGTATATGGTTTCTCGTTTTGCTTTAATTTGTAGATTTTGGGTTTACGGAACATTGAAAGAGAGCGGTCATTAGAAAAATTCTTACTTGTGAGTATTTTAAATATTAAAACGATCTATGTATGTGCCTCTACTATATCTTACTATACGCTTCCCCTCGACAACCGTATTTCCTCCACTCCTTGGATACATTCATAAGCTCGCCCATTTTTTGTCATGTTTGCTAACATTTTTCAGATATTTCACAGACATTTAGTGAAAAATGAGAATAGAGGCTTTGTAGAATGACACCTCTACTTTCAACAAGTTTTTTTCAAAATTGAAATTTGATTATCTATGACGCATAGGGACACAATGCAAAAATAGTGTACAGAGAAGTTTATGACAATTGTTCAAAAACTAATAAACCGGTAGCGTCTGGTTTTGGCATACATAAAATAGATGTAAATTACTATCAGTTCCTACAAGCTCAGATCTACAGCTTCTAAAGTGACGAAGATACGATTTTTTTTAAATACTATATTTTTCAATATTTTTTGTTTTTCCCTGTTACTAATGATCCAATCGGATCGAGCCTGGGCTCATTTCATTGGTATTTTTATGCTTTACAATTGACCTGTTGACACCATTGAGATTAGTTTATTATTTTTGATTTTATAAACATTCTAAGAAAAAAAAGTAATTTTCTTGTTTCAATGTTTGTAACAAAATAAAAAACATAGTTGGGAGTGGAAAACATAGCAAAATATCGCTAGGAATCTTTGTTAATGTGTTGGCACAGTCGGTATCCTGATGGTATTTTTTTACACATTATCAGTTAATTTTTGCTCTATTGATTGGTCTAACAGTCTGAATTGAATGAGCTTTTAAAAACTACCAAGCTAGAAAAAAATACAAAATTCTTTAAACCATTGCCTAAACTTGACGATGTAATTAATCAATAATAATATGGTCTAAAACTTCAATTAAATTTATTTTTTCATATAACTGTTTTTTTATTTTGTCATCTAGGAATTTATCTCCATAAAAATAACCACTCCATATTCACGGTTTCTGTATTCGCGGCATATTTACAGAACAAATACCCCGCGCATATAGAGCTTTTACTGTATAAATCATAGGTCGTCTAAATCTCTGGAGTTGATAAACACTAACTAGCCACGCCTCGGTAAAAACGAAAACAACAATTGAAATTAGAGAACGAGAGAAAAATTCATAACCTAGTCAACATACTTAATATATCATTTATTAAGTATGTTGACTAGGTTATGAATTTTTCTCTCGTTCTCTAATTTCAATTATGTGTCCCAGCGATATGACTTGAAAACTAGGCGTCGGAAAAAGTAGTAGAAGCAGTAAAAGTAGGAAACTTCCCGGACTATTATCTCGCGACCTTGGCCTTATGGAACTCCATTTCATTTGACCTTGACATTATGGAACCCCGTATATTGACGGCAGAAATGATGGTTGCAGAAGCGCACGTCTATATACATAGGGGAGTTAAAATGTTATATCGGGACATAAAATGTTCAATGCCTTTCATTTCGGGGCTCACAAATATGTAGACCCATTTGAAAAAATCGAAATGATCTTGAAGTTCAAGGTCAAGGTAAAACGCCACGAAATACTAGTCAAAGAAGATTCCTACAACTTTTGTGTGATATATTTTTATTGGTTCTCTAGTTTTCAAGTTATCTCGCCGTACAGAAAATTTATTGAAATATTTATTGTCTTTTTGTTTTTGATATGCTTTTGGTTGCAATTTATTTGTTTAACCTTCCACATTTTACTCTTATGAAACATTTGCATTTTCAATGAGAGAAGCTCAAATATGATTATAAAGAACAGCCATTTGTTGTGATTTATTCTAATTCCACCATGGTCACTGTATTCTTGGCCAGTATGCTTGATGAGACGTCATATCCGTCTGTCCTGGTACAGCTATTGGTACAGATACCCCCGGAGATATCAGACCTGAAAAATTAATATTTATACTTATATTATTTAGAATACCCAGATTCTGCAAAAAATATAATTTAATTATTGTCCTTTATATTCTTAGAGTGTAACTAGACCTTGATTTGAAACAAACAAGAGACATCTAAATTTATGAAAATTTTTACCTGTTGACGATGTCCCATTAGTATTATACTGATGACCGTTCATCTGATAAGGCTGTGAAGGACTGCACGGTGAAGGTCTAGAGCCGTAGCCAATACCCAGATCGTAACTTGGAGCTCGTCCCATACAGTATCCTCCCATAGATCCCGTCATGGTCGGACTTTCTCTTTGTTGCAAGCATGCACCAGGTGATGGACCTATCGAGGATGTTAACCCGCTATGTGAAAAGCCTGATATGCTGGACATAGTGCTAAAACAAAAGTTCAGAAATTAAAACTTTAAAATTTAATAAACCATACACAAACATATAAGTCGAAAGAGGATATTTCAGTAATCTATCAAAATATTGTTTTCCAAACAAAAAACTGTACATAAACCACAGAAAATTTATGCTAAAGAGACCATTGATGTAGTTTGTTTGAAATATATATTTCATAATTTCGTCAGATTAAGTAAAAGTAGTCTCCATTCAACGAGGATTCTGCAGAAGACAATCGATTCAGATTTTCGATAGTTTATGACATTGGCAGTATAGGTTACGTAAATAAATTATTGTAGTACCTATTGTATTGTATTGTAGTTATAAAATATTTGCAGATTGAAGGTATGGCTCCCAATGCAATTCAACAAGACCTAATATCAACATTAAGTGAGTCTTCTGTATGATACGATTTATTGAACGGTAAGTTTCGTTCAAAGCGGCCCAGAGATATAATATTCCCCATTTTAAAAAATTTTCGATGACGCATATAAGTCAAGAAAGTCTAATTCTCAGCGACTAAATTAGTTCTTGGAGATCGACGTTAAGATATTGGATAAATTGTTAAGGGCGGTGGCTTTTTATATCTTACAATTCACAACATTCTTATTCTCGCAGAAGAATACCACATGAAAAAGTGCAATATGAGTATCTACTATCACGAATATTAACCATCCTTGTCTTCAGAAACTACACTGAGTGCTTTACTGTGAATGTTTGCTAAACGTGTTATCAAAGTTGCTGTTCCATGACAATTCTTCCAGTCATACCATCTTAGGCCGTGTCCCACGTAAATGCGATATGCGGCGTACGGGCGATGCGTTGCGTCAAACTGACAGCCGCAAACTACACATAAAATAGTTCATTTTGTCCTTACAGGCAAATAAATTCATACCATTCCGGCAATTTTAAGTTGTCGCATCGCTCAGTTGGTTTGTTTTCGCCTGCAGTAACAGTTTTTAATTGTCACATTGACGTATCGCACCGCCCGCATCTCGCATATCGCGTTTACGTGGGACACAGCCTTAGGCATCTTATCTCGCAATGTCTACAGTTAATTCATTTGGTGAACAACCGCCTTATTTTCCTAACTTAGGCTCAGCAAACACAGTATCCTAAAACGAAAAGAAAAGTTGCGTCGAAAATAATTGTCAAGTAGCAATGTCAGCAGAGATTTTAGAAATTGATCTGTGCAGTGATAACTGTATTCGGACTAACGAGATTTGTCAAACATTATATTTATTGGCAATTTTTTCTTTTATAAATTGGTCTAGTGCAGGGCTCACTTTCCTATGACACCTCGAAGAGAGTATTCAATATCTCTGACAGGTGAAGTTAACCTGAAAATTTCGTCGTGACATTCTAACCTAGAAATTACGGGTAACAGCAATTAATTAACGAAATGTATCAAATACATAAAGAAGTGTTCGAGAGGACATTCAATTGTGGGAAGCGCAACTGATGAAGGTTCCCTAACCAGAAACAATATATATTATATATATTGTCTTGGGTATAAAAGAATGACACCTCAAAGAGAGTATTTTTCTTTTTTGTTGCAGTTTTCTTGTTATAAATATAGCCAACATTGCACTAATAACACAAACCGTGTTCTACCCAAACCATCTTTACAAATGAAAGCACGAGATACCTCGAACCGTGTCGACACTTCACGCATATAATATTCGAGATGCGAGTCAGGAATGCTCTTCACGCAAGGGGTTTGTCGCACCGTGTACACGCGTCATCAGGGTTGTTTTCGTGTGGGGGGCGATTTATAGTTTAATTTATGTTTACAAATAATAATCGAGTAAAAGTGTGAGCCACCATAGATAGATAATGTAAAATTTGGTGAATGCGCCAGTAAGGTTTATCATATTAAATCCAGGTTATAGGGTTTTCAGTATAAAATATCCCCTTAAAATTAGTTTTCATTATGTATGGTTTATTCTGTGATTTGTGTAATAACTTGTCAACGAATGTGATTTGCGACTATCCAAAAGCCTGGATATAGGAATGAAGAGGTTACAAAGGAATGATAGCTCACCGAATAATAAATAATTAGGTAATGTCAAATATATAATTTCTGTTTCCTCATATGATCACCCTATTGTATGAAAGATAAATGTTGTATTAGACTTATCAGCTAAATTTCCTTCTGTCCTCTGTTGAACAACGACGCAGTTTAGTAAAAATGCATCGCTATTAAGAAAACGATTAACTAAGCGAGTTGACTGCGACATACATAAAAAACTAAGCAGGATTGATAACCTCCTCCATTTAATCGATTTATATTTCTTTACCGGGATATATGGCGCCTATAAAGTACAATTGACTCAACAAATTTTGCCAACAGACCATACAAAGCATAGAGATATCACCAATTGGATCCTTCATCAAACAGAAGTAATCCACAAAAGGTTCATCAAAAAGGTATCCAAGACGTGTCACTGTTTGGTGAGCAGAGTGGCCTCGAGAAATTATTGGACCATATTTCTTTGAACAGGTGGAAGGAATGCATCTACGGTAAATAAATAATGTAGTTTTTTGACGACAGGTGGTTTTAACACCTTTGGACTTCTGGCTGTGGCTGAAGTCATAGACTTATACCAACAAGCCTGCGAACACAGGGGCATTGAAGGCCGAAACCACACTCTGTATCAATAAATAACACCAAATATAGCTATACCATAATGTTATAACAACTTTTGGCAAGAGCACACATGTGCCAGCTACAGAAAAAACCTTTTATTCAACCTTAAAACCTTGCGCTTTTATAGAAACACTCCTTAGATATGAGTAGGATGTAGAGGCAGCATAAAATGAATAATATACATACTTACATGAAAAAATAAGTGTAAAGATTCATTATACAAGCTTTGCCACAACACACAAATAAACAATGCACTATAATAGCTCACCTGTAAGTATCCGCAATTGACATCGGCGGTCCGATGGGAGAATACATCGAATTGTTGTTGAAGTTTTGCAGTCTAGGTGGAGAAGCTGCTGGACCAGGATGTTCTGCTGGTGCCGGTGCTCCTCGTCGCTGATTTCTCAGCTTCTCCTCCCGCCTCCATTTCGCCCTGCGATTAGAGAACCACACTTGTATCCTGGCTTCCGGTAGACCTATCTTGGCTGCTAATCGCTCTCTAGCAAAAACATCTGGATAATGAGTCCTTTCAAATTCTGTAAAGATGAAAACATGACATTATTCATGAATGTTAGGTTAGGAGTTCAAGATCCGGCTCTAACTGGACGACCAACAGCCGTCTCAGCTCTGAATACGCGTTTCGTATTTTGGAACTTCTTTGTATAAGACATGGAAAATGAGTTGCTGATGGTGTCGGTGGAACTTCAAGCTGATTCAATTATTCAATTATTTTCTACATTTCAAGATGTGAGAAAAATTAAACTTTTTATGACAAAATGTTTATGATGACAGACGAAAATGCACCTGAATGGGTCTATACAAATCCACCAGAAGTTCTTTTAATTTTAATGAGGTGTTTTGGTGAACACCTCTGTTCTTGTCACGTTCTTAAATACACATAAATATTCTAATAATAATCAAACTGCCGATACTTGTTACCAAACACTCCAATCTTGGGACATTCATTCAACGAAAATAGAAGAGGAAGGGGCGTTTTAGTTATAATACGAAAAGAAAGGAATGCTCAACGCATTTACGCTGGTGTAGTTGATGGAGAATGACTTATCAGAAGTTCCTTTTGATGATTTGATTAAAGTCCTATCGGCTCCTAAGGTTATTAATAATTATAGTTTAAAAAAACTAAAAAATACGCTTTAAAAGCAAACCGAACTAAAAAGTAGAAAATAATTTTAAATTATGAACAGTTTATATTACAGCAGTAGAAAGTAAAGAGCGTGGGGTGCTTGAAATATTAAATTTTACAATTATTCTATTGGCAACTATTTATAAGAGGAGAGTTATGCAAATATAGTGAAATGCCCCATGCTTTTTACTTTCTACTGTTGTAATATAAACTGTTCATAATTACCAGTTTTCGTTATTGGAGTTAATAGAATTTTAATGTATCCCTTGGAATTTATCTGTTTCTATTTAGAATTATGGAGCGTATTTCCGAATACAGCATAAAAAATGTAATGGTTTTTCCATAATCAGCAAATTTAATGTTTTCTATTTGTGAAAGCGTTATTAAAAATATATAAATTTATCGCTTGGAAATTTATATGAGTATGTGTGTAAATTCACAACGATAAAAACACATTAGGTGCCCATACTCTTGTTTTTATTGGAATATATAAATTTTTTTACAGAGAAGAAGACAATTTCTCGAGTTTGAAGAGCCACAGCCAGAGTATAAGACAAAGTTCATGGGCCTACCCAGCTTTTAGTTTAGGAAGGAGGAAATCAGAAAAAAGGGAGAATCAATTAATACAAAATTAATTGGTATTTCCTAAGAAATTTGACATATAATGATCATAAGTAATAATTATCTTTTATGGTTTCACCAGTACGATCCGTATTTTTAATACAGTTAAATAACCAATTAACTAGTTTTTTATTTAATCCGTATAAAGAGTTCAGCCTTCAAAATGTATATAGATTATAAAAATGGCTTGGCTTATTTACCTTTCTCTAAGCTATCAATCTGGTCATTGGTAAACGATGTGCGGTTACGCTGCAATTTTCTTTTTAGTCTCAACCTGGCTTGATCATCATCAGGTCCCACACTCGATCCGGCGTTAGAATTATCACCGGAATTCGTTTCGTCTGAATGAATGCCATCTAGATCAACTGAAAAAAAAAAAGAAAATTGTTAAGAAATTTAAAAAATTAAGTGTACTTACAAAATTCATCATAATTAATGCAGAAAAAAATTATAATACAAATGTATATTTGGAAACAGTATCTGCAAAAGAGAAATAATAATTCCCTATATTTTGATATGTTAGAAATCATAAGAAATACATATACGTATGTACAACCTAATAATCTATTGATAAATAATTTGGATGTGATCGAGTTTGTCAAGGCTTACAGTGCCCCAATATTCTGTTGATCTAACAAAAAATAACCAAACTAAAACTCATAATTTCATTGACAACGTCCCTTTGGCAATGAAATCCTACATATTGTTAATTTCCATATATAGTGCCATTTTTTTAAATATTATCAGTCGTCCAAAAGAATTTGGAAAAGTAGTATCCCTATCAAATAAATCATCTGCTTAGTTTTCTTCTGCCCACAATATAAAATGAATTATTCTAATTTATTTTTTTGGTTACATGAAAGCATTTTCTACAATAAATGAAAAAAGTAAATCCCACAAATGAAATAAATATATTTATATAAATATAAAAATACAACAAATACCGACTCGAAAAATGCAAAAGTCATTTAACTAAAAAGCAAAAACTAATTATCATTCTACAATATTTCAGCACTTCTTTTTAAGTCACTGCAAAGTTGAAATTATAAAAATATCCCTATCTAATTATTAAAAAAATCATTTATTTTATATTTCACTTGGTGCCCTACTTTAAATTAATTATCCAATTATTGCGGAAAATTATTACTTCTTGCTTTTAGCAAAATTGTTTTTGTTTTAATTAACTTGGTTTCATAACAATTCATAATATTCCCAAAAAACCAAGCTAATTTACGTTTATGCAAAATTCATATCTTTTGACAAACCACGTGTACATATAATTGAAAACAATGACGTCATAATTTTATTTTAGATAATAATAATAATTTTTTCTTTAATATTAATAATAAAGAAGTTTTTCAGGCAAATCCAACTAAAAGGGGCCTACTGTATCTATAGACGAATTGAGACCCACCAATCTATTTTAAAGTCGGCTAATTCATAAATATTATCTAACCCACTTTATAAAATTTAATTGCATTCTTTTAATTTAGAATTTAAAGTTGATTAATTACATTAATTTAATACCATTTCCCTCTGCCACATTTTATGGCAAAAGGTACTTCTAAACAAAATTCATGTTCTTTGACAAACCTTGTATACGCTTTAAAAAAAGGACATGTGATGATTTTATATTAGGTTTCAGATTACACAGATCTTTTTATAGAAAGTAACTTTTTTTTATAATAATATTAAGAAAGCTTTCCAGACAATTCAAACTTCCAACTAAAATAGACACAATGTATCTAAAGGCAATTGAGTATCTTCAACTTTTATGAAGTCGGTTAATCAACATTTATTCATTTAATTCCATCATATTTTTAATGAATTATTAATTAATTAAATAAATAACCAAAAAGAGGTATCATTAAATCTCTATATGACAGAGCAAAAACCAACTGTTCTAACATCAATAACCTCAATGAAGAAAAAACGTTTATAAAAAATGTACTTTCTGCCAATCATTACACAAATAAATTTATTAATAACGAGTTAAACAAAATCGAATACCAAACAATCCCTAACAACCAACATCAAACTTCACCAAGCAACACTGACTCCCAAGATAATCACATTAATACAATTACTATACCATACATACAGGGTCTATCAGAAAGACTAAAAAGAGTGGGAAACAGATATAATATCAAAACATCATTTAAAACAAAAAATACACTAAAATCAATTGTATCAAAAACCAAACCAAATAACACAACTCAAAATACAAAAAATTGCATTTATAAAATCCCTTGTGAATGTAATAAATTCTATATTGGAGAAACCTCTAGACCCCTGAATGTTCGAATAAACGAACACAAAAATTACATAAAAAAACTACAATTTGAAAAATCCAAAATTTGCAAACATGCTTGGGACCTTGGTCATAAAATACAGTTTTAAAATTCAGTTATATTACACAAAGAAGAACACAACACCAAAAGAAAACTAAAAGAGTCTACTTTAATTTTCTTAAGTGAAAACGATTGTATCGCTACTACCTCCGTAGAATTCAGTCGTTCCTGGTGGCCGATGATTAAGGAAGAATTTGCTAATGGTCATGTCCTTGTGAACAACCCAATATCGGGATTGTTCATAAGGTTTTTCCTAGGTTTTCCCTTAGGATAACTGAATCAACAAAGTTCTTTGGTCGCATTTTTGGCGAATGCACTATCTTATAACAAAGTCGCATCTAGGAGCGCCACATAAAATTCTGAAGATCTCCCTTTCAAATTCTTCCAATTTGAAAGGAACTTTATGATTATATGATCTTTAGAAATTTCTGTGCTACCCTGTATATTACAAATAAAATTCTCTTAGTAACGTCAGAAATCAAATAATACACATTGTCAAATATTTTAATTTACATCTTCGAATTGGGCCTTTTTTATCCAAGTTTCTTAACCATTGACAACGGGGTCTGACCTAGACCCCGAAACGTTTGGAATATACAGCAATTTTCTTTAAACTGTGGTGTTATTTCCCAAGAAGTACTTAGACATTGAAAAATATGCCACAAATATCGTTCAGAAAATTACATTAAATTATTACTCTCTCCTCCACCAAATTTTATTTTTAACGATATATCTCTTGACACTGAAAAAATATGGGGCTAGTTCAGGATTGTCCCTAATAGAATACAGCTGAAACCATCCAAATTAGTGGTTTTCGAGTAATCACTGTTCATTTGTATACTCTGTTAAAAATGTGAACGAAAATTTCGAAAACTCTAAAGATTCGATAACAGTGATAAAAATATTGACAGTTATTTTTTTATCAGTAATGTAAACTTGTAATGTCACATTTTTTAATTATCAAAATCCTAAAAATGTCATTTATTATATAGAGTGACAGACTTGTGCCGACTTAAGTGCGAAATGGTAAGAATTGACCCAAACATAGCATGTCAAGGTTTTGTTAAAATCACTTTGTAAAGAAAGATGTAAACACGTTCGCATATATTCATAGAAAATATAATTTATAATAGCCGAAACACAAAATAATACAAATAAGGGACATGTGTTCCTTTTCGAGTTAGGGCCCGAACGGTTTTTGGATTTGCCCAGTCAAGCAGAATCTGCTAGATTGTGAATATAATTGAAAAGGTGCCTAGTTGTACGTTTAATGGGGAGTTTTGCAATGAGGTTTATTGTCCATTGACGCGTACACGTTAAAAAATGGTATGTGCCTCACTTATTCAAGGAAAAGGGATTATCGCGAATTGCTCCGTTACTTTTTATTTAGTAAGTGGGTTACTTCCATCTTTTCATGTTTTCAGTTAAACGTTTTCGAGAAGGAACGAATTAAACGGTCATAAAATAGATCATTTAGTTGGTTAGAAAAAGAACAGTTTTCATAATATGCGTTTTGTTGCGAAAGCTCCTTAACGGATTCCCACACTTACACATATGAAAATAGATGAGTATGGTAATGAAATGTAAAAATTTATTTTACATTTGTTCCTACACTTCATTCCGACTTGATATTTTAATACCCATACGACTTAAGAGTATCTTAAATTACAGAAAATTAATAACTTGTAGTAAAAAACAAATATAGCATCCGATCAACATACAATACCTGCACACAATTTGTATTTTGTATGATGAATTGCTAAATATAAAATAATATTAGGTAATGTTAAGCCACCAGTTTTGTCTTTTTTTAATCAAGGTATGTGAAATATATATTTTTTGCCTAATATATGTGGGATTTTCTAAAAGCTTTTGGTGTTCTATTAAAAATCCACCCTCTTGCTACATCAGCGCCACCCTAATAAAATGCAATTTGGCGGAAGCATTTTTTAATGTGTATTGGATTAAACCAATGTACCACAGCTATTTTGAAGAATAGTATGGAGATATTGTGATATTTAAAAAATATCTACTTAAATTATAGGAACATTTTTTCAGGTTCTGCCTTGCTTAAAGTTATTGTTTGCGAGCCCCATATGCAATATTAGGCAACCAAAATTTTCAACAAAAATATCACTAATAAAAGAGTTATAATTAGTAAACTTGTAAATTTTGGCCAAACTCTTAAAATGTTATTCTCTTCGAGGTGTCATTCCTTTGTACGCAAGACAATATATATTATAAATAAATATAACATATATTGTTTCTGGTCGGGAACCTTCATCAGTTGCGCTTCCCACAATTGAATGTCCTCTCGAACACTTCTTTAAGCATTTGATGCATTTCGTTAAATTTGAAGACGCGAGATGTAAGACCGACATCTAGGATTTTCGAGAGAATCAGTACACAGAGGTTCCGAATCTGGAGCCGTTCCGTGTAATTGCTGTTCTCCCTTAACTCCTAGGACAGAATGTCACGATAAAATTTTCAGGCTACTTCACCTGTCAGAGATATTGAATATTCTCTTCGAGGTGTCATTCCTTTGTACGCAAGACAATATATATTATAAATAAATATAACATATATTATAAATAAATATAACAATATATGTTATATTTATTTATAATATATATTGTCTTGCGTACAAAGGAATGACACCTCGAAGAGAATATTCAATATCTCTGACAGGTGAAGTAGCCTGAAAATTTTATCGTGACATTCTGTCCTAGGAGTTAAGGGAGAACAGCAATTACACGGAACGGCTCCAGATTCGGAACCTCTGTGTACTGATTCTCTCGAAAATCCTAGATGTCGGTCTTACATCTCGCGTCTTCAAATCTTAAAATGTTGATAAATTTTTTACAATTTATTTCCTAATTAGAATTTACTAGTACGCCAAAAGTTGGGCAAAAAATAATTGTAATAAAGGTTTGCCATCCCTGGTTTTGCTAATATTTTTTAAAAATTTATAAACAAATAAACCTTATGTGATTTGGGATGAAAGTTGTAAAAAATAAAGATTACAAAGAGGCTTATTTTTGGGAAATAATAGCAGTAGTAGCTGCCACGAAATATTTCTCTGAACTTATATTTATTTTATTAAATTGTAGTAAATATTAGTTTAAAACATAAAACATCATATTTCTTAGATACATAAAGGCAAAAATAATATATTCTTCCAAGTAAGTAGAATAAAAGTTAGACCAATCAATATGATCATAATAGAATTAAGATCTTGCAATAATACTTGTGATCCTAATCTTCAAAAATTTATTTCGACATCAAATTGTTTAGATACTGAGTGAATATTTCGCTATTCAAGTAGCTTCAAAATATATAATACTAATATCATAAGAGGTGTATCTTAAATAACAAAGCCGTAAAATATTATCAATTTATACATACATAAGAATAAGAAAGAAAATGCCTGAAGCAAGAGATCTCGCTAACAAGACGGATGGTCTAACATTGGGATGCTGTATTTGGCTGGAGACCTCTTGAAAAACGGTGCAGAATGAGTTCTTTATTGTATGATCTGTACAGAATCAGTAGGAGACGATCCACGAACCAATTTACTGTTTTTTGCAATATGGTCATCCGTTTTTGACACGGAAGGCAAGCTGGGCATAAATTTTTCCATAAAAGCACTTAAAGAACTCATCATAACATCTATAATTAATAACCACATCTCGTATTCGAAGTACATACATATTTGTGGCGAGTAGCTTGATACGTATCTCTGAAACTACTGATGGAGTCTGAATAACGAATTATTAGAGAATAATTTGTTCTAGTGTGATTCTAAATACCTATGTTAGATGAAACACAAATCAGATTTACATAATGATTAAGTTATAATCACTAAAATGGAGTCCTAGTTCTTTTTTAAAAGCAGCATTTAGCAAGCATGCACCTTAATACTAATACAAAATAAGACAAATGTCTAGGTCTCCTCATTTTTAGGGGCTACCTAAAGAAGCGTAAGTTAATAAACAGCAAGTAAATAAAAAAATAGCGAATAACGATACCTATTACATTACCCGAAACGATATGAAAATTCAAGACATTAGAAAATTAATGTGTATCATTGGCACGTTAGAAATACTAATACTAACTTGATTCTAATTACAAAATACAGACCTTGGAGGGATACTAGAAATGTGGATAGAACTTAGCGACGATAGTACAATCATGCTCATTACAGGAAAAATTGTATCTAATAACTTAACTGGACACATTTGAAATATTTTATGAAAGCTTATTTTAGAGATAGAAAATGACTTGGGGCGTGGATGGATGGACTACGATACCAAGCAGTAACCTTGTCATGAGGCAGTGACGAGTTATTTCGAGTACAGAAAGTATACAAGGCTTTTGAGTATATTTTGCAAACATTGTTTTGAAAAGTTTTCAGAAATTCGACAAAAATTTGCTTTATTTTTAGCAATATCCGATACTCCAAGTATTGCCAAAAATAAGGCATTTATTTAGGTTTTAAACAACATTCATTATTTTGACCAATCTCCATTTCTGTTGAATAGAATAACTTGTCTCACCCAAGGTTCTGAACAGAGATATGTCCTTTCTTAATACTAGCGCCTCCACCAAGGTATACTATACAGGGTGAGTTTTTTTTATGATCAGTATGGGGATCTCGGAAACTAGCGGAGATAGAGCAATGGTTAAATTGGGAAAGATTTGCAGTTTTACTGGCCCAATTTAATGAATTCCGAATTTAGTCAAACCCCTCTAGCTCCTTTGTTTTTGATTTTATAAAAAAATGTAAATATCAAAATTGAAGGGATTTGTATTCCTAATATGATTGTTATGTGCTCGTTTGCGTGACAGCTCTCGTTATCGAGATATGACCAAACTTATCTTTTTTTGAATGGAAACCATAGTTGGATATGACCTCAAAAAATAGGACATTTTTAGAGCTTTTCAACGATATAATACTCGATATAGTTATTCATAAAAATAACGGAGTTATGGATGCTTTTCTCTCTTATTTTCACTTTTAACGTAGCCATGAAATAGATTGATTTATTAATAACTATTTCAAAAAACATTGAACGATTTGTTTATTAGGTATATGAGATATAACGAAAAAACCAAACAAGTAGGTACTTACTAAAAACTTAAGAACTTAAAGTACATAATAATAATGGTTACAATTTATGTTCGAAAAGGCCACCATTGTTATTTAGACAAAAATTACATCTTTTTAAGATCGACATTACCGCTTTCCTCACAGACCGCCTATCAATTTCTTCAATTGCTTGTAATACCGTCTCCCTTAGGTAACCAACTGTCTCATACTTTCTTTTGTATACTTTGTTTTTTAGCGCACCCCATAAATAGAAGTCTAAAACTGCCAAATCGGGAGACCGGGTGGCCATTCGCGTGGGCCATTTCTTCTTATCCAAGAGTTTCGATAGAAATTATCTAAGTGTTGTCTTACTAATAACGAGTTATGAGCAGGTGCTCCATCATGTTGGAACCACACAATTTCTAAACGAGTTCTCAAATTCAAATTATGCAACATGTCTTAAAAAGTGTATTGCAAGAAATGCATGTAGCGCTTCCCAGTAAGTGATTCGTCATAGATAAAAGCCCCCAGAATAGTAGACCCTATGATACCACACCAAACATTAAAACCAAATTTTATCTGGGGTCGTCTTTGTTCTACATGGAAAGGGTTTTTTTTAGCCCAGATATGCTCATTGTGTCTATTGGACATACCGCAGTTAGTAAATCTAGGTTCAGCTGACCATAACACCTTTAATGGAAACTGTGGATTGTCAAGGCACATGTCAACGAACTGTAGCTGTTCGTTGAGATGTGCCAGCTTCTGCTGCAATCTCACGAGTTGATGTAGATGGATTTTGATTTACTATTGCCAAAACATTTATTTGTGCTGCTTCGTTAATTTGATTACGTTCCTTTGGTGGTTTAGTAAAAGCTCCATATCTGCGTAAACTATCGTAAAGCCTCTTAAATGTACACAGAGCAGGTTGACGACGATTAAAATATCTATGAAAGTATTCCTCAGCTGCACGAACTGGATTTTTATGGTAAATGATATAACATTCCACCATATTCAGTTTTTCTTCGTTAGAATATTTCATTTTATCACGAAAACTTGTAAATATCGACTGTCAGTTCAGCACTGCTAATGGAATTACTCTCAAATGAGGAAACGTCCAAGTGAAAACAATCTTTTTAATGGCTACCTACGTTAAAAGTGAAAATAAGAGAGAAAAGCATCCATAACTCCGTTATTTTTATGAATAACTATATCGAGTATTATATCGTTGAAAAGCTCTAATAATGTCCGATTTTTTGAGGTCGTAGCCAACTATGGTTTCCATTAAAAAAAAAGATAATTTTGTGTCATATCTCGAAAACGAGAGCTGTCACGCAAACAAGGACATGACAATCATATTCGGTATACAATTCCCTTCAATTTTGATATTTACACTTTTTTTATAAAATCAAAATCAAAGGAGCTAGAGATATTTGACTAAATCGGCAGAATTTCGTTTTTTTTTCAAAATATCTAGTAAGCCATGACTTTTTACAAAAATCCGAAAGTGTCATTAAATTGGGCCAGTAAAACTGCAAATCTTTCCCAATTTAACCATTGCTCTATCTCCGCTAGTTTCCGAGATCCCCATACTGATTATCAAAAAAAACTCGCCCTGTATAAGAAAGTCGGTTAAAAAGTATTCTCCGATTTTCGAAAATTAGTTGGAAGGACACAAGTATTTTATAACAGTATTCGTGTGTCTCTATTGATATTTTTTCGCAAATGGATGTATACATTATCAATTGTTGCATAGCTCAAATACTTTCTAAAATTCTGTACTTAAAACAATTACATTATAATTATTTATTAGGGCTTTGTACCTGTTTGTAATTTTTTAAATTACAATAGACATAATAATTCTAATTTTCACTGATTTATGAAAATTTTAAAATTTGTGCTTACATTTAACCGTTGGGTCAGTTTTAATATACATATGAGGAACTCAATACCTTTATTTAAACGATTTTCGTTGCTGAAAAGGAATGCCATTGTCTCCTGCTGTAATAAAATTATCAAATTTTATTAAAGATGGAAAGTGCGTCATTCTCAACGCGTACCTCCGCTTCAACGTTAACTGAAAAGGTTACGGCGTTACGGCACGCGGGGTCTCGACATCTTCCCGACTTCCCCTCCGCCTCTGATTTCACTCTTTCCTTCGCTCCTTATCACCAGTTTCTGGTTGGTTGACTCCGCTACGCCAGATCTGTATGTCTTATCTTACACGGCAGGGACGGCCCACCCGAAATGAAAGGATCTCTCCGTCTACTATATTCTATACCTGCCTCTCACTTCTTCCTTGCTTCTCTATCTCTAACAACCCCTCTGTGACTTGATCATTTTACTGCTATGCCGCTCTATCTTTAGGTCTGGTCTTTTTAACCTAAACCGTGACAAGATACGCGCCACGCCAACCATATATTATCGCAACGAAACTGTTTTAAATGTATTTTAAACCTAATATAAAAAGCATCAAGGTAGAATACTTACGATAACGGTGATGTGTGCGTAAAATATTGTTGACGATATAGAATATGGATTCAGCTTTATTAATATTGCAAGTTTTTAATAAATTTTCTTTACAGCATGTGACTAAAATATGGCGTTTTATTCCCATTCACATTATACCTCTATTCTTGCTCTAAAATTGGAAAGATATATCGTTGGAGGGGACGATATACTTGGAACTGAAGTTTTAGCACTTGTATAGATGATATTATATACTTAAAACACAACAAAATATGTCATATTAATTTTTGGTCGAGCATAGGCCTGTCATATTATAAGCTTCATTCGCAGAAGAGTTCTGAATCGGTTCAAAGGTAATTTTCTGAAAACGATGTTTGTGGAACAAAATTAATAAAATTGAATCGATAAAGAACTAAATAAACAGATCCCAAATCAAAAAATTATTCTATGACGATATTATTAGCAACCTAGAATTGTATTGTGAACTGGCTTGTCTTCGCGGTACCTAGTTTTTGATTCTAAATTGGTTCTGAATCGATTCAAACGGGCCTTGCCCTAAAGTAAGGATTTTTAGTTCGATCATGCCTGCTAGTTTTCTCACTCGCCTGTCCAACGTCCTTTTAATTTAGCTTTCGTTTGAATTTGAAGTTAAATATTTGAGATAACTGGATTTAGCAAAAATAACTTTTAGTTTAATGTAGAAGAAATAAAATTGTTCACATTTTGTAGCTAATTTCAGTTAACAATTAAAGTATATATTAAAATCATTCGAGTTGTAATAATCGATTTTTAATATCATTGGTTATGCAAATTATATCCTTCCATTCTTCATGTAAGTCTACTCATTTATGCCAAAAAAAATAAGTTCAAAAAAGTATTCCTTCTGAGTGTAACACTTCTAATGTTACTGAGTATATTTAATTGTTGTAGAATAAAACATTTTTAAAAAAAATTTAACCGACTTCCACCTATAACTAAAAAGCTGAAAATAAATAACCCATTCAACGTTTTTAGGTACCTAACTAGAAGTAAGAAATGTAGACATTAAAAGGTGCTCATTCTGTACGAATTAATTACCTACCAATCTAGTATATTTGTGAAGTCAGTGCCAAGTAAATCTAAAATCATGCATTGCGTACTTATCTACTACTTCATCAAACTTGATTGTTGCTTGGCACCGACTTCAAAAAGAAAGAATGAGCACCTTTTAATGTTTACATGTTTTACTTTCTGGGTAGGTACCTAACAACATTGAATGTGTTATTTATTTGCTAGAGTTGTTATAATTATGTTCAGCTTTTTAGTTATAGGTGGAATTCGGTTATATTTTTTTAATGTTTTCATTTTTAACTTTTTAGTTTTTTGAACTCGGGTAGTTTTTATTCTATATTTTTTATTTTGTATGTATAACCTTAATCGACAGGACCAGGTAACATCAAAAGCCCCAACATTAAACAATGATACATTTTCATTTAAATTGACAGGTAAAAGTTTAGGAACAAATTGTATTAGTACGCTTTGACTTAATAAGCCCAAAATATGTTTATGCCTTATGGACCACGTGATGTAACCTTTTTCCAACTTTTTTTGACAACCCTGTATAACTATAGGTAATTCCACTCCACCCTATGTACCAACCATTCTGTACATACGACTGCCTACGGACAACCATAAATTTGTTAGCTGCCTTCTGTAAATTATAGGAGTAGAATCCATCCCATATTTACGGAGTCAAATCCGTCCTATATTTCAACCATAGTATATAACTCCTTGTGGGCTACCCCACAAATTATTTCATTTTTAACATTTTATATTATCGCCCTGTGTAACATGTAACATTAATTCCTCTCCACACTTTATGCAACTTCCTATGGGCTATGAAATAAATAATTTTTTAATCACACTGTATAAATATAATTCAACTTCAGCATATATTTCAACCATCCTGTATATGATTTGTTTATGTCCACATCATATAACAGTTTTTTAATCACCCTATATAATTTTAATTCTACATTTTTTCCAACATTTTTATACCACCAAACGTCTACTCCACTCTATATTCCAGGCATCCTGTGGACCACCATAATGTTTTTAACTGCCTTCTATAACTATCATTCTACTCCGTCCTATATTTCAACCATATATATATATATATATATATATATATATATATATATATATATATATATATATATATATATATATATATATATATATATATATATATATATATATATATATATATATGCAGGAATAACGGTTGGTTGTTCGATATAAGTTGAATCCCGTTAATTATTCAACTTATATATATATATATATATATATCCAATTCCTTCATCACTTTACTTTGTGATTTTGCTATAAGTAAACACCCTGTGTATAATCGCACCAAATAGCAATGTAGATTTTGACATGTGTTGTCACTGAATTTTCTATTAGGCCGAGCGAATGTGACACCAAAAGCACCGTCTTCGAAAAATGGAAAAATTTTCATTTAAATAGGTATTTGCCTGGTATACAAACAAAACGAGCTTGGTACTCATCGATTTAACGAGCCGAAAATACTATGCTTTACTACCTATATGCTTGAGATGTAGAAAATTTTCAAATTCGTAATCAAAATTTACAGTGCCTACAATTTCCGCACTATTACGTTGGAATTAAAATATTTATGAGGAAATGTCAGTCAGTTACGTCACTTTCATTTAATATTTTGATAAGAACATTGGATTTTTCGGCCATTTTCTGCAAAACTGCAAGTTGCACGTCGCAGAAAAGTATATGAGATCACCTCGGGATCTTTCTTAATAGATTAAACCTAAACTATACACATCCATAAGGAGTTTTTGAAAAATCCAGCAGTATATTAGGGATATTGGTCGATTTCCATGCCCGCTTGGGTTCATTCACAAATTTCATCACTTTACCAACAGAATTCTTTTCTCAAATTTGAAGTTTCACCAATCCTGATATATACTTTATTAAACAAGTACATATTCATTCAAAACGGTTCAAAACAGAAGAATAAATCTGGTACATACATACAAAAAAATACGCGACGAATTGATAACCTCCTACTTTTTGGAAATCGGTTAAAAATATTATTTATTGCTTTTTTTTCAAGTCGGGTTTTGCTTTTAAATTCATTTATGTATCAAAATTCTAAAGATAGCATTCACTCATACTTTTTTGTAATACCCAACAAAATATACCGATATTAGTGCCTCGTCAAATAAAGGCGTCGCTTCGCCTCATCCTTCGAATTAATTTCGTCAAATTTGCCGACAGCAAACATTACAACTAAATCATCACCAGTCCATCCAGCTAATGCCTAAATCACGGACAAATTAATCCGACTACAAACCACCTATTCGGAATACAAATTACCTCACGGATAATAATTGCTATTCCGTTGACGACAAACTGAGTCACTCTTTGAGGTCCTGCTTAATTTAACATCGAGGTGAACCTCTGTTTTAACACGGTCAAGGTCCGTTGGTGCGAACCGTGCACCCACCCTCTTTCTCAAGGGACCACTTCGGAAAATTATCAATTCGTTTTCAATTGGAAAACCGACTTGTATAAGAACAAGAGGGTCGATTGTATAATAGATTTTCTCACCGATACTGATTGCTTCACACTTTTCTTTCGATGAGTTCATCTTTAATGAAGACATTGTCTACTGTTTTTGTAGAAACGTGCTAAGTCGAACAAATATTTAATTGGTGGTTTAGTACGAGGGTTGATCCAATAATTTTGTAATCAATTATTATAAGTGTGCAAAAACATTAAATTAAAATAATTTGGTCAAGTGCGAGTTGGACTGGCATACTAAGGGTTCCGTACCACCTTCAAGATTTGTAGGTGAATCAAAGTATATATTTTTCTAATATTCCAGTTTCAGAATGATTGTATTTTCTTATGTTTACCCTAATTTGTTTTAAAGAAAGCGTTTTAATTTTATAAAAAATATACACTTTTATTTTCCGCACATTTTATTTTAACTGCTACATGATTCGCTTGATTTTTATGAAAATATATATTTAATTTTTTAATTTGGACCCCAAAATTAACATTAGAGGTTTATTTTACTAATAAACTTTCAGGGAAGCATTTTATAATCTAATGTCTGAATTTTTGGGCTCTGTAGATTAGAAGATAAAGGGGAAAACCGATCAAGATTTAAATAATAAATTATTAAATCTTTTAGACAAATTATTTAAAAATACAAATAAAATATATTTAGTAAAATTTTAGATAGTGTAGTTTTAGTAGGAATTCAGTCGATGTTTATAATTTTTGTTAACATCTTAAAAAAAATGATTTAAAAATATGATATATTTGTAATTCACATAATGAGCATTTTATTATATAGAGCAGTTGCATAATGCGGGAATACTAGACATATAATAATAATAATTTAAACAATAGAAAAATAGAAAGAGTCAATAGTGTGGAGAGGATTTATACTTAAACAGGGTGGTTTTAAAGATTTCAGGACCGTTCTGATATTGTATTGAGTTGAATTATAGTTGTACAGGGTGATTCAGAAAATGATAGACCAATAAGTTATAATAATAAAAAAAGTTAAAATACATTTGGAAAATATAGACAAAGAATACAAATTATAGAGGGAGAAAGAGAAAGGAAGAAAGAGAGAGAGAGAGATAAGAATATGCTAAAATTTTCAATTGAATTGTACCTTAAATCAGATAAAAAGAAGACATGTGTGAAAATTGCACACAGTTTATAAACGGTTTTATTTTAAGTCAGCTGAAGTCGGTTCTTAAATAAATATTAAATATAATAATAAATTATTAAATATAAATTATATTGATAGGAATATTGAATTTTTGACGATATTCTGAAAAATTGCATGTTTCATGTCACATAAAAATATGATCTTCCTCAATAGATTGCAATTTTAAAAAAAAAATCAATTAAGGGTTTTGGAGAAATAAATATATTTGGCTAATTTCCATGCCTGCTTGTGTTCATTCCCACATTTCATCAATTTACTACAATTCTTTACAAAAATTTAAAATTTCACCAATTCGGATGTTCAGTCTATTAAACAAAAAAATAATTATTCAAATCGGTTCACAGAAGGCGAAGAAATCAGGTAATACAAACAAAACGCACCGAATTGATAACCTCCTCCTTTTTGGAAGCCGGTTTTTGTCTTCTAAACGTTGTTTGTGGCATATTCTTGATTACTTTTATGTTTTTTTGGGCAATAACACCACATTCGAAATAAAACGACGTATATTGAAGGAAAACCAAACGTTTCCAAGTCTATTCTGACTTCGTTGTCAATGGCTTTATATTTATTGATGTAAATTGCAAAACGAAAATTATCATGACATTTAAATTGACATTAGAAATTCGTTGTATTTAGATATACAGGTAGCACAAAAAATTCCAAAGATCATATATTATAGTTAAACAGCTTTCAAATTAGAAGAATTTGAAAGAGTTGTCTTTAGAATTTATAAGTGGCGTTCCTAGGTACGACTTTGTTATAAGATAGCGCATTCGCCAAAAATGCGATCAAAGTATTCTATTGTTTCAGTGATCCAATTAACGTCATAAGGGAAAACCTAGGAAAAAACCTTATGAACTATCCCGATACTGGGTTGTTCAAGAGGAGGTTACCATTAATAATTTCTTCCTTAATTGTCGGTAATCAGATACGATTAAATTCTACAGAAGTAGAACCGATACAATCGTCTTCATTCAAAAGAATTAAGGCAGACTCTTTTATTTTTCGTTTCGTGTTATATTGTTCTTTGTGAAGTATAGTTGAATTGTCAAATTGTATTTTATGGCCTAGGTCCAAAGCATGTTCACAAATTTTCGATTTTGTTTCTTTATGTAATTCTTGTGTTCATTTATTCGTATGTTTAATGGTCTCGATGTTTCTCCAATATAAAATTTATTGCATTCGCAAAGAATCTTTTATATGCAGTTTTTTGAGTTCTGGGTTTTGTTGGTTGGATTTGTTTTCAATAGTGGGGATTTCAGTGTATTTCTTGTTCGGAATGTTGTTTTAACATTACATATATTTTCAATCTTTCTGACAGACCCTGTGTATATGGTATAGTTGTAACTGTAATGTAGTTGTCCTGAGTAGTAGTAGTAGTATTAATAAGGGAAATTCTGGGTTGATTCGGAAGGTTTGTTTTCTGTTCAAGTCTTTGTTGATAAATTTTGTAGGGTAATTGTTTTTATAGTTATTTTTTCTTTGTTGAATTTATTATCATCAGAACAGTTGGTCTTTGCTCTATCATATAATGACTTAATGACACCTTGCTTTACTGTATTCGGATATTTTGAATTGAAATTTAGGTAACTGTTTGTATGAGTTGGTTTTCTATAAACATCTGTTTCGAATAAAGATTCTGTTTTTGTTACTAATATGTCTAGGAAAGAGAGTTTGTTATCTTCTTCAATTTCTAGGGTAGATTTAATAGTTGGCTCTTTGTTATTTATGTCATTTAATAATTTATCTAGTTCTTCAAGATTGTGTTCCCAAATTACGAAAATGTCGTCAACGTAACGCCACCAAACTAAAGGTTTATTTTCTTTTGATAACATTACTTGTTGTTCAAAGTTTACCATAAATATGTTACTTAATGCTGGTGAGAGACAAGAACCCATGGCCATGCCAAAATCCTGTTTCCAAAACACTTCCAATAGTAAAACAACTACTAGAACGGGACTCTTCATTAAATCAACGAACTCAGTTATCAATTTAAACAATAATGGAACTACTAACATATTGTACCAAAACTACATACTTTCAATTAAACGATGACTTTTACCAACAAGATTTTGGCATGGCCATGGGTTCTTGTCTCTCACCAGCATTAAGTAACATATTTATGGAAAACTTTGAACAACAAGTAATGTTATCAAAACAAAATAAACCTTTAGTTTGGTGGCGTTACGTGGACGACATATTCGTAATTTGGGAACACAATCTTGAAGAACTAGTTAAATTAATAAATGACATAAATAACAAAGAGCCAACTATCAAATTTACCCTAGAAATTGAAGAAAATAACAAACTCTCTTTCCTAGACATATTAATAACAAAAACAGAATCTTCATTCGAAACAGAAGTTTATAGAACACCAACTCATACAAACAGATAACAAAATTTCAATTCAAATCATCTGAATACAGTAAAGAAAGGTGTCATTAAGTCATTATATGATAGGGCAAAGACCAACTGTTCTGATGATAGTAAATTCAACAAAGAAAAAATAATTATAAAAAATGTTCTCACTGGAAACAATTACCCTACAAAATTTATCAACAAAGAGTTAAACAGACTTGAACAGAAAACAAACGTTCCGAATCAACCCAGAACTTCTCTTATTAACACTACTACTACTCAGGACAACTACATTACAGTTACAACTATACCATATATACAGGGTCTGTCAGAAAGATTGAAAAGAGGGGGCAACAGATTTAATGTTAAAACAACATTCCAAACAAGAAATACACTGAAATCTCTAGTATCGAAAACAAAACCAACCAACAAAACCCAGAACTCAAAAAAACTACATATACAAGATTCCTTGCGAATGCAATAAATTTTATATTGGAGGAACATCGAAACCATTAAACATAAGAATAAGTGAACAGAAGAATTACAAAAAGAAACGACAATTTGAAAAATCGAAAATTTGTGAACATGCTTGGGACCTAGACCATAAAATACAATTTGACAATTCAACTATACTTTACAAAGAACAACATAACACAAAACAAAAAATAAAAGAGTCTGCCTTAATTCTTTTGAATGAAGACGATTGTATCGCTGCTACTTCTGTAGAATTTAATCGTATCTGGTTACCGACAATTAAGGAAAAAATTATTAATGGTAACCTCCTTTTGAACAACGCAGTATCGGGATAGTTCATAAGGTTTTTCCTAGGTTTTCCCTTCTGACGTTAATGGGATCACTGCAACAATAGAATTCTTTGAATTCATTTTTGGCGAATGCGCTATCTTATAACAAAGTCGTACCTAGGAACGCCACTTATAAATTCTAAAGACAACTCTTTCAAATTCTTCTAATTTGAAAGCTGTTTAACTATAATACATGATCTTTAGAATTTTTTGTGCTACCTGTATATCTAAAAACAACGAATTTCTAATGTCAATTTAAATGTCATAATAATTTTCGTTTTGCAATTTACATCAATAAATATAAAGCCATTGACAACGAAGTCAGAATAGACTTTGAAACATTTGGTTTTCCTTTAATATACGTCGTTTTATTTCGATTGTGGTGTTATTGCCTAAAAAAAACATAAAAGTAACTATATGAACTCAGAAAAAACAGTTATTTCTAAATTACAGGCAGAAACTTAAATTTTATTTATATGTATAAGATGAAGCCAAGTTTGAATCTAACTCTCTAATATATTTTATTTGTTTAAGTGTGTAAAGTAAAGGAAGAAATTTTCCGAGTTGAATGAATAAAAACATACGTTTAACTTCCTGATTAATATGATTTTTTTTTATGTGTATACAATTTTAAAGAACTGGTTTATCTGCGGCATTTATTTCAATCCAATATCATTATCGTGTTATAAGAAATACGAGAATTCTTTAATAAAATCATTGGAGAAGAAGTCAAGGTGCTTAAACGGGGAAAAGAGAAGGATATAGAGAGGATGGCTATATCTAGCCAGTATACAAACCGGCAACCGACAACCGAATTATTAACGCCCAAATGGTTCCATTTCAATATGAGGAACGAAAGGAGGGCTGCTGCTGGCTGCTCCTCTGCCACCGTACATACATATACATATACGTACCATCGAGAGATTCATGCATGTATCAAATATTATGGATTGACTGACTGTTCGCCGAGGGGAACCACTGAAAACAATCAAGTTTTATCGTTTTTGGACATCGTTTTCATAATAATGCTTCAGCCGCTTTGCAACTTACACAATATATCACCGATGTTAACATTTGTATAATACTGTTATCGAATAGGTGCAACAAATTATTATCAGCTTCCAACTGACAATGAGTAAAATATGTATATTTACTCTAAAAAAAAGTAAAACAGTCATTTCAAATAAAAATTATTAGAGAAAGTAAAAAATATGTTCGGAATTGAAATGCTTATTAACAGAAACTATTCTAATAACTTAGTGAGTAGCATTATGTACAGGATGAGCAGAAGGAAGGAACTGCAATGGGAAACCCCTTGTCACCGTTTCTTGCCAACTTGTTCATGGGCAGGTTCGAAGTTGAAGCAAAAAATGACTCTCAGTATTTTCCTAGGGTATGGATACGGTACGTGGATGACATATTTGCTATATTTAATACTAATGAGCTCAATGTTAATGATTTTGTTATGTATCTTAACAATAGGTTTGCTTCTATTAAATTTACATATGAACAGGAACAAAAGGGTACTCTACCATTTTTAGATGTATTAGTTTTAAGGAATGATAGTGATAAGTTAGAGTTTGATGTATGTAGGAAGGATACTAGCACATATAGATATTTACCTAATACTTTCTTCTTTTCACTGTCAACAACATAAAATGGCGGGAATTAATTTCCTTGTACATCGGTTGTTGACATTCCCTCTCAATAAAGAGAGGTTTGAAAATGAAAAGAAAACTATTAGAGAAATAGCTGCATGTAATGGTTATCCAACAGATATTATAGATAAATTAATTAGGAAGAAACGGCTTCGGTTACGAGTGAAAGAAGTGTCAACTTTTCGAAATGAGTCACAAGAACAAAAGTTTGTCTCGGTTCCGTACAGTCGTTATACTAGGGGTTTTAAGAAAGTTTTTAAACAACTTGGTATGAAGGCGGTGTATAGAACAACTACAACACTACAGAAATTGTTGGGCAATCCTAAATATATACTTGCTGATTTCGAGAAGTCCGGTATTTATGAAATCAAATGTAATGATTGTGATTTAAAGTATTATGGACAGACACGCAGATCTATCAGTACCCGTTTCAAAGAGCATATTGCAAAGGTTTGGTGTTAGGGTGCAAAACTGTGTTTTTACATTTGTGACACACCAAAGGTTCCACAGCTTTTCGATATATAATATATATTGTTTCTGGTTAGGAAAACTTCATCAGTTGCGCTTCCCACAATTGAATGTCCTCTCGAACACTTAACGATATGTATCAAATACATAAAGATGTCTTGCGTACAAAAGAATGACACCTCGAAAACAGTATTCAATATCTCAGGTGAAGTTAACCTGAAAATTTCATTGTGACATTCTAACCTAGGAGTTACGGGTAACAGCAAATACATGGAACGGCTCCAGATTCGCATCTCTATGTGCTAGTTTCCCCGAAAATCCTAGATGTCGGTCTTTACATCTCGCGTCTTCAAATTTAACGCTATTTATCAAATTACTACATGAAGATGATAGCTGGGCTATTGAAACAGCGTTGAGTGTGAAAATTAAATTATGGTTTTAAGGTGCAAAAAATACTTTGAATTTGAAACCAAATGAAAAGTGTTTGCTTACTATCAAAATTAAGTGAGAGGTTTTTCAGAGTAATCATCTCAAATATGTTTATATATACCTAAGTTGATGAAATTACGAATTTTAGAGCGCGGCTTGGTCGCACGTGCACTTTTCATTATTCAAACAGATGAATACTTATTTCAATGTTTAAGCACATTATGGGAAATAATATCACAATTCACGAAATTACTGTATATTTCCAAACGTTTCGGGGTCTTGGTCAGACCCGGTTGTCAATTGCATAGACACTATGAAAAAAAAGAACAATTCTAAAATTTAAATTTAACGTTTGAAAATATAAGAGTACAGTAATTTCGTGAAGTCAAACATTTTAATTTAAAATTTTAGAGTTGTGCCTTTTTTCATAGTTTCTTTGCCATTGATAACTGGGTCTGACCAAGACCCCTAAAGTTTTTGATGTGTACAGTAATTTCGTAAATTCTGATGTTATGTCCCAAAAAGTGCTTAAACATTGACAAACTATCCCAAAAGCATTTAGGGACTTAGAAGACTTGTATAAGAAGCTTGCCCGAACCAAAAATGTGCAGATGTTGGAAGATGAGAATTACTCAAAAAGGATTAAGATATCGTCAACCATATATAGGTGGATGGATTCGTAGCATATTGGAATTAGCAAACTTCACAGCTATTAGAGACCGAATACAATTTCAACGCGTCAATAAGGGAAAGATATTGCTTATGTAGAGAATATTCTTGCTGATATACCAGAAAATTGAAGCCTAAAAAAACACATTTACGTAAATTCAATTAACTTCTTTCAGATACAAATATGCCGAAATATCATGTAAGAAACCAACATTTTGATCTAGCCAAAACTGTCATTAATCTATCAGACAAACAATTGACGCTAACCTAACCTCAATTTTACAAAATGGCCTTCATTTTGCAATTTCCCCAAAAACTTTTCCACAATTTGATAGATAAGATTAGTTCTATAGAACAAACCGTAAATAAAAAAAACAATAGTGAAGCTCAAGAATATCGAATAACAGAAAAAATTTAACTAGAATAGCCTATAGGTACTAACATCAAAAATAATCTTTCGTAAAATTAATTACATTCAATTAAAGTTTTAAAAAATAACAGCAATATTAAAGAGTTATTTTAAATAAAATTGACTAAGATATCAAAATTCAAAACATAATAAACCTATCTATACAATAATTGTTTTGATAGATAGTTGTGGCATCTCTGGTTTGTATATTTTCAGACTTTTTTTTGGGAATAACACCACAATTGCTTAAAAGTCTGTATATTTCAAATAGTCCAAAAGTCAAGGTCTAAATCAGACCCCGTTTTCAATGATAATAACTTAACAAAAACAAGCAAGAAAATTAAAAATTAAAAATTTTTATAATTACAAATTTAGTAAATAACAATTGTATTAAGTATGTATTAAATTTTCTTAATAGAAAAATCAAAAACTTTTGCATATGTTTATACCAAGAAGAATAGCATTACTATTTCAAATTAAAAAGCTCTTAATCTTATTGGCATGTTAACAAATTCTTTTCGTTTGTCCACAAATCTATTAACTAACTACATTTTAAAGTAGTCTCGCTTACAAATACAAATATAAAGGCGGCATCTTCAAAAGAAGATTGGTTATACCTTTGGGTATTAGAAATCCTAACCACTAAAAAGCAAACAAGATAAGAAGGAAACGGATATATCTAATGAGATGAAATTGTGTCCATTCATATTGACTTAAGTGATTATAGGGTACTACCTACCTGCTACTTGAGTATTTGCAAATTTCTAAAGAAAAGATAGAGATTTGGAAGTATTTAACAAGATAAAGAGTTCTATAAGAAACTAAAAATTGCCCGAAAAAGAATATAAGAAATTTATCGATATGTTAATAATTGTTTTCTCATTATTTTGTGGCATCTTTTGGATCACTTTTATGGGTTGTATATTTAAAATATAAAAGTTTCAATTCAAATCGTAATTCTATTAACAACGAGGACATATTCAGGCCTTAAAATATTTTGAATTTACATATAGAGTTTTTGTACTCCAAAATTTATTTATTAATGTGCGATTGAACAGTGAAACATTTATTCGACACGCAAATACAATTATTTCAACGCTAAAATAAATTATTCAGAAGGCTAAATAATTGAGTTCCATATTTGACAAATAAAAAAAAGATCAGATGATAGACAGGAAATATTGGTAATATTTTCACAATAACTTATATTTTACCTTCAAAAGTGAGAAATAAACGTTTTCAGTAGACTTGTGGTCGCCCAGTGGTCGAAATTCGACCCTACTTCATGAAATTGTAACAAGTATATTTTTATAAGAAACAGAGTTGTGGAGAAATCGGAGAAGTAGATGTAATGACCAAAATTGTTCACTCATATTGACAAATCTATTGCAATAAAAAAAATAAAATAAAAATGTACTCAAATATTGGTATTCGAAATATTTTTGACAAATGAATGACCTGGCAAAATATTCGACATAATAATTGGAAGATTCTTCTTTGCAACCTAAAAGTTTTCGTCATTTGCAGTTTCAATCAAGTTGAGGTATATTAAAGAAAAAAGAGGACCAACAACCCTAGAAGAACTTATATATTTAATACATTCTCTATTGTCCGCTGTCTGACAATTTTTTACACAACACCTTCGGGAAGGTTGTGATAATAATATATTAATCAAATAATTAAATTCAAATTAAAAAAAGAATATTTAAAATGAAAGTTACTGCAACGCGTCCGTAAAATCAATACTGATCTACTTCATTGACTATTGTACCACTAAATACTAGCATCTCTTGTATATCACTTCCAGAAGTACATGCTCTAAGAATATAACAGCATCTAACAATCGCTCCCATATATAATTACTCAATGTTTTGAGTTTTGACCGTCTGGCCGCAGCGACACTGTCAGTTGTTTGGCGTTGACAGTATGGACGTAAATAATGAATTTTGATTATATTTTATTTAATGAGTGCGACAATATTATAAATTAATATTAGCATTCTGCACTGAAGGTCGTCAGTAGCTACTCAACAAAAGAAAAATTAAGGAAATTGGTTGAGAGACAGACGAGAAAATGGTACCTAATCGTTTTATTTATATATAGATATCACAAAAATTCCTGTAACCTTATAAATATCTAAGTATTATAAACTAGTCCTTATATTAGATCCGTAACTATTTTTCAGGTTGTCTGCAAGATAGTTCATTTTATGCGGAATCAACTTAGAATATATCTTTGAAGTATACAGTTTAAAATATACAAACTGACTGAGCTGTTAAAGAGAAATCATTGAAGATTCATTAAACTGCATTTTTCCGATTTTCTGGAAAACCATAATTCTCATGTTATATAAAATGATATGGTACAATTCCATAATACCTGTTAAGCCATTGCGGTTTAAATTATCAATATTGCTCAACCTATATCGAGTAATCACTGAGTATACGTAAAAAAATGCCCATGAGTTGATAACCTCCTCTTTCATGGAACTCGATTAAAAATGGTTCCATTTACTTATCCCCTTTCTTATATGGACATGTTCTGTTGCTACGCCTTCAATAATCAAGTGTAAACAGATTCAAAGATTACGTCATTATCATTGTTTTTCGTGATATTTTAGCCCCCAAAGAAGAGCCTTTAGTTGTCTTATTATTCTTATTTTGCCCTGTCCGCTGTTATTAGATATAACATCATTACTTCTGCAGTTTGAGGAGAGTATTTGAATTTTTGGTGCAGTCTTTTATTGTTGTGTCCATAAAAGAATCCAGATCACTATGAACGTCTTTTCCCACAGCAATGTATTGAGTCATTCTCATATTAATCTGTTACATTCTGCGTGAGTTCTAATTACAAAATTGTTCACTATTATCTCCTTTATACGACTAAAACCAATCACAATACGTTCAATATTTACAACAACAACGGTG
This sequence comes from Octodonta nipae, assembly GCA_034190945.1. Lineage (NCBI taxonomy): Eukaryota > Metazoa > Arthropoda > Insecta > Coleoptera > Chrysomelidae > Octodonta > Octodonta nipae. The sequence continues at coordinate 68,093,802 of CM067224.1, forward strand.
ATAATCACTGAACTTCAACTTCTCAAATCAGAAATGGCGTTTATATATCCTCACCAGATTGAGATGTTTCGCTCTTACGTCTAGTATGGCAACCTGTTTGGTTTCCAGTTCCGGAATGAACTCGAAATGATTTTTTTTATCATCAGTCGTATTTTCATGAATCCCTTTCTTGTCCACATTTGTTTAATTGACTGGTTCTTATGGTTTATTCGTAAGTTTAGTTTTTATTTAGGCTGACTAATTTCTCGAAGTTTTCTAACTTTTTTTGGCAGCGAAATGTTATAACAATATTAACCACCAACCCAGACCCTGCAAAATTTAGCTGTAGCTAGCCTAGTCTCGGTCTCCAGTTATTAGAACTTGATCGTCAGGAAAAAAATGCACGTATAGAGCATAAAATCATCGATTGGGAGCACCCATTCCACTGCATCTACACATCCATTCGGGGATTCTTGGATGCATATTTTGAAGGGTAGTGGATCTAAGGAGCATCCTTGTTTCAACCCCTTGGAAACACTGCATTAATATAGATTGCGTATATAATTTTTTTCGTCATTTCAGTTTCTTGGCTTGGTTAATTTACGATTAATAAATGAGGCCGCGACAATTCCATTTTTGAAGAAAATTATTTTAAACAGATGGCAGTAAACTATTTCCATTTATCACGCCATAATTTGAGAACTGATTTATACATATTTCCTTCTAATATTTTGCCGAAGGTTGTTACGAAAAGAAAAATCAAGAAATTTGTGCAGAAAATTGGGAAAATTTCAGGAAACTTGACACTATTCAACCATCGCACTAATTTTTCTTTAACACTCCTTATTTAACTGGTCTATTTCTATAGAAACTTTTCCAAATTCCTAGAAAACTAGTTTTGTCACAACCTTATTTAAAAATGGGGACAGATTGATGTGAATAACTATAGACCTATTACAAAAAATTGTGTTTTTGGCTTGATAAATTAGTATACGATAAAATATCTTCATTTATATTCAAATTTATTACGCCTTTGCAACATGGTTTCTATCCTTCCAGGTCCACACAGACGAATCTTTGTACCTACATAGAATATATATATATACTATATATATATATATATATATATATATATATATATATATATATATATATATATATAGTATTGTGGACTCTATACAGATTTTCAACGAGCATTCGATGTCGTAAATTTCGGTCTCCTTGTTAGGAAGCTCTCGGCCTATGGTTTTCATGGACTATTACTACATTGGCTTGAATCTTTTTTAACAAATATAAGTCAAATTGTTAAGATTAAAAATTCCGTGTCTGAACCCTTTGATGTAATATTAGAAGTCGCTCAAGGCTTCCATCTTGGTCCCCTTCTATTCATACTTTTTATAAATGATTTAAATCAAGAAATCAAAAATTCTCAAATTTCTTTATTTGCTGACGATGCGAAACTATATAAAAGCTTAAAGTCAATTCAAGACGGAATTTCCCTACAAAGTGATCTAGACTCGCTTCTAAATTGGTGTTCTTTTAACGGTTTTACATGTAACCCAGTAAAATGCTTTGTCATGACTTTTGGTAAAGACTCCCTTAATATGTTTACGTATAATTTAAATGGAGCTAATCTTGGGAAGGTAGACGTAATTAAGGATCCCGGGGTATATATCGACTCCAATTTAAAATTTCAATTCCACTTGGATTATGTAGAATCAAAAGCCACTAAACAAGTCAACTTCATCAAGAGATTTTCAAGTAAATTCACTAGGTTTGAAACTTTCAGAATTTTGTACTACGCGTTTGTATATCCTATTCTATCTTATTATTCAGTCATTTGGAGACCCCATTGGGATTACCAAATTAAATCATTTGAAAGACCTCGTAGATCCTTTCTTCGTTATTTTTCTTTCAAATGTAGTCAGCCTATGCACTTTACAAACCACAACTATTGTAACATTGCACAAACACTTAAAATTCCTGTTCTATACTCATCATTGACAAGAAGTGATATTGTATTTGGTTTTAAAAATAATTAACAACAAAATAGATTGTATTGACTTGTTGGGTAGGTTAAATTTTCACGTTCCTAAGCGACATCTTCGACACACTTCTTATTTTTTTGAGTCTGAATATCACTGGTTATCGCCGATGGAAAGAATATCGGAACTTATGAATAATAACTGTTCCTGGCTTGATTTATATAATTGCAATGTTGCTAATGTTAGAATTAACTCAAAAGTTATATTTAATTATTCTTCATCATTTAAGTGTTGTTTTATTTTAGTTTGTTAATTATTTTTGTACTGTTTCTTTGTATTCTTATACTTTGATGTATAATTGTATGTAATGTAAATGGGGTTTTACCCCGTAAATTATAAATAAATAAATAAATAAACACTGAAAGATTGGGCCGATTTTGACGAAACTGTTGGTGTGAGTTGAAGTGGGTCGCTGAATTGGATTAAATTTACAATTAAATTAATTGGCGCAGTGATTGGTTTGTAGGAATTTTTAACTCCTCCTGAATGGTTCAACCGACTTTGATGGAATTTTTGAGTGTGTTTGAGTGGGTTAAATTTATAATTTGACCGGGTAGGAGGCATTGCATTCAGTTGTAGGAATTTTTTAAGTCCTATAAGTTGGACCGATTCTGATAAAATTTTTTGTGTGAGTTTGAGTGGCTTTACATTAAACACCAATTTGCCTTCTCCGTGGGACCAGCTAGTATGTAACAAAAGTTTGGGCTTCTTTAAGTCCAAACAGTAAATGGACTGATTGTTACATTTGCGTAAATTTTAATCTTGCAGTTACCTACTGTCAATTAATAGCATTTTGAAAATTTTCCAAAAAACCAGGTGAAGGATATTTAACAATATCTTCATGTTAAGTGCATCATAGGAACCATAACACCCTCGCTACATGTGTAGGTATTCCAAAAGTGCTAGTACCTACCTTGCATGTACAATAGTGTTATGAGAATTCATCCAGTATCTGGTGCAATCGCCATTCGTTCGATATTTCTGGGAATTCGAACTGTTTGGCTACTGACGCGACGGCTAGCGTTAATTGGAATTCGAATTTTATCGAAGCTTCGAGAACACATTTTCCGATGGTTCGTTGACCTACTAGAGAATTCCGAGAGAAATATATAAATACAGGCAGCTGGCTATTCATTCATTCTGTATTCGACTGCCGTAATGTTAAGTTAAAATAAATTGTAAATAGTTCTGTGAATATAAATTGTGTTAAAGTAGAGAAAATAAATTATAGTGAATCCAAGAACTGAACCCGAGTGTGAAAATAATAACATTACAACAATAACTTATTTTCGTCTACATTAGCCATATGGCAGTCATGTATATTTGACCCGACTGAGGAAGCGTGAATAGATTCTCATTCGTATAAATCCCCGGTTAATCTAAGAGATTTTTATAGAATTGTTGCAAGAATTTTATTAATAAATACAGAACGACTAAGAAATGAAATAATACGAAGAGCCTTATAACCAAATGCGATGCAAGTCCGGGTAGAAGCTGAAAATCTAGGAGCATGAAATGAAAGATGAGCGCATCTAATGATAGTGTAACTAAGAAATTTTACAGTTGGGATTTAACATACCTAGTACCGGCCTAAATACAGGTTTATTTATCAGGGAAGATAATGTATATCCGATATTACTTTACATGTAAGGTAGGTGCTAAAACTTTTGGAACGTGTACAATCTGGAACTTGGTGACCATAAGAACTTTTGTTCTACATATAAAAAATTACATCATACTATAGATTCAGCTGATTATTTTCCATAAGGATATGGTGGAATCCTTTTTAAGGGTAATATAAATTGTTAATTCCATGACCTTAATTTTAAGACGAATCAACAAAATGTTTCTTCTTCTGCATTATCATCTCCCCCTTCATCTCCACCTTCTTGTTCCTCTTCACCTCCATCTCTCTCGTCAGCTTCTTCACCTTCGTCTCCTTCTCCCTTCTCTTTATCGCCTTTACCTTCTCCACCTCCAGAATCAGATCCGTCACCAGAATATTCATCGATCAATTTTTTAACTGCTTCCCAACCAGCGTTTACTGCCAAGCCTAACCACCATAATACAAACATACTGGGGGGGTGTTGGTATAGTCGAAAATCTCCAGTATAATCTAATTCCCAGAAATGAGGAACTTCTGCATTTGCCATAGTGACGAAAAAATAGAAATTTTCATTAATATTTTTCACAAGAATAAAAATGTTTCTTAAAAAGAAAATGACAGAAGACCAAAAATCAAAATTTCTAACCGATTCTAACACTGTGGTTATAGAAAATATTCGAGTGCTATTAGCATTTTTTGTCCGTCAACCCTTTCCATTCATGCCAAAAATCGAACCGCCGTTTTGAGATACCTCAAAAATAAATCGCACAGCTTCAAAGAACACTGAGGGCCATTTGACTTTCTTTTTTGAAGACTCATTCAACTACTCGACACGAAACACAAATGTTGACATATCAATACGCTCTCCTGAAAGTAAGTGGCAGACGGGCGTAACTGGGACGCCAGGCCGCGCCGTAGAAAGAATTGAAACACCCTTTTCTAAAATGTATCGTATAATTTACGTCACAAAGAACCATAAGTATCGGTTATGCTTTATGAAATTTATAGGGGTCGCCTTTCGTTTCTCTCTTAATATAATAATAGATTATATTTCTCTCTATCAAATTAGTATTGTTGTTTACTGAACTGTGAATTGTTCGCTAATAAAGCGCTACTAAACGATGGAAAAGGGCGAATAACAAATGGAAAATTAGGAGGTATGTCTGCCAAAGAGGAGTCGAACTACTGTACCATTTCCGTTGGTTTGACTTGTGCCACTTTTCAAGCCTTTATTTTATTCGTTTGGTGTGCTCGGTCAGGAGGTGTAGAGTACCGCCCTTCTCTGTAAGCGATATAGCTATTACGATTACAGCTGGTTACTGAAGTAGTTAGCATAATGATTATGGCAAATACAAGTTGATTTTGACAATCATTCGGGGGTATTTTCTCGAATTTGTCATAGGAAAATTCTAAGATACGTTGTAAAACTTCGAAATAGAGTTCTTACCTACATGCTTTAATGTAGTTAGAATGTAATAATATTATTTTTGGGGCGAATGCTTCTTAGCGGAGCCCACACTTACATATATCTATATATAAAGAGGCAAAGACAAAATGATTTGGTACCATTTTCTCCTGTGCCTCTCAACCGATTTTCTTCATTTCTGTTTTGTTTAGTAGCTACCTTCAGTACAGAATGCTAATATTAATTTATAATATTGGTTCATTCATTAAATAAAATATAATAAAAATTCATTATTTACGTCCATACTGTCAACGCCAAACAACTGACAGTGCCGCCGCCCCCAGACGGTCAAAACTCAAAACATTGAGTAATAATATATGAAGGGAGTCATCGTTAGATGCTGTTATATTCTTAGAGCATGTACTTCTGGACGTGGCATACAAGCGTTGTTAGTGTTTAGTGGTAAAATAGTCAATGTAGCAGATCAGTATTGATTTTTCGGACGCGTTGCAGGAACTTTCATATTAAATATTCTGTTTTTAATGTGAATTTAATTATTTGATTAATATATTATTATCACAACCTTCCCGAAGGTGTTTTGTAAAAAATTGTCAGACAGCGGACAATAGAGAATGTATTAAATATTTTAAGTTCTCTTAGAGTTGTTGGTCCTCTCTTTTCTTTAATATTCCTGAACTTGATTGAAACCGCAAATGACGAAAACTTTTAGGTTACATAGAACAATCTTCCAATTATTATATCGAATATTTTGCCAGGAGTGGTTCCAGCCAAAAATTTAGGGGGTCATTCATTTGTCAAAAATATTTCGAATACCGATATTTGATTACATTTTTTTTAATGCAATAGATTTGTCAATATGAGTGAACAATTTTGGTCTACTTCTCCGATTTCTCCACAACTCTGTTTCTTATAAAAATATACTTATTACAATTTCATGAAATAGGGGCGAATTTCGACCACTGGGCGATCACTAGTGATAATAAATGAAAAGAGTATATAGGGTATACCACGATGAGCTGCGTCGATATGTATATGGTATACGACTGGGAGTATTAATCTGCAAGGGTTTTTCGAGGAACTGGTTTTAGTTACAATATTTCCAGTTGTCTATGACTTCCGGTTCAACCGGCTGTGGAACACAACTTTGTTTTTTAAATAGATTTTGTATACCATTTTCAGAATATAGGATGAATTTCGATATAACTTTATGAAAATTTTAACCGATATGGGCAGTTCGCAAAAAACATTTTGCAAGCAAAGAAGACCAGGTCAAAAATTCCCAGAATTTGTCTGTACAAAACTTGAATCTTCCTAAATCTTTGGAAACTGTTCAAAAAATGATACGGAGTGCTTAGTAATTGACGCCGAATTCGGCTATCACAAAAATCGTGTAACTGATTTTTCTCAAATGGAAACCTTTTTTTCCTCAAGGCCAGTGGATTCCAGGTCAAATCTAATGTAAATAATTTTCTAAAATTTCGAGATATCTCTGACTTGAAACTAAACGAAAGATATTTTTTATATCACCCTTCAATCCCCAATATACTGTGACTGGAATTCATTCGATAATTCTTGGAAGCGCCATTCATTTGAGATTTCGGCGAATCCAAAATATTGTTCGTCTGGCGTATCGAGGTCGGCGGCTTGCTTTGATGAAGTTCTTGAAGAATCTAGCCCATGAAGGAAATCTCCCGGCGGCTCTTTCCAAGACGTAATATATAAATACGGAGATTATTTTGGATATTCATGCGAGTTCTAATTCCTCACAAACTGCTTTTAGATACTACACTTTGATTTTCAATTACTGTACTTTGCTTTTTCAGAAACCCTTGTGAGGAGTGAAAACCCACATGAACATCCAAAATAACTATTTGCCTCCTCAATCATTTAAAAACTACTTATAAATACGGAGAGCTGACGGAAACATTTATTCTGTATTCGACTGCCACACATTAAAGATCAGGTGTTCAAAATAAATTGTAAATAGTTCTGTGAATATAAATTAAAAAAGTGGAAATAAATTATAGTGTGCTGGACTGTGTTTTAAAAGTAATCCTAGAAGTTTACTGAACCCAAGTGTGAAAATAAAAACATTACAATACCATCAAAATTTTTATCAAACAAATGCACCACAAGCACACAGTCATTTTTTATAGAAGCAAAAAAATTGAAACCCCAGAAACCTTGAAACTGCCTTACTCTAAATACGTGTGGATTAGTATCACTCCAATAGGTGAGTTATGGTAGTTGAACATTCCATTTTGTATACATTTTGATTCATCCGTTTTGTGTAAAAAATGTTCATCTTCCTGAATGAATATTAAGCATATGAATTCGCAAAAATCATTCCTTCTTTGAGCGGCACTTGCTCTTAAATTGTGAACTAATGAGAATGAATACGCATAATTTTCATGATTTTCTAGAATCCTTTAAATACTCATCACTAGTATTGCCATACCATTTTCTGCATTAACTACGTAGTTATCTAGATACGCTTTGAAGTTTGCCAAGAGTTTAACTTTATTCTCTTGATTATATACGACAGGTTTTCTTTTTTCTGGATTTTTCACAAACTCCCCGGGTGTTTTAGACCAATCAATAGAGCAAAAATTAACTGATAATGTGTAAAAAATACTATCAGGATACCGACTGTGCCATCACATTAACAAGGATTCGTAGCGATATTTTGCTGTTTTCCACTCGCAACTATGGTTTTTTACTTTGTTATAAACAATTGAAGCAAGAAAATTACGTTTTTTTCTTAGCATGTTTATAAAATCAAAACTAATAAACTAATAGCAATGGTGTCAACAGGTCAATCGTAAAGCATGAAAATACCAATGAAATGGCCCAGGCTCGATCCGATTGGATCATTAGTAACAGGGAAAAACAAAAAATACTGGAAAATGTAGCATTTTTATAAAAAAAAAATTGAATCTTCGTCATTTTAGAAGCTGTAGAACTGTGCTTGTAATAACTGAGAGTAATTTATATATATTTTATGTATGCCAAAACTAGGCGCTACCGGTTTATTAGTTTTTGAATAATTGTGATATAAAGATTTTTGTTCCCTATTTCTGCTTTGTGCCTTCATGCGTCATAGATAATCAAATTTCAATTTTGAAAAAAGTTGTTGAAAGTAGAGGTGACATTCTACAAAGCCTCTATCTCATTTTTCACTAAATGTCTGTAAAATATTTGAAAAATATTAGCAAACATGGGCGAGCGTTTAGTAATATATAATATAGGCAGGCTGCCTGTAATTTATAAAAATTTTTATTGCTTTTGTCAGAAACTAATTTAGATATGTTTTGACTTATTTAGTTCAGTGTTTGTTTCACTTTAATATAAATCTATTGCCTTAATTCTGGAGTTCTCTATAAAATATTACATAAAAATATTAATAAACAAACAATTCTGATTTGATATAATAAAATCAAACAAATCGCTATGTATATAAGCTTTGCCATCTGTCAGAGTGACAGTTACTATCGATAATAATTATTGTCAGCAGTTCCCCTCAACAACCGTGTTCCCCCCACTATGCGAACACATTCATACGCTCACCAAATTTTGGTGATGTTTTTTCGTATATTTCACAGACATTTAACGAAAATTTAAAATAGAGGCGTTGTAGAATACTTCCAATATCTCTATTCTGAATTGATATTTGACGATCCATGTCGCATGGAGACGCACTGCAAGAATAGTGGACTAAAAACTTCATATCACAATTATTCAAAAACTAATAAATCTATAGCGCCTGGTTTAGTCATGCATAAAGTAGATGTCAATTACTATCAGTTCCCACAAACCCAGTTCTACAACTTCGATAGTGAGTGAGTTATGATAATATAAACAAAACCGCTAAATTTTCCAGTATTTTTTGATTTTCCGTGTTACTAAAGATCCTATCGGATCGATTCTGGACTCAATTCATAGGTATTTTCATGCTTTACAATTCACCTGTTGACACCATTGAGATTAGTTTATTATTTTTCATTTTATAAACATGCAACGAAAAAAAAACGCAAATTTCTTGTTTCAATTGTTTATAATAAAGTAAAAAACCATAGTTGCGAGTGGAAAAGGTAGTAAAATATCACTACAAATCGTTCTTAATGTGATGGCACAGGCAGTATCCTGATAGTATTTTTTTCACGAAAAAATCTATATTGATTGGTCTATTTTGAGTGTTTATTGGTCTATCCGGGTATCGCGAATTGAAGGTTTCACAGGCTCTTTTAATAACCTTATCACATTCCTCGTAAATTATTAATAAATTGAACTAATCCTCGTTACTAAATCCTTAACGTGAACGAAAAATGCTTTCGATATATTTAATTATGTTTATTAGCAATTATTGTTTATTGACTGTTCGGCATTTGTTTTTGTCGATTCTTTCAAAAAAAGCCTACTGATAATCCAGATATCTCTAATAACCACAAGCAAATTATAGTTTTTCCAAGTTTATACAAATCCGTTTAATTTAGATATGGGTTGTAAGCATAAACTCCCTCCAATTTTTAGCGTAAAGTCCACTGGCGTTGAAAAAAAATAGTTAGACGTTTTTCCAGATAGCCGAATTCGGCCCCAATTTCTGAGCACCCCGTATAATTTTTTTGAATAATTTCCAAAGATATAAGGAGCTTCGAGTTTTATTCAGTCAAATTCAGGAAAATTTTTGACTTGGCTCTCTGTGTTTCCAAAAAAATAATGAATTGTGAAGAGCTGCATCTGCCAAAATTTGAAATACCTTTCAACTGGAGCCCTTCAGACTTATGACAATATGTTTCTAATAAATTAAAATTCATCCTAGATTCTAAAAATACTATAACAACAGGGTGTTCCATTAAAAAAACCCATTTGGGGTCCACTTCCGATAGAACCGGAAGTCGTCGACAACTGAAACCAGTTCCTAGAAATAAACCCATATACCAATTTTCAGATTAATACTACCAGTAGTTTCCCAAATACATATCGACTTAGCTCATCGTGGTATACAATGTACATTATATTCAACAGTAAAACTTTAAATAAAAATAAAAATAGAAATATTTGAAAAGCGAAGTTAATTGACATCTACATTTTTATAAATTTCCTTACAAACCATCACAAATACAGGTGTTGTACCTTCCAATCGATTTTTTCAAAACAGTAATCTTAATCCTTTGACTAGTTAGCGCTAGACGGTGAAGAATAACATCTAGGTATGTTGAAATAATTAATCAGTGAAAACTGCCAAGTTATTTTAATTGTTACAACGAAAGTAAAATTAGTATATTTATATTCCCATACAGAGGTGACTGACACTAAAAAAGTCGATTAACCAATATAGTTAATGGACGCAGACAATAATAGTGTAACTCTCACGATTTTGGGCCAATGTCGAGTACGCCAATGAATTTTTGATTAGAATAAGGCAAGTGATTCATAGGTGTGCATATTATTGTCAATATATGAAAGACAGGATATATTTTTTATTTGGCTTCTTTTTTCAGTTCAAAGTCATCACACAGGCTGGTTACATCATTCAACTGATTAAAACTAATTGTAAGTAAACAAGTTTCTGGTATTTAAATAACTTCTTTGAAAATTCCTTGAAAAATTAACAACAGAAAGCATATTATTGTCAGTTATAATTTCCAAAATTTGAAAATGGTGGATGAAAGCGAAATTGATATGTAAATATTTTATCGCGAAATAAATTCCGACATCCAAGAGTTTCAGGAAAATCAAGCTCACAGAGACTCCAAATCGGGAGTCGCACCGTGTCGTTTCCCTGTGATTCCTAGTATAGACCAGACGAAAAAATTCGTATGTTTACTGAAATCTGTCAAAGAAATTACGATACTAACTTTTCGAGATTTTTCAATCCATTGAACCCAAGATAAAATATTGTTTCTAGTCGAGAATCTTCATCAGTTGCGCTCCCCTTAACTGATTGAATTCTCGAATAATTACTTATATATACATACATTACGACTCCCGATTTGGAGTCCCTGTGAGCTAGATTTTCCTGAAATTCCTGGATGTCGGCATTTATTTCGCGATAAAATATTAAATTCAGTAATATCTACTGTATACATTTTTAACACTAAGCTGATTACAAAAATTTACATTTGATAGGTAGGTAAAAGCATTCTGGGACACCCTTTATAATGGATAAGGTATATACCATCTTTAAGTGGGATTTTCAGTTTAATGTTATTTTAGAGCTTTACATATCAATACTAACTTTTCGAGATTTTTCAATCCATTGAACGCAATACAATTTATTGTTTCTGGTCGAGAACGTTTATCAGTTGCGCTCCCCTCAACTGATTGAATTCTCGAATAATTATTTATGTATATAGTACATATAACTGAATTTAATATTTTATCGTGAAATGTGATAATTAGTACACAGATCATACGAAACAATTCGTAGGTTAATTGAGAAATTATAATACTATCTTTTCCAGAGTTTTCAATCCATTGAACGCAAGACAGTATATTATTTCGAGTTGAGAACCGTCATGAGTTGCGCTCCCCCCAACTAATTGAAATTTCGAGTAATTATTTATGTTATTTTGTCTATTCATGGGTTTTCTCTCCTCCAAATTTTTTCCTGTAACAGATAAGTATTTAAAAAATTGTATATGTAGAACAAAGTGTAGTAAGGCAATTTCGTAAAATTGCCCGGATTACTGGTTGTCTGTACAGAGATTCTTCCTCACAGTTTTTCTGAGAGAAAGAGATGTCTATAAAATGATCAACCAGTATTCCTGTATATAAGTAATGTATTGTATATTGTGTAATACTTATCTGTGTATGGAGACGTTTCAACTCCGAGTCTGGAGTCGTTGTCAATCGTTTAGTGTTGTTTTCGAGGCTTTTTTCTAAAAAATTTTCGCTTTGATTTTGAATTTATTGTTTGTCAAAAAATTTGACACTGACAATTTGTCGTTTGGCGATCACTTGACGCTGAGGTTACCGTTTTTTTGTTCTGTTAGCAGTAAATTCTTCCAGTCCAAATGAAGGTCGGCTGAAGGTGCTCCGATTTCAGTGTTGTTTATCATCATACAGCTGGCTTCTTTAAGTTTTCTCTTTTTTAAGTTTTCTTCTTTCAACAAGATCTTTGTTTTATCCCAGTCTATCCTATGGCTGCCGGTGCTCGTTAATCAAATTTGGCCAATCATGTATTAACGAGCACCGGCAGCCATAGGATAGACTGGGATAAAACAAAGATCTTGTTGAAAGAAGAAAACTTAAAAAAGAGAAAACTTAAAGAAGCCAGCTGTATGATGATAAACAACACTGAAATCGGAGCACCTTCAGCCGACCTTCATTTGGACTGGAAGAATTTACTGCTAACAGAACAAAAAAACGGTAACCTCAGCGTCAAGTGATCGCCAAACGACAAATTGTCAGTGTCAAATTTTTTGACAAACAATAAATTCAAAATCAAAGCGAAAATTTTTTAGAAAAAAGCCTCGAAAACAACACTAAACGATTGACAACGACTCCAGACTCGGAGTTGAAACGTCTCCATACACAGATAAGTATTACACAATATACAATACATTACTTATATACAGGAATACTGGTTGATCATTTTATAGACATCTCTTTCTCTCAGAAAAACTGTGAGGAAGAATCTCTGTACAGACAACCAGTAATCCGGGCAATTTTACGAAATTGCCTTACTACACTTTGTTCTACATATACAATTTTTTAAATACTTATCTGTTACAGGAAAAAATTTGGAGGAGAGAAAACCCATGAATAGACAAAATAATTCAAGACCTCCTCAACAATCTTTTCGAAATTAATTATTTATGTATTAAATATTTACTCAATTTAATGAATTTCGAAATTCATTTCGAAATAAAATATTAAATTCAGTTATCGTAAAATATAAATAAATAATAATAAACTCGAGATTTCAATCAGTTGAGTAGAGTGGAACTGATGAAGGTTCTTTAAGTGCCTCCAAAAATAAGTATTCAGAATCTATATATAAATAAGCAGACAAAACGATTAGGTACCATTTTCTCCTCTGTCTCTCAACCGATTTTCCTCATTTTTGTGTTGTTTAGTAGCTACTGACGACCCCTTCAGTGCAGAATGCTTATATTAATTTATAATATTGGTTCATTCATTAAATTAAATATAATAAAAATTCATTATTTACGTCCATACTGTCAATGCCAAACAACTGACAGTGCAGCCGCCGCCAGACGGTCAAAACTTAAAACATTGAGTAATTATATATGGAGGGAGCTATCGTTTGATATATTCTTAGAGCATGTACTTCAGGAAGTCGCATGCAAGCGTTGTTATTGTTTAGTGGTAAAATAGTCAATGTAGTAGATCAGTTTTGATTTTTCGGACGCGTTACAGTAACTTTCATATCAAATATTCTGCTTTTAATGTGAATTTAATTATTTGATTAATATATTATTATCACAACCTTCCCGAGGTGTTGTGTAAAAATTGTCAGACAGCGAACAATAGAGAATGTATTAAATATTTAAGTTCTCCTAGGGTTGTTGGTCCTCTGTTTTCTTTAATATTCCTGAATTTGATTGAAACCGCAAATGACGAAAACTTTTAGGTTGCAAAGAACAATCTTCCAATTATTATATCGAATTTTTGCCAGGAGCGGTTCCAGCCAAAAATTTGGGGGGTCATTTATTTGTCAAAAATATTTCGAATACCGATATTTGATTACATTTTTATTTCCTTTTCATTTCAATAGATTTGTCAATATGAGTGAACAATTTTGGTCGAATTTCGACCACTGGGCGACAATTAGTATATTTAAAAAGTGTGGGGTACAGAATGCACTCGCCTTTCTACCTTACAAATATTAATGTTTTTTGATAACAAGATATTATCAAATTGTATTTTTGTAGATTGGTTCCAGTACAGATTTCTGAGGAATCTCAAATCCATACTATTCAGCCTTTCCAAGAATGGTTATGAAGCTATTTTAAGGTCGACGGACCAAATATGTAAATCTTTCTGCTGATCATAAGATTTTTGTGATAGGACTAGTAGGCTTAATAGAGCCTCTCTTGTTTTCGAAACCCAAATTGTTCTCGGCTGATAACAGATTCGCATTCTCCTGTGTATGATTTTTAGTAGTATTTTAAGAACGCAACTCATCAGGCTTCTTAGTTTGTAATCCTTACATTTCCTTCTTGCACTATGCTTTGTGCGTAGGTGTACAAAAATTGATTCAAGCCATTCTTGGGGAATCTGACTTATATACTTCGTTAACCAGAAGCACAAGAAGATCTACATTTCTCTCATTTGTAAGTTTAATCATCTCTGAGTTCATCTGGCCAGGGTCCGGTGTTCCATTGTTTTTCAGTTATTTAATGTCTTTCGTAAATGAACATTTCTTGAATGCACCTTTCCCATTGTTGTAATTTCTCTTCGTGATCATAAATTCTGCTGCCGTGTGTTTCTTCTAGCAAAATTATGCTTTTCTTATTATTGTGTGTTGTCTTTTTAACCGACTTCCAAAAAGGAAGGTCGAGCGATTATTTAAAAACAGCTTGAGCAGTTTTGATTATTGAAACTGCATTATATTACAGAAAGGTCCCATATAATTGTCTATAACATGAGATTTGCGGTTTTCTAGAAAATTAGAAAAAAAGTAAATATAAATCTTCACTGTTTTCCCTAAAACTGCTCACGCAATTTGAATAGTATAAATTTTGTTTTACAAAGATATGTTCCAGCTTGATTCCGTAAATTTTTCTATAACTCAAAACATTTTTCTGAAAATGGGAAAAATATATGCACAAAAACTGTAAATATCATGGTAAATGTCAAATTTTCATAAGAAATAACATAAATGTCAAGATATGGCATGAAAATATGTCGTACAGGGTGTTTGTAATGAGTTTCATGTTGATGCTTTTGAAGTCAGTTTATTTTAGAAACGACATTAAGTTACAGTCGCCTGAAATTGCAGAAAATATTCCATTAGCTTATTAAAATGAAAATCTGTTATTCCGGCGATCTCTTCTGTGTGGAATAGGGTTGAAAGTGTGTGCGTGCGTGCATGTAATATTAGCTGGTACATAAGCAGTTGTATACATAGTATGGTTTAAATATAATTTGGAATTGAATTAGTTATACAGGGTGGTTCTAAAAATATTGTATTGGAGAGGATTTATACTTATACAAGGTTGTTTTAAAGATATCAGGACCGTTGTAATATTGTGTTGAGGTAAATTATAGTTGTACAGGGTGATTCAGAAAATGAAGACCAATAAGTTATATAGGAGTGACCAGTACACAGAAGCATATTGAGTGTGGATGCAATATAGAGTGAATTAGTTACATTTATAGAAAGTGGTCCAAATAATAAAACTAATAAAAAATTAAAAATATGTTTGGAAAATATAGACAAAGAATAAAAATTAGAGAGGGAGAAAGAGAGAGGGAGAAAAAGAGAGAGAGATATAAGAATATGCTAAAATTTTCAATTAAATTGTACCCTAATTAAATCAGATAAAAAAAATGTCTGAAAATAGTGATCGATTGCACACGATTTCTAAACTGTTTTTATTTTAAATCAGCTGAACCCGGTTCTTTTTTAAATATAAATTATTAATTTCCTTGTGTAAGTTATGCATGTCATTCTTAACAAACAATATATTGGCATTGCGTTCAATTAATTGAAATATTTCGAAAAGATATTTCCTTGCTAGGTTTTAGTTACCCTACGAATTGTTTCGTGTGATTTCTATGCTTCGAACAACAGGAAAACGGCGTTACACACAGTACGACTCCCGATTTGATGTCTCTGTGAGCTAGTTTTTCCTGAATCTTCTAGATGTCGAAAATCAATTCGCGATAAAATATTAGGATTGGAAATGTTCACAGGTGAAATAACCACAGTTAAGTAAAGAATAATTTGATTTAATTGAAACTGCTAGGCTACTTGGCTACTCAGGATAGCTTGCTCCATAATTACATCCGGTGTGGTACTTCAGAAGCTTGGAACATAGTTAATCCACTATACCGACAATGAAATCGCTTATTCTTCACAGGAAAAAAACCTTCAGTGTCCTCGCCTATTCCTTCCACGCCATTGTGTACTTGCCGGTCAAACACAACAGTCATTTTAATCAGCTCACGTACCAATACCTCGTGCTTTACAAAAGCGATATATAAATAGTCTCGGCACAGTTTTGATAGGCATCAGTTAATTGTTCGATATATTCGGCTTCACCTCCATCGTCGTCGTATTATCTTTTTTCTTTTGTGAATATGAAGGTATGTAAATTACTCTAACGAGCGGTTCATGAAATCGAAAGTGATGAGGTTAAACGGACCATAGGAATTCTTGTGACGTTTACCATCATGTATAAAAGACGTAAAGACGACGTTAAATCCGATATATGGGAAATTTATTCCAAGATCGATGTACGTAGAAAAATTGATCGAGTAATTGTTTTAAAAAGTTATGCGGGATTGTGTGATACTGTTACCGAATTGTTAGTGAAGTTTTAATCAAGTTGCTTGCCTTTTACATTCTTTAGGTGTTACTAATTCAATTTTTACGAGGGTGAATCAAATATGAACCGGACTTTTGTTTTAAAAATTTTATTGGTACGATCAATACAAATTTTAATACATATTATTTTTCTACATAGTCTCCTCTCTTATGTATACATGTTTCCCACCGAATCGGAAGTTTTTTAATACCTTTCTCAAAGAATGAAACTGGTCGTGTCGATAACCAATTGCGCACAAACGTTTCTACACCTTCGTTGTGTGTGGCCTCCCAGTTCTTCTTTAAGTCGCCCAAACATGTGGTAGTCACATGGCGACAAATCAGGACTGTAAGGCGGGTGTTCAAGGGTTTCCCAATGCATTTTGTTCAATTTTCCTTGAGTCAATGCAGCTGTATGTGGCCGAGCGTTGTCATGCAACAGAATCACACTTCGGATAGACATATCCTGCCTCTTTTGCCGATAGGCAAGTTTCACTTGTTGGAGTAGTTCGCAGTGTACTCAGCATTAATTTTACGGCATTCGTGCAGAAAATCGATCAGCAGTACGCCTTTCGAATCCCAAGAATTTTCTCTGCAGAAAGACGGGTCTTGGCTTTCCGCGGTGCTGCCTCTCCAGGTTTTCGCCACTCCATGCTTACACGTTTGGACTCCGGGGTATAATGATGCACCCATGTCTCATCACAGGTGACAGGTGACAATATGTCTCAAAAACTCATCCCCCTCTACTCGATATCTTGCTAACAGCCTTTCACATACGGCAAGACGGTTTGCTTTCTGATCTTCCCTTAGAAGGCGAGGAACCCATCTTGCACACATTTTTCGGTAACCCAACTCATCTGAAATGGTTGATTGAGCACTCCCGTATGATATTCCAACGTGTCCAGCAATTTCCAATACTGTAAGATGGCGGTCACCTTCAATCAGCTCACGAATTACGTAGATATTCGCCTCATTGATGCTTTTCGTGGGACGGCGTGCATGAGGCTCATTTTCCACTATCTCTCGGCCACCTGAAAACTTTTTGTGCCAGTCGTACACTTGTACTCGTACAGGGCGAGAAACAGAAAAGTCCGGTTCATATTTGATTCACCCTCGTATAATGTATAAGTTTTTGTGTTTTAACTTCGGAAAGATTGTTGAGGAGTTATTTGATTATTTTGGGCTGTACATTAGGGTTTACTTTCCTCAGGTTGTTTCTGCAACAGATTAGTATTTGAAATTTGCAAAAGGGGTACAAAGTGTAGTAAAAAGTTTTTAAAGCATTTAGCAGGCTTTTAATTTGATTGTCATTTTCTGACCATTTTCTTGTCTTATTGTTTTGAATGTTGAGTTGTGCGTTTTCTTCTGACTATGTAATTATATTTGCATTAGTTTTAAGATTTTGTCCCAAGAAATTAATGCATCAACAAGTAATGTCAAAAATAATCATTTGATTTTGTTGCAAAAGAGTTTTTCAACGAAGTTAACATTTTTGATTTTGTGTATATATCATAAAAAGTATTGTATACAATGCATGACGCTGAATCATTTATAGAAGATTCTAAAACCTGGAATCGTTAACTGACAGTTTTTTACTGAGATGAGTCGAAACCATGCTAAAATTTGGTAATTTTTAATACTAGGTAAAATACTAATTCATTGTTTACACCATCAACGGGCGTAAGAGCATATTTTGCATTTTAATTATTTAAAATTTATTTAATATTTTGAAAAATAGGAAGTTATATAGTTTGCAATAAATTTTCTCATTTTAAAATGACTTTATCGGTTACAGAATACTAATAAAACTTACAAAACTTTTATATCTGAAATTTTAAAGATATCTGATGTGATTGCCAAAGATAAGTTGTGGCCTCTTGTTTATTATTTTTCCAAATTTTTGGGATAGCAACCATATTTGTACAGGTAGTATACATATTTTAAACTTTTATGTTCACTTAGTCATACGTATGGACACCTACTATTTTCTTACTTCTGAAAAAATACTAAATATACAATTTTTGAGTACTGATTGATTTATATTTATTGGTTCTTGAAGTAATTGATTTTAACGTAGTCTTTCATTTTTAACACAACCCCTGTAAAGTAGTATTTTTAACCTTTCTCATAACCTTTGTATGTGTGGGATACTTGTGGATGCGTTGTTACTGTTTAGGATGTCCTATTATTTGAGAATGTTTGATTGTCAACAATGATCTTATAATTAATTTTGTCTCACTTTTTATTACTATATTTTTAAGTTTCCATATGTACAATATACGGATACCCTCATAATATCATACCGGATTTCTGCCCCTGTCACATCACAGCAATTTTCTCCCAAACTACTGGACGAAAGAGATTAAAATTTGGTATCAGCCTATAGTTTGGTGACCCGATCAGAAGTACATATCGTAAATGAAGAAAATTTGATTTTAGGGGTACTCTGGGGGGAAAACTAAAAAAATCGACCGCCCCCCCCCCTGATCTCCGAAACTACTGAGCCTAAAATTTTGAAAAAAAATAGGAAATATAGAACGTTGCGCAAACTTTACAGCAAAAATAAGGAGAAACCATTAATATTAATTTTGGGGGGCAAATTATAGCATTAAATGAAAGTTTAATTTTTTTTCAAATGCATCATGTAATATAACAAATGAAAGGTCCCATTTTGAGGAACACAAACATGTTTTCTTCATATTTTAAAAAAAATTGTTAAAAAGATATTAACGAAAATATATCAAAATTTACTCATTCCCCCCCACCCATATCTCCGAGACTATAAAACGTACAGTTTTGAAAAAATAGAATAATAGGGTCTGACCTGAAGTTTACTGGAAAAATAAGGAGAAAGCTCAAATTATAGAATTAAATGGAAAATTTCTAACGCATCATGTTATATATCAAATGAAAGGGCTCATTATGAAGAAAACAAATATATTTTTTTCATATTTTTAAAATAAATCAATTTAAAGATATTAATAAAAACATAACAAAATTTTACCCATTCCCCCCCCCTTATCGCCGAAACCATAAGTTGTAAAATTTTGAAAAAAATACAGGTAAATTACCAAAAGACTCATTATGACGAATACTAATATATTTTTTTAATTTGTTTTTAAATAAATATTTTAAAATATATTTAAAAAATATATTTAAAAAATTACGAAGAAATACGAAGAAATCCCTAATATTAATATTGGGGGCCAAATTAAACGAAAAATAAAAAAATATTTTTTACGCATCATGCAATACATCAAATGAAAGGGCTCATTATTAGGAGTACAATATACATTTTTCATGTTTTTTAAATTAATTATTTACAAGATATTAACATAAAGATATAAATAAAATTCATTTCTCGCTTTATTTCCGAAACTATACTACCCAAAATTTTGAAAATAATTAGGGGTACTGGTGCTTACTTGAAATTTATAAGAAAAATTATTAGAAAACCCCCATAGTAATTTTAGGGACAAATTATATAATTAATTTGAAAATAAAAATTCAATTTTCAAACGCATCATATCATATAAAAGGCTCATTATGTGAATTATTTGTTTAAAAGATATTATCAAAAATATTAAACTAGACTTAATTCCCACTTTAGAAACTACACTATTTAAATGTTGAAAATATATTTTATTTGTATTTTTAAATAATTTGAATAACAGATTTAATAATTTACAATTTAAAACTTGACCTATTTTGCCCTATATCTTCCAATCTACAGAGCCTCAAAATTCAGACAGTAGATTATAAAAGGCTTCCCTGAAAGTTTATTAGTAAAATAAAACTCTAATGTTAATTTTTGGGGGCCAAATTAAAAAAATAAATACATATGTATTCTTATAAAAATCAAGCGAATCCTGAAGCAGATAAAATAAAAAGTCTATGTGTGGAAAATGAAAGTGTATATTTTTTATAAATTTAAAACGCTTCCTTTAAAAGATATTAGGGTAAATATAAGAAAATGCACTCATTCCCTGCTTGTCTGAAACTGGAATATTAGAATCTTGAAGGTGGTACGGACCTCTTAATATGGGAGTCCCATTCGCACTTGACCAAATTATTTATATAATAATTGTTTGCAGAGAATACATTCTTTGTAAATATTTTTTTATTTGCTGAATTTTATAATTCACATACAGTCTTTGCCCTATCATATGAAGATTTAACAACTTCCGTTTTTACTGATAGTATTATTAGCATTTCTGTTCTTCAGAAAAATGTATTGTTGATGTAATTAAAATCTCTAAGATAGTTTGTTACTTTGTTCTATTTCTTAAATTTCACTGTTGGTTGTTTTTTCCTATGCCATATTTGAACTAGACAGTTATTTATTTCATTCTTTTTACAAAAGCGAATAACTTCAATTAGTTCTAACGAAAACCACTAACACTTTCAGTTAATTGTGGCAATCAGTTTGGCAATAATCTCGTTTGTCGCGGCAGAAACATCCTCAGTTCAAAAAAGAACTGATCGCCAAATCTCCCAAGAAAACACCCCATACCCAGCTAGAGGATGGAGACCTAATGGACCACAATTTTCCTTGCCAGAACGACAAAGTAAGTGTATTTTAACTTTGACCAGAGTATTCATTAATAATAATTAAAACAGTTTCTTCAAATTCTTACGCTGCACCACAGCAAGAATATGGACCACCACAAACTGATGCGCCATCTACTACCACGCAAATAGCTACCACTACTGTTGCTGAGGCTGAGACCGAATCCACAAATGTCGATGTTCAAGTATGCTAAATTCACTTTTTTCCGCAAACAAGGTTTCTATAGAATATTATTTGTATTTCAGGCTGAAAATATTGCCTTGCCACCTAAAAAGTCTGAGCAGAAATCTGCCAAGCTAGAAGAACCTAACGCTCCTAACAAAGTGTTCGTTTTCATACCACAAGTACCTCAGAAGTTGGTATATGCATCACCTGCCAGATTAGTTGCACAACCTCAAGAAATAAAACCTGCTCCTGTTCAGGCTATTCCAGCGCTAGCTAAGATACAAGCTCCTACACCTGTAGCTGTGGAACAATATCCTCAATTCGCACAAATTGTACAATTTCAGAACCTGCAGTCCTACCCACTCGGTTCCTACTCACAAAATACGATTTTGACACCTTATAGTTCTTCATTTGTTCAGATATATCAGTAAATTTTAAATTATTGTAATTTAAGGCATTAAATGTTATTAAGTGTTGCTAAATTATTTCTTTCAGTTGGTAATAATTTTTACGGTTCCGTACATTCAATATACGCAAATCATTATAAAATCATTCCTGATCTGATACATTACAGTCAATTTTCTCCGAAACTACTGGATGGGAAAGATTGAAATTGGGTATCAGTGCATAGTTTGGTGATTAGGAGTATATATCCCAAATGACAAAATTCTAATTTTAGGGGTAGTTCTGGGGAGAGATTTTACAAAAATCTACCATTCTCTCTATCTTCGAAACTATCGAGCCTAAAATATTGAAAAAAAAATCGAAACATAGGACTTTGCCCAAAGTTTACAGGAAAAATAAAGCCAAAGTCTTAATATTAATTTTGGAGGCAAATTATAGAATTAAATGAAAAATAAAAATTAAAATGTTTTCAAAGGCATCATTTAATATATCAAATAAACGGGCTCATTATGAAGAATACAAATACATATTTAATATTTTTTAAGTAATTTGTTTAAAAGATTACAAAATATAAAAAAAAGAACTTTTCCCCCCTTTATTCCCGAAATTATAGGAACTAATAATAACAAAATAGTAATATTAGGTCTAACTTGAGCTTCACAGAAAAAACATGGAGAAAACCCTAATAGTAATTTTGGGGCATATTACAACTATTATTATAAAAATTAAAATGTTTTCATCACATAACATATCAAATGAGAGAGGTGCATCTTATATATTAGCAAATGAAAGGTGTCTTATGAGAACTACACTTTTTTTTCCTTGGAAAGCCATGTCATTTTCATGTAGAAAAGCAGAGTTTCGTGTTCATAATGCATACCTGAGCACAATTGTTAGAAACGACGAGTAATAAGTGCATTATTTTTATTAATATAGTTAACTACATTTACAGCTACTGTCAACGCAATGGCAAAGT
Organism: Octodonta nipae; assembly: GCA_034190945.1. Lineage (NCBI taxonomy): Eukaryota > Metazoa > Arthropoda > Insecta > Coleoptera > Chrysomelidae > Octodonta > Octodonta nipae. The sequence goes on from CM067224.1 coordinate 68,116,474, forward strand.
ATTCAGAGCACCACCAATGCTCGAGCTTGAAAGTGAATAAAGCAGTGAGACGTAACCGAGCATAGCAGGCTCTCACTTGCGCAACGTAGTATGAACTTTTTAGAATGTATTTAATATTTTTAGGATGAGTTTTCGCGGAAGCAAATGTTGTCCGCGGAGCACTAGTTCAGAACCACTGCCCCAGAAAAACAAAAGAACGGAGCCATCAGTATTAAGTGATCCCCAACTCAGATTGTCACTGTCAATTTTTTGTAACAAATTTTATATCAATGTCTAAATTTAAGAAAAAGTGTTCAATTAAATCACATAACGATTGATAAAGACTCCAGATTGGAAGCTGAAAGTCTTCAAATACAGATACAGATAAGTTTCACACAATATACGAAACACTATTTACACACAGAAATACTTGGTTATGAGATTGAAGACATCTCTTTCTTTGAGAAGAAGAAGAAGCAGAAGAAGAAGAGGAGGAAGAATTTTGTTGAGACAAATAGTAATTCGGGATTTTTTTCAAAACTGTCCTGCATTTTGTTCTACTTTTAACTTGCAAGCACCTATCTGTTGCAGGAAATACTGAGGAGAGAAATACCGAAATAAATACATTAAAAAAAACAAAAATCGGCTTCACAAAAAAAGTAAGTCTAAAAAGAAAAAAAATAATATATTTCTGCAAAAACTAAATAACTACTTTTTCTGAAAACAGTGCCAAGATCAATAGCAAAGTTGCAATGAACTTCCCAAATTGTTCTCGCATTAACTTGGCACCGCGTTCAGAAAAAGTATTTCACGGTTGCAGAAAAAAATATTTTTTGCTTTTAAGTTCCTTTTGTTTCAAGTCATTTTTGTTTTTTTTTCCAATGTATTTATTTTAACGAATGAAATACGAGGGCTGCGTTTTATATTTCTGGATCGGACAACCCTAGTCTTGCAATCTGACAACTGACAGCTCTATAGTAAAGTTTGTCATTTTTGAGGTTATGGAATTAAATCGTGAACATTTTCGTGCGATTATTTTTTACAACTTTCGACGTGGATTAAGTAGCAAGAGTACATGGATGAACTTAATTTAATTTTTGGCGATGAAATTCCATCAAGGACCACTGTTTATCGATGGTATGGTGAATTCAATCGAGGTCGTAGTTCACACCAAGACGGATTTCGTGAAGCAAAAAACAGTTGTTGTTCCGGAAACCATTGATGCTGTGCGCGAACTGATCTTGCAAGATCGTCATGTGACCTATCGTGAGATTGAGTCAACCTTACACATTAGTGGGACCAGCATACATTCAATATTGCATAAACATTTGAATGTCAAAAAAAATTGTTCGCGTTGGATCCCACACAATTTGTCAATCGTTCAAAAAAAGGCTCGTGTCGATTGGTCTAAAGAAAAGCTCAAAAAACACGATCGCGGTGCTTCAAAACACGTTTATGACATATTGACAGGTGATGAATCGTGGATTTACGCATATGAGCCCGAAAGTAAACAGCAGTCGAGTGTATGGGTGTTTCAAGATGAGCCGAATCCAACAAAAGTTGTTCGCGCACGAAGCACTTCCAAGCAAATGATCGCCCGTTTTTTCGGAAAAACTGGACATGTCGCAACCACTAGAACAACGCAGTCAATTCCATTTGTTTGCCAGTTGTCTTCCAAGAAATGAGGAAAACCAACCGCCGAAGAAGATCATTCTTCACCACGACAATGCGAGCTCTCACACATCGGCTCAAATAACTGCATTTTGACAACTCAAAACATCGATTTGATGAGTCATCCGCCGTATAGCCCTGACTTGTCACCAAATGACTTCTTTTTATTCCCGTACGTAAAAAACAAACTGAGAGGTCAACGTTTTTCGACATCTGAAGAAGCGGTTGCTGAGTTTAAAATGCATGTTTTGGAGATACCTCAATCAGAGTGGAAAAAGTGCTTCGACAATTGGTTCAAACGCATGCAAAAGTGTATAGATCTTCATGGGGAATATTGTGAAAAACAATAAAGCGATTTTCCATGATTAATATTTGTTTTTGTTTTCTAATCCCGAAATATAAAAGGCAGCCCTCGTATAGTTTCTGAAAAAATCGCGCGCATAAACATAACAAACATACGGGTGAAAATGAAAATCTCCCTTATTCTGAAGCAGGCTTTTTTTTTCAGATACTCGAAACATCGTAAAATTACAAACACGAATATACAAAAGATGTTATTAAAACTCAGTTTGTTATTTTATACAAAAAAGTTATTACAAGCTGTACTTTACACCTCTGGCATGTCAAAACTCATTGTGCCGAATTAATTCAACGTCCAGTAAGCAAAACAAAGCAACAATATTATAAAATTACGAATCGGCGGCATACCATCCGTAATCGCTTGTGCAGCGCTGAAATATTCATAACTGCACAGCAAAAATGGCACAACAAACGGCCAATTAAAAGAAATAACTAAAATGAAACGCGGACGAACAACAATCATTCGGTAAATATCATTTTCGCGTTTGGAAAGAGAGATAAACGACGAGCAAAACTCGCGGTGCAGAGCGAACAAATTCAATGAGATTTTAATTAATGCGTAATAATTTGGCTAAAAGCATTTTGAGGTTGTGTCAAAATTAAACCGTTTAAACATTGCACCAGCACAACCGAACCATTGGGTGGATTTTCAATTAGCCTTGAGGCCGCGAGGGATGTTTTTGCCGGCATTTTTAACAAATGTGTCACTTGCAGCTAGATTTGATACTGTAACAAAGTGCTCCCCCAGGCAAAATCGGAATTACCGCAAAGTTCCTCTAATGCCGTGCCGTTTGATGCAACAACACACAGCGAAACGCGCGGGGGTTAAACACTGTGAGTCGGAGAGCTTGCGGTTAAGCAGTTGTAATTTTGTATCCTTTCATACATGCTAGTTACTCACCCCTCTGAACTGCACAACGTCCAATTTCGGTGTCCAGATTTAATTTTAAAATCTTTTTGATCTTTCGCGATTGCCGAGCATCGATATGACGAATATCGGAAATTTTATACATTCAGTTTTCTAGAGGTTATCAATCTAGTTGTATTTTTTTTAGATACAACCTCAAAACTCTGTCAATTAATAACTAATTTGGATAATTCCCTTTTTAACTGATATAATTTACTACAAGATTGTTCCTATAATTTCTCAATGATATGGCGATACCATTTTCAGAAAATCGGAAAAACTGGTTATTAACCGACTTCCAAAACGGAGGAGGTTATCAATTCGTGGCGTATTTTTTTCGCTTTTTTTTGTATGTATATTACCTGATTTCTTCTTCTGTGGTGCACCGTTTTGAATGAATATGGTCTTGTTTAATAGAGTATATATCCGGATTGGTGAAACTTCCAATTTTGGAAAAGAATTATATTGGTAAAGTGATAAAATTTGTGAATGAACACATGCATGCATGGAAATCGACCAATATCCCTAATATTTTAGTCGATTTTGCGATAATTCCTTATGTATGTGTATAGTTTTTTAATGTTTAATCTATTAAGGAAGATCCTTAGGTGATCTCATATACTTTTCTGTGACGTGCAACTTGCAGTTTTGCAGAAAATCGCCGAAAATTTCAAAATTCTCATCAAAAATTTCATCGAAATGACATAACGGACATTTCCTCATAAATATTTTAATTCCAACGTAATAGTGCGGTAATTTTAGGCACTGGAAGTTTTAATTGCGAATTTGAAAATTTTCTATGTACATGTCAAGCATATAGGTAGTAAAGCATAGTATTTTCGGTTCCGTAAATCAATGAGTACCAAGCTCGTTTTGTTTGTATACCAGGCAAATACCTATTTAAATGCATATTTTTCCATTTTGCGAACACGGTGGTTTTGGTTGTCACATTCTCCCGGCCTAATAGAAAATTCAGTGACAACACATGTCAAACTTTAAACTGATATTTATAGACAGGGTGCTTAGTTACAGCAAACAAAATCACAAAGTAAAGTGATAGGAGTTGCATTTATATGAAGATTGAAATATAGGACGGACTAGAATGATAGTGGTCCGTAGGCAGCTGTATATACAGGATGGTTGGAATATAGGATGGACCGGACGTTTGGTGGTATAAAAATGTTGGAAAAAAAGTCAAAGTAAAATTATATAGGGTGATTAAAAAACTTTTATTTATATGATGTGGACATAAGCAAATCATATACAGGATGGTTGAAATATATGCTGCAGTTGAAACATAATTTATTTATACAGTGTGATTAAAAAATTATTTCTTTTATAGCCCATAAGAAGTTGCATAAAGTGTGGAGAGGAATTAATGTTACACAGGACGATAATATAAAATGTAAAAAATGAACTAATTTATGGGCTAGCCCACAAGGAGTTATATACTATGGTTGAAATATAGGACGGATTTGACTCCGTAAATATTGGATGGATTCTACTCCGTCCTATAGAGGGCAGCTAACAAATTTATGCTTGTCCGTGGGCAGTCCTATGTACAGGATGGTTGGTACATAGGTTGGAGTGGAATTATCTATAGTTATACAGGGTTGTAAAAAAAAGTTGAAAAAAGGTCACATGGCGTAGTCCATAAGGCATAAATATATTTTGGGCTTATTAAATCAACGCGTACTATTACATTTTGTTCGTAAAGATTTACCTGTCAATTTAAATGAGAAAGTATCAAAGTATCAATACAGTGAGGCTTTCGATGTTACCTGGTTCTGTTTATTAAGGTTATACATACAATAAAAAATAAAGAATGAAAACTACTAGTTCAAAAATACTAAAAAGTTGAAAATAAAACATTAAAAAAATATATAACCAACTTCTACCTATAACCAAAAAGCAGAAAATAATTATAACAAAATACAACTCTAGCAAATAAATAACACATTCAATATTGTAAGGTACCTACCCAGGAAGTAAAAAATGTAAACATTTAAAGGTGTTCATTCTGTACAAATTAATTACCTACCAATCTAGTATATTTTTGAAGTCGGTTCCAAGCAACAATCAAGTTTGATGAATTAGTAGATAAGTACGCAATGAAGGATTTTAGATTTGCTTTCATTTTTTATTATTTATTTTTATTATTATTATTTGGCAACATGGAAGGACAAAACTACAGGCATTCCTGGAGCACCTGAACCAATCCCAACCATCCATTAGATTCACCATGGACATGGAAGAGAGTGGGTGCCTACCATTCCCTGATGTAAAGTGTCAAAGGACTAGGACCGGAATCCAAACAACAGTCTACAGGAAGGCTACGCATACAGGATTATACCTTCACTACAATTCGAACCACCCATCAGCAACGAAAACTGGCATCATCAAAACACTTATCCATAGAGCCAAAACTATCTGCAGCACACCAGAAGCCCTCAAAGAAGAACAAGTGAAACTTAGAGAAGACCTTTTGGAGAATGGATATCCGGAAACGATCATTAACAAGGCGTTTGAAGAGCTGGACAAACCACCTAGGCAGGAAGAGGACACCACGGTAGCAACTCTACTTTTACCGTATACTAAAGGCTTGTCGGAGAAAATTAGAAGAATTGCACACAGCTATGGAATCAGAATGATCTTCAAAAGCAACACCTTGAGGAGCATGATAACAAGAACGAGGCCCGACGTACCAGCAATACCACATAACTGTATATACAGCATACCGTGTGAATGTGGCAATTTTTACATTGGAGAGACAAAGCGAACGCTGGAGACCAGGATTAAGGAACACCGCACAGCTACTCAAAGGGCGGAGGTAACGAAGACTGGGCCAGCTAATCACGCATGGACCGAACAGCATAATATCAACTGGGACCAGGCTAAGGGAATTCACAAGGAGGAGCACTGGTACAAAAGAAAATTCATAGAGACAGCCTATATAATTTCCAACGAAAATATAATTAGCGAGCCCAGCGTCCAAATTAAAAATATTTGGAGAGCTCTTCTTCGGCCTCTGCCGCTACGCATCACCGGCAACCAACCTCCAGGGATGACGACGCTGATTCGACCAGAAAAGACCCAATGACCATGACCTGCGACGCATGACCGGTTAAGGGTATAATCATCATTCACCTGATGACGATAGCAGATACACAGCTATTGAAACGTTGTGGGATCAACCACTTCAAGGAAACTTCGAGTAACCTAATATGTATTTGGAATAGAGCGTAGAGCAACATTAATAGTTGAGGTCGAATTTCATATACCCGGGATAAGACAAGTGCTTATTACTTAGCACTAACTGTACAATTCTTATTCTAAATTCGAATTACCTTATTGTAGCTACAACCAAATGTATCTGCAGATTATAGAATTTCACAAAGATCTATGCGCAGAGAACCCACGGTATCTCTATGAAAAAAATTATTTCTAAAATATAAGATTGGACCTATCTGTTTAGAAGATACGTTTGATAACTCAACAGCTTCCTATAGATTTTTGAAAAAGATGTCTTCAAGCCCCATTTATGAAATCGAAATTAATGGATACGATCCGTCATAATTACACAAGCTATTGACGTTTTCAAACAGCAAAAGCATTCAGAGAATTCATTTACTCAAGGGAATCGATTATGTTCGTTTCACTTCGAATTTAGAGCGAGCCGACAAACACCGCAAAATTCCACAAATTTAATATCTTCTCCTCTTTGATACGGCTTTCGACGTTCTCGATCTTCGTTGGGGCCGTTATCTCTTTCAAAATTCACTTTTGGGTTTATTTCCTCGTTAATTCGACAATAATATTTTGGACCAAATAATGGATTAATAAAATGTTTGATTTCCCGTCGAAAATTTTTAATCATTTAATCTAAAAGGAAAGCAAAACCATCGATTTGATGTCGAGGGTAAATTTAGTGAAATTGTTTTATAAATTTTTAAAATACTTATAAAATTAGTTAAACCGGAGGATTTGTGCAGCTGAGATTGATACTTCAAATAGTATAGAAGTAACTTTTGTGTATTCCTCTGCTATGCAAATGTTTGGAATTTCAATCCGTTTTTATATAGCTCAGATCAGAATCTGCTACAGTGCATACAAATTAAAGCTTAGAATTTCTTTCAAACGAGTGACTATGGCTACCGAAAATGTACGGAAAAAGCAAAAAAGGATTTTTCCAGACATGGCACACAATGCACCACGTATGCTATATTATCATATTATTTTACACAATACACGGATATCGATAGATTTTATGGAAAATGCCTTTATTCCAGATTTTGGTACCGTAGAAAACTAATTTCGAAAAGATTGTTGAGGAGGTCTTGAATTATTTTGTCTATTCATGGGTTTTCTCTCCTCCAAATTTTTTCCTGTAACAGATAAGTATTTAAAAAATTGTATATGTAGAACAAAGTGTAGTAAGGCAATTTCGTAAAATTGCCCGGATTACTGGTTGTCTGTACAGAGATTCTTCCTCACAGTTTTTCTGAGAGAAAGAGATGTCTATAAAATGATCAACCAGTATTCCTGTATATAAGTAATGTATTGTATATTGTGTAATACTTATCTGTGTATGGAGACGTTTCAACTCCGAGTCTGGAGTCGTTGTCAATCGTTTAGTGTTGTTTTCGAGGCTTTTTTCTAAAAAATTTTCGCTTTGATTTTGAATTTATTGTTTGTCAAAAAATTTGACACTGACAATTTTCTATTCATGGGTTTTCTCTCCTCCAAATTTTTTCCTGTAACAGATAAGTATTTAAAAAATTGTATATGTAGAACAAAGTGTAGTAAGGCAATTTCGTAAAATTGCCCGGATTACTGGTTGTCTGTACAGAGATTCTTCCTCACAGTTTTTCTGAGAGAAAGAGATGTCTATAAAATGATCAACCAGTATTCCTGTATATAAGTAATGTATTGTATATTGTGTAATACTTATCTGTGTATGGAGACGTTTCAACTCCGAGTCTGGAGTCGTTGTCAATCGTTTAGTGTTGTTTTCGAGGCTTTTTTCTAAAAAATTTTCGCTTTGATTTTGAATTTATTGTTTTTTTTTTTTTTTTTTTTTTTTTTTTTTTTTTTTTTTTTTTTTTTTTTTTAGAAAAAAGCCTCGAAAACAACACTAAACGATTGACAACGACTCCAGACTCGGAGTTGAAACGTCTCCATACACAGATAAGTATTACACAATATACAATACATTACTTATATACAGGAATACTGGTTGATCATTTTATAGACATCTCTTTCTCTCAGAAAAACTGTGAGGAAGAATCTCTGTACAGACAACCAGTAATCCGGGCAATTTTACGAAATTGCCTTACTACACTTTGTTCTACATATACAATTTTTTAAATACTTATCTGTTACAGGAAAAAATTTGGAGGAGAGAAAACCCATGAATAGACAAAATACCGTAGAAAACGATGGATAAGTCAAACTTGGTCAACCAATAAGCAACGTATGAAGTTGCAATAGATTCGTAGATTCGAAAAAAAAAAAAAAACAATTCATGCAAATCAATAATAATTTTAACATAATTGACAAAGATCAGCCTAGACATGACAAATTACACAGCCTCAAAAAAAGAAATAAAGTCCTGACCTGGGGGCCCAACTATGTGTACTCTATGTTCTTGGGGTCCCTGAATCGGCATCCGGGGTCATTTTCATCCCAGCTCGTCTAAGTTTAGCTATACCTGCACAAAACACTATGAAATTTACTATATATTCCTCAAACCATAAACGCTATTGGTCTAAATTCTTAAAATCAGCATCAGTACTTAGAAAGTCCCAAGCTCTTATAGCAAAGCTTCACTTTAAGGAATAACTAGGAAAAATGAGTGAAGAAATGAATGAAGGAGTATCTATATATAAATAGGTAAAGACAAAACGGTTACGTACCATTTTCTCCTCTGTTTCTCAACCAATTTTCTTTATTTTTGGTTTGTTTAGTAGCTATTGACGACTTTCAGAGCAGAATATATAAAGAATCTTTATTTATATCTTTTAAAATAAGTAATTTAGAGATATAAATTATTAATAAAATTCAAGTGAGAAACGCCCTCTATGAACAAGTAGCTAAATCAAATGTTAATTTGACAGCAATCAATAGTAAAAATCCAATTGTGGACAATCGTGGAGAGGTATAAAAAATATTACTAAAATAATCGACGTTTACTTATAAAGATGTAAGATGTAAAAGCCTTCTTTTCCATTCATTTTTGACGTTAATTTTTTATAATAACGATAACGACAGCAATTACTGAAGTGACCAAATAGAATGTGTTTATACGAAGTTTGCGCATTTACAGAAGAATTCAGTTTAAAAGACTTATGTAAGTACACAATTTAGTAGAGATTTAAAGTTAATTGATACATTTGGTTTCCGAACCTCAAGAGTTAAGTATGTTCATTATTTCAATCACGAATGTCTCACAAATCTAATAACAATTTGCTCAGGAGATGTGATATGCAAATATATTTTTAATTATTTATATTTATGTCATGTGTAAATGAAATAAGTATTAAAGTATTAGCAATAAAATAAGACGACTCAATTTGCAGTTTCATTTGATACAAAGTAATCCTATAAATTAATTTTAACAATGACCAGTCAGTCAGAAATTGTTTAACGTTCTTTTAAGGAGATGTGATAGCTGCAAATATATTTTTTTCTTATTTATCTAATAATATAATATCTATAATGTTTATTTATTTCCTTGCATCTTATTTGTATGTAATTCTTGCAATCGGCACTACGATTTTGTCGACATTCCATTTCGGGGTTTTGGCATGTACACATCGGGATCAATCGTATTACCGTAAGAACGAGATTGTGACTATTATGTTTCATTCAATACAGAGTGATTTGTAGGATCTTATAAGAATTTTTTTCTAGCATTAAATTTTTAAAGTAAAAAGTGCTGGTTAGGCGATTTTTGGATGGGTCAAAAGTTATGTGTTCTTATGTTAATTTGAGGCACCCAATAAAGGTGCCTTGAGCAGTTACATATGCATATATAAATTGACTGAGATATAAAGCGCTGTAGGTTATAATTATACAGGGTGATTCCAGAAGTGTTAGAAACCAAATGTTTTATTGGGTGGCCCAGTAATGGTTGCATACACCAAGTGTATTATATATATATTGGGTAGTCCATAGGTAGTTACATATACAGGGTGGTGGAAATATATTATAAAGTGGAATTATTATAATGAGTATTTTAACAAGTGTTACAGAGAGTTGAAATTAAACTCGTTCGTTAGTACAACTAAATAACCGCATTAATTTATAAAATATATAAAAATTCAAACTAATGTGAAAAATAAACCCAAGAAGCTGTGTGCGTCAGTAGTTTGAGCTATGGCTCGCCGATTAGGCAAATCGAGTTTGGACCCCAATGGGTGCTAGGTCGATCTTGGCTTAAAAGTATCTTTTTATAAGGGGAAACAAATATGCCTCATTTAGTGGGTCGTTGGTTCCATTTCAGACTGTAGGTCTAGTTCGAGTGCGGCTACATTATGCGCGTGACTACAAACAGATCACACGTGAATATACTTAAGGAATCTTTTAGAAAAAAAAATGCTCCCACCTCTTCATATCAAGCTTGGCCTAATGAAGCAATTTGTGAAGGCTCTCGACAAATTCGGAAGTTGTTTCACTTATCTCTTAAGAAAATTTTGTCTGATGCCCTGATGCCAAGATAAAAGCAAACCAGAACGAGGCTTAGATATACTTCCTTTACTAGTACAATGAACACGAAGGAGAAAAATGCTTGGCTGAGTTTTAAGGCAGTTGCTCAAAAATTTTTGGGTAACAAAAGAGCCCTCATCATGGATAAACCTAGAAGTATTGGTATAAAAATGATTCCAGATTCGGATTCAGCGACCCCAAAAACATAGTGTACACAAAATTGTGGCTATGTTATCAAAACTGGATCGACTGATCTTCGAAAAACAAACTTAACAAAGAAAAAATATTTTAAGAATAGAATGAGTAGTAAAACAGACGAACGCTACTAATACAGATAATAATGACAATAATAGAGATGATAGAGCTATCACCGTCGGTAAGAACACCCTACTATATATACAAACCAGAATCTATTTTAGAAAATAACAACTACAAACTGTACTGGGACCGGACGATATTGACCGATCGGACTGTTGCTCACAATAGATAAGATATAGTTTTGGTAGATAAAGTCTCTAGAAAAACAACCTTAATTGACATAACAACAATAATAAAAATATTAAGCAGGCTGAAAAAATAGCTATATACAGGGATTTAGAATTTCAAATACAGAGACAATGGGACGAACAACACTCGAACGGTACCAATTGTTATGTCAACAACTCGAGTAGTCCCAAAACATCTATTAAACAATTTGAAATACCTCGGTCTGGACGAACATCTTTACCAACTGATGCAAAAAGCCGCCCTGTTAGGAACAGCCCAAACGGTTCGAAAATTCATGGGAAACTGCAGCCACGACGCCAACCACGGGCTTAATAACCTGGCACTGGGCTAAACCCTTTTGATATATTTTCCCCTAAAGGTACGCTATGCGTGTCTTAGAGGGAGTGTGCTGCCATACATTGTATGGAGGGGGAGATGAAAATATGTTGGATAAGGTTATCAAGTTAGGTTGTTGTAATATTAACATCAGGTTTATAGAAAAAATAAAGGTTTGGTGTTAGGGTACTTTGAGTTAATACGTCTGTGACACACCAAAGGTTCCACAGTTATCGGAAACTAAGACAAGGATCTTCAAAGGTACTATAAGGCCAATAATGACATACCTACACGGCAACAATAAGAGCTTCACACTTCCAAAACACAAGTAATGCTAGAGACGACAGAGATGAAAATACTAGTTTCATAGGGAATACACTAAGAAATCGAGTAAGAACTACTGAAATCAGAACAATATACAATGTGGAAAGAATAAACGATTAGATATCTGATAAGCAGAATGGCGGACGATAGGGTAGTAAGAATTGAAAAATGGAGTGCAAATATAATATTGTGATTGTTTTTGGAAATAAAGTGTTCTACAGACTAGAATAAAGATACAACAAAAACATTGGTTAGGGTCTGTTTTCAATAGAACTTTAACCAGATTTATGGTGTTCTGAAAAATTTGTCCAAGTCTGTATACATACACTCGAAAAGCTAAACCCTCCTTCTAGAACAAGCTCGGACTATACAGAATAGATTATAAACTAAAATTTGACGTATTTTTGTTGTATTCAGATAAAAAAATAACTCTGATCCGTTCCCAAAGAGGTGTTAAATCATACATTTTTTAATGAAATGTTTGTACAACCGATTGTGTACTGTAATCAGATTATCTGTTGTAAATACATTTCACGGTTTAGAAATCCAAACAAAACAATAACTCGATTCTCGCTAAAATCGAGTAAAACGCTATCGAAATCCTCTTACCGATTTTATTGTTAACACGGAGGCTTCACGTCGCGATATCAGCTTCGAATAACATAATAGAGGTGTTTTGCGACAACCAAAACCGAAATAGACATTTCAACTATGCTCTTGAGATGCGAACGTACACAACTAAACACGGATAGTCAATACACAAAGATCGTGCCGATCTCGCCGTCTCTATCTCTTCTAAAGTTGTTCGGCGGAATCCCACACCATCCCGATCCTGATCCAGAAACGTCGGTAGCTGGTAAATCCTTTGTGAGAGAACTTGCACCGGTTAATCTCTGATACTTATCTCGTAGCCGACAATAGGAGAGTATTTGAATTATAAAGTTTTGAATGAAGAAATCCGGTGAGACAAACTGAAGGCTGTGAGAGGGTGTTGTTTGGAATGAAACAACATCAATTTTAATATATTATGCAAGCTCAGGTATTGTTAAATTAGCACAAACTTTAACCCGGTAAAGTTGTAAGATGGCAAATACAATTACAGACAAGTATGTCTAACTACTATGTGTTATAAGATTTTATTTTACGCTGCCAAAAAGGAACCCTTCTAGAAATTAATCATCCTCAATAAAAACTAATTCTGCGAATAAACAAACGTGTAGTAAAAACCAGTTCTATGAGGGCACGAATAAAAATAAAAGAATACCGAAACTGTCCATCCTGTTGAACAGAGGAGAAATTGTCTATGCTAAGGTCAGCAGTGGGAATCTGAGCAGTAGAAAACTTTTGTAGAATCGAAAAGTGACGTTACCTTAAAGATATTCGTAATCATAAATCGTCTTATCGTAATAATACCTTATCACGACAAAGTGACGTCATTTGTCGATTCTATAAATATTTTCTATTGATCAGAATCCCACGGCAGGATCGCTAAGGGAAAGATCGAGGCCAACTACGATGGTATAAAAAGACCGACGTACAGTAAGCAGATAACGACGTGTTAAACAGTTGATTTGGAAATGATTTTATTGAACTTTTAAAAATTAAATTAATATGAATATATTTCGGAGAAAATAAATATTAATTTTGGTGCAAATTTGGTTGATTTGAACCCACTGCAAACATTTGTAATCTTTGGTGTATCAAAATGTAAATTTACGATTAACTAGGCCACGAAGAAACTATTCAAAAGAGCAGCCACAGAGCAACAGAGCAATATGTACAAATGGTTGACCCAGATATTGAACCAATGCTTTCACTCAAACCTAAGGGACCAGCTACTCGGGCGTCCTGACTTCATTGTGGGCCCAATGAGACTCTCTTAGAGTATGGGCCATTGAAAAGGATATGAGAGATTAATGAATAATGGCAGAGGTCATCTGGACCTGAGTAAAATATTGGATAAAACTCGATATTATCGGGTAAATCGAAGAGTATCTGCCCAAAGACCAGGATAAAGGGCACAATCCAGTAGAGATTGGTGAAACTACTATTTTTAAATAACAGTTGCTATTGTTATTGCTATTTGCATATAACAACTAAAAATAACAGATAACAGTTTTATTTTTTTTCGGTCAAAATTGCTATGGCCATCTATGCAAAGTTCAAATTTGTTTTATTGGCTACTAATAAGATAGAGCTCTTCCTATTTAGTACGATATAGAATATATTAGAATATATTTGAAAGACTCCTAATTCCTGGAATATTATATACTGAGATAAAACTTGAACTGGAAGTTCAAAACCGAAAATTAAAATACAGTAAACAATCTTCTGAGATTTTATTTTTTATGTATAATACGCGGTACAGGGTTGTTTTGGACATATTAAATATTTATTACTGGCGTTATTATATTGGTTCATATAATTATCCAAATTGAAGGGATTTTGTGAAGAGATTAATTGGCACTATTGTTAAATCAATGTCATGCAAGAGGCTTTTCTCAAAAGCTGTTAAACTCACGTCATAGAATTTGGATATCTACTGATAAAATACAAAGAAATTAAATTGTCAAGATTTTAACAATGACAACGATAAACGAAAGTATATCTGAACGTCTTCATAACGTATATTATTTGCAAGATCAAACAAGCTACTGTTAAATTTTTCATTTTCAATAATCCTTTTCTGGTTGGCCGTTCAGCTCGTTCAGAACGATTCAGTTTACAGCTTTTGCTATTCAGTCTACATTTTATTTTACAGCGACAACCACGGACAGAAACGATGAGTATGAAAACCACTTCATCTGCTATTTGTTTTAGACGTCGAATCAGAACAACTGCTTTTTCAATCGTTTAGTTTTGGACTTGGTTTTTGCTGCAGTTAGAATAAGCAGTTAAGGTTATGTGCTTTTTTAAGCTCGGCGTGCTTACGGTATTGTTCAATAAGCGCTAAGCAATAGTAAACGTATATCTGTTATTTTTAGCGGACAATAACAGTTGTTCTTGTTATCTAGTAAATAATATTTATTAAAGAATTGGTATTAGTGTCGTCGGCCCATTCTCAGAGTCCGCGAAACCCAATTAAGAAACAACCACAGTGGCAACAGAGCTGAAGGAATAGCTATTTAGCAAATTTGGTATACCGTTTGATTTATATTCGGACTAAAGGTGGAAATTCGAGTCTAGGCTTCAAGAAGACAAGAACCACCTCCTTGCATCCACAATCGGACAGAATGGTGGAAAGAATCAACAGGTCTTTGGACCAACATCAAGGTCGTCCGCAACAACTAGATTGGGATGAGCATATTTCTCTATTCTCATTGGAGTAACAGCACAGGACTGACTCCAGCCAGAATACTATTCGCCAAGGGGCTGAGACTAGCTTGTGATTTGGAAATTGGCTTACCAGACGAACCGTCCCTGTAAGTTAACGATTATACCGACCTACTCCAACAAAGCATAAAGGCCATATACGAACTAGTTCGAACTCAGAACCAGCTATCAAATGATGACACGTTACGATTTGAAGTCAAAGTCGTTTGGGTTCCAACAAGTAGATGAGGTTTGGCTGTATAGCTCCCAACAGAGGAGTAAATACAAGTCTCCAAAGTTCACACCAGCCTGGAATAGTCCATACGAAGTTTACTGACTTTTTAAAAAGTAGGTAAATATATTGTAGTGGTAATGTGAATTATTTCTGTGAAAATTAAGACGATTAATTTTGGAGAAAATTTCGGATGATTTGTCCTGAGTGAAAATTTGTAATAATACTTTTAATTGGTTAGCTGATGTTAAGTAAATTCAAATTCTGGAAGCATTGTCACATATTTCTTCTTATAGTCACCTAGAAAGATTGAATAACTTGCTCAGAAGCCTGAGAATTGGAGATTGAAGCAGACTTGTTCCCTGTTGCAGGTTGGAAAAATGTTATCGAATCACATGGTAGTGATGAAGAGAGATATACTAGGAGTGTAATCACATTGACTTTACAACAGACCGGAGAAACAGCAGTTACTTTCATTTATTTACCGCACCACCAACTGATGATTCAACACTTCTATCTTATTATAACAATTTAGAAGTATTTTCTAGACACCTCCCACCTACAATGTTTATTCATGGTGATAATACTGTAACCTCCACAACAAGACAATGATTGGCTCAAGATAAAAGTAGATGTGGCAGAATAAAAAAACTTTTTATTTTCATGGTTTTGTGATGACTATGTGATACATACTTTGGGTCTCTACCAACTCCTTTTGCCACATAACTAATGTTTTAATGTTTTTAATTTTTTGATCAATTATATTTGTTTTTATTTTATAGAATCATTTTGTAAGCTGATTTATTAGTATGAAATAAAGTCAGCAGCTCAGATTGAGGAAAACCTATGTGAGGATATGAACCGTCAATTTTAAAAGCTAGAAATTTCAAAAATCGCCGCTGAATATTTTCGACAATCTCACTGTACTTATGATACCCTGAGTGCCAAACCAAAGCAGTGTATTCAAGCCAAGATTTCACAAAGGCGTTGTAAAGTAAAATCAGAGTGCCTGAGAAGCCCTCAGGGTTTCGAATTATAAAACGAAGACTTTTATAAGCTGCTTGTACAGTATTTCCAAAATGCAAATGAAAATAATTTGCTATCAAAACTAACACCAAAATCTGTAATAATGTTCGGGCTTGACAAAGTAACACCCTCTATCTTGTAGTCTACCAAAACAGGCGTTTGTCGTCTGGTAAAAGTCATGACGTGGCACTTTGATGCATTTAATGGCAGATTAACATTGTCAAGACTTTTCTGTAGCCTAAAACAGTCATTTACATTTTCAATTACAGCATAGATTTTAATATCATCAGCATATAGCAGATAGTGAACATCAACACCAACAATTTTATTTATAAACAAGACAAATAATAGTGGCTCCAATACGGAGCCTTGAGGAACCCCCGATGTGGACACAATTTCTGTTGACTTGAAACCACTGTCTTCTGTTTGTAAAATATGATTCTGTCAATATAATAAGTGAAAGTAAATACATGGTTAAATGCGCTTTTTTCCTTTATTGCAATGATTTGAACTTGTATAAAGGTGTGTGCTTATATTGTTTGAACACACCTATGATATTATAGTTTAGATATTTTGTTGTTTTCTGAATGATATTTGTGGGATATTTTTCAGTGTCTAAGTGCTTCTTGGAAAGTGACACCGCAGTTGGGAAAGTTGCTGTGTGTTCCGTTGTTTATGTACTAATCTCGATACTAGGTGTCAGTTATAGAAATGTCATTTGACTGATAGCGTGACGTTAATACCAACCTGGTAAATTGACGACGTTTCGATAGAGTAACATCAGTCCTCGTCAGGTCGATTCGAACAATTCTCCTATGGTACTTACGTTTCACTTTATATGTCAAAATACATCAAGCCGTTAAGACTAGCGGCTAGAAAGTGCCAAAGAATTAGGCTGACATATACACTCGCTTGGCTTATTTCTTAAATAGAACAATTACCCGGATTAACTTAAAAATCTATAAAATCTCTATAACGTAGCTTATTTTGAGGCTACACTTAAAAGGATAAAATGATCGATATCTAGAAAATATTAAATTCTATAGATACGTACACACATATTATTTGTCATGCCTCCTCGTCCTCATAAAAAATCTCTATACATGTATTCCACTTCCGCAAAAAGTAAGTCGCATCGGAAGTGAGCAGGAAGCGCGCTTACGTGGGCGCCCCGCCGCGTGAAAATGCCTAGCGTTGTCGCTTTTCAACCCCCTCGAATCAAAGTGTCAACAAACAAACGACATTAGAAGAAGATCCACAACCGAAGTCGACATTCAGCCAAAGGCGATCCCCAATCGATATATCTATCCCTCTATCCCTATCCGTATCCCCTCGATTTGGATTCCGGAGACAATCACGCGTCGCAGGAGATGTCACGCTTCGTTCTCTTGTAAGCCTGAAGAAACCGACCGGAGAACGATATTTTTTTCACGTCTAATGAGTCTAGGAATTTTTCTAGAGTGGATTCCGAAATAATTACTGAACTTCTGGCTCTTATTTATTTATTGTACTTATTCTTTAAGTGTTCATCGACAAGATGTCCGAAAATGACAATAAATTTCATATTTTTACCTAT
This sequence comes from Octodonta nipae, assembly GCA_034190945.1. Taxonomy (NCBI): domain Eukaryota; kingdom Metazoa; phylum Arthropoda; class Insecta; order Coleoptera; family Chrysomelidae; genus Octodonta; species Octodonta nipae. Next base: position 68,134,390 of record CM067224.1, read on the forward strand.
TGCTACTTTATCAAAATATGCGGCTAATTAGAACAAAACACCAACCTCCTGATGTAGTCAAGAGTTCAACCAATGGATAAGAAATATGGTAAAATTGTAACATTAAAAACTTAACACATTTTTAGTAACGAGAATTTTCAGTTAGTTGAGGAAATAAACCTCAATATTGAGCTTCACTATCGATTTTTTAAGCAGTTATTTGTGAAAGCGTCTACAAAGTTTGTGACTTTACGTGAATTTTGAAACTTTGCACCCGAAGGTGTGATTGGTAAAAAACTCGGTAAATAATGACGGAAAATAATCTAACTTTGTTATTTGTGTCAGATTTGGTCTATCACGCTTCAGTCTTCAACAAATAGCTGAAAAGCTTCAGAAAAATGAAGACTTGTGGGCTAGTCGAATTTGCAGATTTGATGTATAGGTTCCGATGTATTTTCACATCTGTTTCCCACTCTTTTTAGTCTTTCTGATAGATCCTGTATGTATGGTACAGTTACGGTATTAATGTGAATATCTCGGGAGTCAGTGTTGCTCGGTGACGTTTGTTGTTGGTTGTTAGGGTCGATTTTGTTTAACTCGTTATTAATAAATTTATTTGGGTAATGATTGGCAGAAAGTACATTTTTTACAAACGTTTTTTCTTCATTGAATTTATTGATATTCCAACAGTAGGTTTTTGCTCTGTCATATAGAGATTTAATGATAGCTCTTTTCACTGAATTTGGATGATTAGAGTTAAAGTTGAGATACCTGTTAGTATGAGTCGGTTTTCTGTAAACTTCTGTTTCAAATGTTGATTGTGTTTTGGTTATTAAAATGTGTAAGAATGGTAATTTGTTATTCTGTTCAAGCTCTAGTGTAAACTGAATAGTTTGTTCTGTGTTGTTTATGTCGTTAAGTAATGCATATAAATCCTCAAGATTATGTTCCCAAATAACGAATATGTCATCAACATAACGTCACCAAACCAAAGGTTTAATGTGTTTTGAGAAAAGTGTTTGTTCTTCAAATTTTTCCATAAAAATGTTGCTTAAAGCGGAAGACAGACAGGAACTCATTGCCATGCCAAAATCTTGAATGTTTTTACTATCAAAACCGCTCCACCTGTCGTCAATCTTTAGAAAATCGCTAAAAACCTTCAGAAAATTGAAGACTTTGGAAGACTGGTGAAACCTGCAAGTGCGATATATGGTTTTTGACGTAATTTTGAGTGCTGAACAATATTTTGTTGCTAAAATTGTTTCATCCCCTGTTGGTCTTCAGAAAACTTTTCAGGGTTCGCAAGACAACTAAAAACCTAAAGAGAAATAATGAATCCTCAGGAGTAGTTCAATGTGTGCCATATTTATGAACAGGTTTTGTGTTTCTTTGGCTTCTCAATGTTATATGAGAACTAAGATATTAATCCTTTAGTTGCCCCCGGGGCACCTCCACGTGTTGACGGTGGGCAACCACTTTACCGGCAGAGTTCTCGGGTGAAGGCTTTCACGCCGTCATGGCAACTAAAGCAAATTTTAGTTGTACCTACCATGCAGGGTCGCGTACGTAAAGTACGATCAGTATCGGTGGCTGGTCAGGCAAGAAAACGGGCCCGCAGTCATCGTCATCATGCGACCGTAGCTCTGTATTTTTACTTTTACTTTTACAAATTTTTAATTTTTTATCAATTTTTTTGAAGGTTTTGCTATATTTTTCATCTAGTCTTTTCATCTAGTCTTATATGTATGTTTCTTATTTAGTCCTTTTATCTAGTTCTATGTCTATTTTTTTATCTAGTCTTATTTCTTAGTCTAGTCTAAAACACGTATTTTTAAGTCTAGCGTTGAGCTTTATAACTGATCATATTATCTATATATAAATAGGCTAAGACAAAACGATTAGGTACCATTTTCTCCTCTGTCTCTCAACCGATTTCCTTTATTTTTGTTTTGTTTAGTAGCTAGTGACGACCTTTAGTGCAGAATATATAAAGAATCTTTATTCATATCATTCAAAATAAGTTATTTAGAGATAAATTATTAATAAAATTCAAGTGAGTGGCGCCCACTATGACCAAATAGCTTAATCTAATGTAAATTTGACAGTCAATAGTAAAAATCCAATTGTGGACAATCGCGAGGTATAAAAAATATTCTAAAACAATCCAAAAATAATCGACTTTTGCTTACAAATTACAAAGATGTATGGTGTAAAATCCTTCTTTTCTATTCACTTATCACGTTAATTTTTTACAATAACGATGAAGACAGCACTTACTGAAGTGACCAAATAGAATGAATGTGTTTAAAGGTACAAAGTTTGTGCATTTACAGAAGAATCTCGATCAAAAGTTTTATGTAAGTACACAATTTGGAGATTCTAAAGTTAACTGATACGTTTGGTTTCCGAACCACATGAATTAGGTAGGTATATATATTCTTTCAGTCATGAATATCTCACAAATCTAATAGCAATCTGCATATGCAGCCGTTATCAAAAGGTACTAAAATACTCAGGAGATGCAAATATGCAAATATATTTTTAATTATTTACGTTTATGCCATGTCACCATGTGTAAATAAAACTTGAATAAGTATTACAGTATTAGCAATAAAATAAGACGAATCAATTTGCAGTTTCATTTGATATGAGGTAATCTTATAAATTAATTTTAACAACTTATCTAAAAATTAGCAGTCAATCAGAAATTGTTTAATGTTTTTTTAACGAGATGTGATATGCTGCAAATATATTTTTTCTTATTTATCTAATAATAAAAATACCTATAATGTGTGTTTATTTACATGCATTTTATTTATATGTAATTCTCGCAATCGGCACTATGATTTTGTCGAAATTCCACTTCGGGCTGTGGCATGTACAAGTCGAGATCATTCGTATTACCGAGAAAGAACGAGATTGTGACAATTATGTTTCATTCAATACAAATTGATGTGTACGATCTTATAAGAATTTTATCACTACTTGATATATTTCTAGCATTACATTTTTACAGTTGAACCGTTCACGATTTACAGTAAAAAGTGTGGTTAGGCGATTTTTGGATGGATAAAAAGTTATTTGTTCTTATGTTAATTTGTGGCCCTCAATGAATTTGCCATGAGCAGGTACATATACATATATAAACTGACAGATATAAGGCGCTGAAGGTTATAATTCTACAGGGTGATTCCAGAAATGTTAGAAACCAAATGTTTTATTGGGTGGCTCTAAACAGTTGCATACACACATATATTGGGTAGTCCATAGACAGTTACATATACAGGGTGGTGGAAATATAAAGTGGAATTATTGTATAATAAGTGTTAGAGAGTTGAAATTAAACTGAATCACTTCATTTTAAGAAAAATTACACCATATATCCGATTATATGTATATATGTATATACCTACCTACATTTTTGATGAACCTTTGAATTTACGAGTAAAGCTCGGTCACCCTTGTACTATTAATTAAACATACAAATGGAAATTGAATAACTATTAGTAGTAAAATGAAACAGATTATTTTACAATTTCTATTCAAATAGAATTGTCAGTTACGTTTATTTGTTATATTATCCTACCAGTTAACAGCTGAATTATTTAATTTTAAGAAATTTCATGTTAACCAACTCTTTGTCATTAATTTCCACTTACTGCCTCTTTGCCATACCTAATATCATTAAGTTAAGCATTAAGAATGTGCTCACAAATAAAGTCCTATTAATTGCATATAAAAAATAAGTTGAATTTTGTTAGGAATTGACACAATTGGTCGAATTTCGACCACTGGGCGATCGCTAGTATTAATATAATGATGTATTCAATGTTCAATCGTTTATATATAAACTGAAATCCGATGTCATTATTTAATTTCTTAGGCAATGCAATTTGCAGGTTTGACCAGTCTTCCAGAGTCTTCAATTTTCTGAAGGTTTTTAGCAATTTTCTGAAAAGAGGTAGCAAAAACGTGTTCAACATGTGAAAATACATCGGAACCTATTCATCACATTGCAGATTCGTCTAGCCCACAAGTCTTCATTTTTCTGAAGCTTTTCAGCTATTTGCTGAAGACTGAAGGGTGACAGACCAAATCTGATGGCAGATTCGTGTTCAGGAGGCAAAAATACTTCGGATATCATATGTCACATGTAAAGTACAGAAAACTTTTTTTTTGTAGACCTGTGTTATTATCTAAGATATTAATTTAAATTTAAAAATGTCTAGAAAACTGAACGATGAAAGCGAAAGCTCTTTACGAAATAATATACTTTCCGTCTCTCGCTATGTCCCATCTCTGTTTCTCTTTCGTTGTGTTATTCTTGGTAGTGGACACAAATTTCAGGTGAATTAAAATTATTGTCACTATTTTGTTAAGGTTCAAGTATTAATCCTAATTTGTAATGTAGTTCTTAATTTAAATATAATTGCAAAGGAACATATGACGTGTAAATTTTAGAATATTTCACAGATACATAATAATAATATTATTTTATCTATAGCAATTCACATCATACCCTTTTTCTACAAAAGCGCCATTCTGGTCACTACTTAAATTTGTTATTTAATTTTTCAGTTTAATTCCCATATAAGTTTGCCATCTTTGTCCCTACCATCAAAAACACCCTTTTCGTACTGTTTTGACGTGTGACGTATGTCAAGTACCTAATTTAAAATGTCGCAAAAAGAAAACTGGAATGTTTATTAGAACGAAATGCAATTTTGTGCAGATATTGTATATTAATTGAAGAAGAAGTAGAAGAAGACTGAGAACAAATAATTAAGTAAATTATTTGAAAAACAAGATCTCTTGCTATAATTACTTAAATACTGATATATTATAATATAAATATGTTAACAAGCATATTTCAGGGTACTGGAGGTAGGGACAAACCAATGAGCTTCTCTGATACGTATTCCTTGGTGGTTCTTTGAGGTACTACAGGGCTACTAAAGTTAGACTTCACATTTAACATCACAATTATTAACATTTAACAAAACAATTATTATTGTATCGTATCCATAGTTTTCGGTATTTTCACCGATTTCAATACTAACTTTATTTACTTATATTCAACCAATATATCCAGAACAATTGCTTATTAGGCTGATTAATAATAAATTAATAAAATTTCTCCTACCTTTTTTCGTGTTCATTTCGTCTGACAGAATTGTTGGTGGCGGACTAAGTGGTTGAAGAGGAAACGAAGTATTTCCGGGTGAATACCAAGAAGTCGGCCTCCAACTCGTCTGATTTCCATTTAGCAGTCTCAGTTTGTCGTACACGCTTTCGTTACCAGTAGACACTGTAGGCGATGTAGATGCCTGCTCTTTTTGAGCGGCCAAATTGCGCAATACCCTGTTTATTGAAGATACCTGAAAAAAGAAATGGCTGTTTACCCTCTTGCAAAATATAAAAACTGCAAATTCTGGTTCGAAAACGTGTTATATACAAGTAGCTGTTAACCTACTTAGAACTTTTCGAGATTTTTCAATCCATTGAACGCAAGAGAATATATATATTATAATCGAGAACCTTCATCAGTTGCGCTCCCCTCAAATGATTGAATTCTCGAATAATTATTTATGTATATAGTACATATAAAGACTTCGCCGATGAATTACTACAACTCGCCGAGGAATTAAAAATAAAATCATATCCGACTTGACCATACAATGTATGGCATATTATTATTATTATTATTTATATAACTGAATTTAATATTTTATCACGAAGTGAATCGCGACACCTAGGAGTTTCAGGAAAATCCAGCTCACAGAGTCTCCAAATCGGGAGTCGCACTGTATGTCATGTAGTTCTCTGTGATTCCTAGGATACAAATCAAACGAAAAATTTGTAGGTTTACTAAAACCTGTCAAAGAAATTACGATACTAACTTTTCGAGATTTTTTAATCCATTGAAGGCAAGACAATATATTGTTTCTAGTCGAGAAACTTCATCATTCGCGCTCCCCTCAACTGACTAAACTCTAGATTTAATATTTTATCGTGTTAAAATATTAAATTCAGTTATATTTACTATGTCCATGGATAGTTATTCGAGAGTTTGAGGATGTAATTTTAACAGTACAAAGATTTTTTAAATTGCTCTTATATAAACCACCCCATAATAAATACCATATATAAACAGCGATTCAACGAAAAATTTATAGGCAATAATTAAAACTGATTTGCATAAAACATCCTGTAGTTGATAAAATTTATTAATTAAGCTGCGCGTCCCTTTTGTTACATACTCAATGTGGTAATTCTACCTTAAGTGCCTATCAATAATTATGCCTAAATATTTTGTGTGTGAGGTCTATTTGTTGGGTTCGGGTATATTTTCGACTTTTATAGTAATAAAGTGAGGTTTGTTAGTTTTATATACACCAAATGTTATAAAGTTAGTTTTATTGGCGTTTAAGGATAATTGATGTACGTCTAGCCAGATTTTAACTTTGTAGAGGCTAATTAAATATTATAACGGTGTCATCTGCGTATGATGCTATTCTTGAGTTCATCTTCAAAGACAAAAGTGTGTTTATATAAATTAGGAACAAAATCGGACCTAAAATCGTTCCTTGGGGAATGCCTATTTTCGCAAGTGTTTTTTCTCTATTAATTTCCGTATATTGCTCCCTATTTGCTAAATTACTAGTAACTAGCTTTATGGCACAACCTCTAATACATTTATAACCTAATACTTCAAGGAAAATATTATGATGCTTTCGCCAAGACAAGAAACACCGCACGGCATTGTATCCGAAGTACTTTTTCCTTCAAGAAAAACGAATAGGATTTTGGGGATGACATTATTTTGTTAATAGAAAGTTACAAATCTCTATTTGACATATATTTCAAATATTTTTTCAATGTTGTTAATTAGACTTATCGGTTGATAGTTTGATATTTTATATTTGCAGCCTGTTTTGTAAATTGGCATAATTACCAACAATTTAAATTGTGTGGGTTAAAAATATTGAATTAATTATATGCTGAAGTGGATTAATAGTGTACATATGCATATCTTTTATTACTTTTGTTGCTATACCGTCGGGTCCAGGAACACATTTGTTTTTGAGGGTTTTAATGTGCCTTATGATTTCGGGTTTGTATTTAGAATTTTTTGTTTTTTACGCTTCTAGTATTAACAGACTGTCTTGTTTTGGAATGTTGTCCAGCATTGGAATTGCAATTGCTAATAACAATATAAATAAATGGATCTGTTATTCGTCTTCCACCAATACTATGTAAGTATCATGTATAGGAAATTGAATAGTGGAGATCCTGTAGAATGAGCATTAAATAAAGCAAAGTAAATATTAAATTGTTTTAGCAGTATTTATATCATTATTTTTATGTTTTTTGGGCAATAACACCACAATCGAAATAAAATGACGTATATTGATGGAAAACCAAACGTTTCAAAGTCTATTCTGACTTCGTTGTCAATGTCAAAATGAAAATTTGATTTATGACATTTAAATTGACATTAGAAAATTTGTTGTTTTTAGATATACAGGTAGCACAAAGAATTCTAAAGATCATGTATTATTGTTAAACATCTTACAAATTAGAAGAATTTGAAAGAGTTGTCTTTAGAATTTATAAGTGGCGTTCCTAGGTACGACTTTGATCGCCAAAAATGCGATCAAAGAATTCTATTGTTTAAGTGATCCCATTAAAGTCATAGGGGAAAACCTAGGATAAACCTTATGAACTATCCCGATACTGGGTTGTTCAAAAGGAGGTTACCATTAATAATTTCTTCCTTAATTGTCGGTAACCAGATACGATTAAATTCTACAGAAGTAGAAGCGATACAATCGCCTTCATTCAAAGGAATTAAGGCATACTCTTTTATTTTTCGTTTCGTGTTATATTGTTCTTTGTGAAGTATAGTATAGTATAGTATAGTTGAATTGTCAAATTGTATTTTATGGCCTAGGTCCCAAGCATGTTTACAAATTTTCGATTTTTCAAATTGTCATTTCTTTATGTAATTCTTGTGTTCATTTATTCATACGTTTAATGGTCTCGATGTTTCTCAAATATAAAATTGATTGCATTCGCAAGGAATCTTGTATATGCAGTTTTTTGAGTTCTGGGTTTTGTTGGTTGGTTTTGTTTTCAATATTAGAGATTTCAGTGTATTTCTTATTTGGAATGTTTTTTAACATTAAATCTGTTGCCCACTCTTTTCAATCTTTCTAACAGACCCTGTATATATGGTATAGTTGTAACTGTAATGTAGTTGTCCTGAGTAGTAGTGTAGTAGTAGTGTTAATAGGAGAAATTCTGGGTTGTTTCGGAAGGTTTGTTTTCTGTTCAAGTCTGTTTAACTCTGTGTTGATAACTTTTGTGGGGTAATTGTTTCCAGTGAGAACATTTTTTCTAATTATTTTTTCTTTGTTGAATTTACTATCATCAGAACAGTTGGTCTTTGCCCTATCATATAATGACTTAATGACACCTTTCTTTACTATATTCGGATGATTTGAATTGAAATTTAGATATCTGTTTGTATGATTTGGTTTATATAAACTTCTGTTTCGAATGACAATTCTGTTTTTGTTATTAATACGTCTAGGAAAGATAGTTTGTTATTTTCTTCAATTTCTAGGGTAAACAACGTTTAGAAGACAAGTATTTATATCAGTCAACGAAATTGAAAAACACTCTTGCCAGGAAAATATATTGCAAAAAAAGAAAAGAAACAGAAGGGCACACAAAGCACGAAAAAAATGTTTGTTCATTCATCTTGAGTTTTGTATTTGTAAAGAAACATTTACAATAACTGTTTAATTTGAGACAAACTGGGGGATAAAACATTTTACACAATAGTATCCCCAATATCATAAATATTTAATTATAAATATTGGAACTAATTTTTGACGTCAGACTATAATGGAATAAACATAGAATATTTAATAAAAACAAAACAAATACTTAGTCTTCCAAATGTATGCCTTTTCTAGAATTATCGCTACATATACACCAAGAACGATTTAATATGCTGTATTTCATAGCGCGATTACAATTCGGAGGAGCCTTTACAAACACGCTAGAAAGAGTACAAAATACAATATTGAAATTTGGAAATAAAAATAGGAATATTGTGCTAGACAATCCGTGCAATTTACATCAACAATTTGCTTTTGACTTCTCCTTATGAAGTATTAAAAACAGTCAGTAATAAAAATAGTGCAACTAGAGCCTTAATAATTTTCAGTAGCTTACCCTATACACTTACAAAATTAAATAAAGTAAAATTAAGGAAATAAGAACTCAAATATTAGATGATAACAAATGTATAAGTAGTGAAAAAAACAAAAAGTAATTAATATTAACTGTCGTATATGCAATATTAATCATACTAAAAATATATCTGAAACAATTAGGGACATAATATTGACATTAATATAATATAAGCGATGCTAACTTTATTCTTTATTGGTTTTAATAATATTTTTAAATATTACTTCTATTTATTTATATTTAAAAAATGCACTGTGAAAACATTTTTTTCTGGAATTAAATAAATTTTAAAAAACCAAAAAACCTTGAATTTCCCAAATTGATCTGAAAAATTATTACGCTGTCACAAAATCTGTAAAATTTTATGAAAATATTGTTTTCTGAAGGTTATTTCTAGCATATGCTAGTTTAATTTAGGGATTTTCTGATAAATGAATACCCCAATTGATAACAAGGGCCCACACTAATACAGGAGCCGTAGTAGCCAAAATTTGGGGTTCACACATTTTTTTAAATTATCTTGAATCCCGACTTTACCATACAATGTATGGCATCACACTCCCTCTAAGGCACGCTATGAGTGCCTTTATGGGAAAATTCACTAAACCGCAGATATCCTAAATATCAAAAGGGTTTAGCTCTGTGGGAGCCCTTGTCAGGTTTTCAGGCCCGTGGTTGGAGTCGTGGCGGCAGTTTCCCATTAATTTCCTGACCGTCTGGGCCGTTCCTAACAGGACGGCTTTTTGCATTTGTTTGTAGAGATGTTCGTCCAGACCGAGGTATTTTAAATTGTTTAATAGATGTTTTGGTACTAGTCTTGTCGTCGACATAACAATTGGTACAGTTCGTGTGTTGTTGATGTTCCACTGAGTCTTTATTTGAAATTCCAAATTTCTATATTTGGTCATTTTCTCAGCCTGCTTGATATTTATATTATTGTTGTTAGGAATTGATATGTCAATTAAAGGTGTTTTTCGAGAGACTTTATCTACCAATCTGGTCTGGTCTATTGTGAACAACAGACCGATCGGTCAGTATCGTGCGGTACCAGTACAGTCTGTAGTTGTTATTTTCTAAAACAGATTCTGGTTTATATTTATAGTATGGTAATCTTACCAACTGTGATAATTCAAGTTTCAGTGCTAGTTCCTGGTGAAGTATTTTTGCCACAGCATCGTGTCGTTCTTTGTATTCAGTTGCAGCGAACGCTTGACAACCTCCTGTGATATGCTGGATAGATTCAGATGTTTGGCAACCGTACCTGCATCTATCGTTGTTAATAGAAGGGTCTTTAACGATGTACTTTAGGTAGTTCTTAGTTGGAATTACTTGATCTTGGATTGCCAATATAAAGCCTTCCGTTTCAGGGAACATATGACCAGAGATCAACCAGTAGTTCGACGCTGCACTGTCGACATAATCTTGGTTGACGTCATTTATATGTCTTCCATGAAGGGGCTTTTCTTTCCATTTCAGCAGTTTCTGATCTTTGGTCTGGTGGTGTAATTGGAAATGTTGTTGTGTCAGTCGCAGTGGTGTTGAGTCATCAACCTGGCACATGACTCTGTGTAGATCAGAAAATTCTGCGAGTTCCTGGAAATGACTACGCAAAATAGAAATTTGTTGATCTAATAGTTTACTTAGATCTGTCAATCCTCTTCCTCCTTCATACCGTGGCAAAGTTGTACGTTCGATAGAGCTCTTTGGATGGTGATTTTGAGCTTTTGTTAGTAAAACTCGAACTTTTCGTTGTAATTCTTCAATGTCAGTCTTGCACCAATTAACTATACCGAAAGAGTAAGCGAGCACTGAACACGCATAGGTGTTAATAGCCTGAAACAGATTTTTACTGTTTAGTTTGGTTTTCAACAGTCGTCTTACCCTTCTATAAAACTCTGCTGTTATGTCCTTTTTCATAGTCACGTGATCCATTCGTTGAGCCTGCTTTATTCCAAGGTATTTATAAGTATGTCCTTCCCCCATAGATTCAATTGAGGTGCCATCTCCCATTTCGAAGTGCCCCTACTGTATTTTGCCTTTAACTATATTAATAATTCGGCATTTGTCTAGGCCAAATTTCATATGGATGTCACTAGAGAACCCTTCTACTATTTTAAGCATATCATGCAGCAGTTGTTTTGTAGCTGCCATCAATTTTAAGTCGTCCATGTATAACAAATGGTTTATCTTTAATAATTGTACGTTGTTGTGTTTGAGACTGAACCCAAAAATTAGTCGAGTTCAGTTTGTTTAAGAGAGGGTTCAGGGCAAGGCAGAACCACAGCGGGCTAAAAGAGTCTCCCTAGAATATACCCCTTCTGATTGGAATGGGGTCAGTTTGTATCGAACAGTTGGGTTCATTCAGTGAGATTTTGGTTTGCCAGGTGGACATGGCATATTCTAAACAGTTAATAATAGAATTATTCACTTTATAGAGTTTCAGCACCTTGATGAGCCAATCGTGTGGAACTGAATGAAAGGCCTTTTTGTAGTCCACATATGCCATGTAGAGATTTCTTGAATTATTGTTTTTAATTTAATTTTTGTAATTCTCTTATTTTATATATAGTACCACGTACCACAAGTTTAACTCAAAGCATCCAAATAGACTTAAAAAGCTGTTATTAAATCATAAAATAGAGCAAATACCAACTATTCTTGCTTGAAACAATTAACGTAAAAAAATCGTTTAAGAACATTCATTAAATAAAATTTAACTCAAAGCAGTCTTTGAGAATTAATAAGCAAACTGACACTCGAAACAGTCACATTCCAATAATAACTACCTCATAGCTTATACATATACAGGATCTATCAGAAAGCCTGAAAGACGTAGGCAACAGAATTAATGTCAAGACCACACTCAAAACACAAATACCTTAAAATTAACCATACCAAAAACAAAATCCAAAAACTAAATTAAAAAATTTGATTTATAAAATCCCTTGTGAACGTAATAAATTTTAAATTTATTATATGTATATTTATATAGGTGATAAAATTCAATATGCAAAGAGGACTACACCAAAGGAAAATTAGAAGAGTTTTCTTAAAATCTATTAAATTAAGGCAATTCACTCACTTCTTCTTCCACAGAATTCAGTCGCGTAATTGCCGATAATTAAGGACCAACCTAGACCTAAAACGTTTGGATTTTTAAGTAAACAGTTGTTGTTTTCAAGTGTGATTCCAGTTCTTAAAAAAGCCGAATAAATAAATTTTAATTGATATCTGTTACATTACTTTACTTACACCAACATGCTTTAAGAAAACGAGAATATTTTTTGCATAAGAGGGTACGTTTAAAATCGTTCGAAAATGAGTTATGATAATGTCAGTTGATAGTTCCCTTCAGTTAAGATGATGAAGCATCTTCTTATAAAGCAACTAAAAGTCCTTATCGTCGATCACTACACAGTACACCACTGTTGTAAGTTTCAGGGGGAACGAATTCCCATCGCTACGTTGTCTGTCAGCCCTGCATGGAAAAGGGGGAGGACGGTTGATATTGCTAACGTGCCAGACCAGCCGCCCGCTGTTTTAAAGTTGATTCCTCTCGCTTGACTGGCTGAGAGACGCTCCAATCAATGCGGTCCAACTCTCCTGTAACGCTTCTCTTGTAAAGCTCCACAAGATACCTCAAATTCTGGAGCAGGAAGTATTCCCGTTCTGCAGCTCTGTGAATCACCGCGAAAATATATTAAGGGAAACACAATTAACAACTTTTAGGAGCTTCGTTTAAAATGGTTATACGACTGCTACTTACTGAGTTAACCATTTAGAAACTAAACTCGTCTTCAGTTATCATTAACAATTCTTGAGCGAAAAATTAAACCAAGTTTATAAAAATGAAATTCTATAAAAACATATCCCTCGTATTTGCTTAAGGAACTGGGCATTTGACTGGTTTAAAAATATGGTTCGGGCTGGTGAAATGCTAAAAAATAATTATTTTTTAAGATTATTTTATGTATGTATTTTTTTACGAAATACCAATTAATTTTGTAATAACCCCAAAAGAAAACTACTATTTTAAATAGCAAAGTTACGTGATCAAATTCGTAGTGACATGAAAAAGTAAGTTCTGTGTGTGGTTCTGTGGTCATGTGTGGGTTCTATTGTCTTCCAGGGATAAACTCTGTGGTGGTAAACAATTTATGAGAATTTCATTTAATTAAGTAAATAAATTTCATTGATTTTAGTGCAAACAGAAAGCTAGTTATGTTTACTTACATCAGAGTGATCACCACAAAAATAATGTGTAGAATTGATACCGACATCATCGGAATTTATAGCGGCGAGTTGCAACCAGTTTTTTCGAATCTTCTAGTTTCTTGGAATGTTTACAAACAACTGTGCAGAGTTGCCCTACACTATTACATAGTTAATTAAATTTTTGAATAAGGTTATAAATCTGACATGTTTTTAAGTGTTATTGTCAGATATATAATTTGAACACAGTACAGACAGAGTCGTCACAGTACAATAAAATGAAATAAAATGTTCAATGAGTTCAAGGTTACGTTTCTCACGTCACAAAAATCTTTTGACCTAGTAAAACGTTTAGGCGAGCTTTATATTTATAAGATGCCGAAGTGGAAATTAGGGACGGGAAGGAACAGGCATGGACCCAAATAAGTCGAAAAGAAGAATTAAAGATCTCATAGCTAAGGACTGAACCTCGAAATAAAGACTTTTGGAGAAACCGTGCACATCACATGGAGGAAATCCTGTAGAAAGGTGCCAATGAAGATTTGAATAATCTACTAATCAGGTTTGACACACATGTATCAAAAATACGTCCCAAACTAATGCGAAACCCTTACCTAAGAAGCAAAAGCTTTGTGTTGCTTATTACAGACATGTTTGTTAATGAAAATGATGAGGAAAATTTTGAATTTGTAAGCCCAGACCCAACATTATAATATGATGAACTCGAATCTGACTGTTTAAATAATATAGAATACCTTCGTTAAAAGATGCACAATGTTTGCAGTAGTGGTTTAAAAACGCGGCTAGTAGAACAAACAAAAAAAAAAAAATATATATATATATATATATATATATATATATATATATATATATTTCCAATATCGTCCAATATACATCCTTCCTGTGCAAGGCCGTAGCCAAATTTTGTTTATTTGATTACTTATGAACTGATTAGGACTGCAAAATTTCTATTTTTGTTTATGTATTTCTGGAATATATAAAATTGTATAAATATAATGGAAATGGAAAAGATGGTTAATTGGTTAAAACTGAATCTTGAAAGCCAATTTCAGAACCTTCACCTCCCCCCACCCCCCGTTGGCTAGGGTCTTGCTCCTGTGTAAATTTTTTGTACCTACCAAGAGAATATTTCAACTGTAAATTTGGAAAATTGCTTGTCTGACAAATATTAGTCGGCTGTTATTCATATCTGCAAGCTTTTTATCATGTTCTGTTACCTATAATCGATAGTGCATGGTTAGGTAATTTTGAGTAATTCCTTGACTTTAGATCTTTCATGCGCAAGCTCAAGCACATGGTAGAGATATGATACTTAAGGCTAACATAGCTGCCACATATGCAGTCTTATACATATTTAATAGAAAAGAGGTGCTAAAGTTAGAAGGTAGGCAAACTTCGTTTCTTGAAATACAAGTTTGCAATAGGTTATTATTAATAAATTGTGCATTGGTTTCATCAAAATAGTAGCAAGTACTGGGGAAAGAGGTGAGCCTGTCGGGGTTTCACGAATTTGTTTGTATAAAGTATTCCGAAAAAAAAAAGTATTGGAGGAGCAGTGTAGCACCAGATTGAGAATACCAAATGAAATGTTGTGCTTGGTTTTCAAATGTTTAGTTTTCTTGAATAGGAACATTAGTGAAGAGAGATACGACATCGAATCTAACAAGAATATTATTTTCTAAAATTCTATAAGAGCCTAATGTATCTAAAAAGGAATAGGAGTTGTTAATGTATGAAGATGCTTGTTGGTTGATGGGTTGAAGAGTTTTGGCCGGGTATCTGGTCAAAACTCTTCAACTCATTGGGTAGAAGACTGTACTGAACTGACAATGGGCCTAAGAGTAATGTCCGGCTTATGAATTTTGGGCAGTCCATAGATTTTTGGAATTTTAGTAGATTTTTCCCGTGAGTTGATGATATGTATGTAATCCTTAATATGTGGAATAACGAGTTCGTTGCTTTATCAGCAGGAAGGATGAGTATTGAGTATGTTCTCGTTATCACGAAATTGTTTCAATTTGCTTTTTTCACTAGAAGTTAGGTTCGATGCAGGAAGCTTTGGTGTGCGGAGCACTCTTCCAATATTCTCGCGACTATCCTGAGCCTGAATATCAGACAGAACAGCCATATAGCTACCTCAACCTGGAAAATGATTCTTTCGATGAGGATAGTTTCTGGCGTTACTGTGAAATTTTAAAACATTTTATAGGAATTTAATACTAGTGGAGTTTAAGGGAAAGTCTGAAAAGATCTGTACAGTTGCCTGATGAGCTAAAGTGACGCTGGGTTTTCCTTCATTATGAGTTTCGTCGTTTATATTTTTGGATTAATATTTTCTTCTGTACCAGGTGTTGGACTTTCTCGGCAGAAAGGCGATCGAAAGTGTCCCTTTACGAAAGAGAAGTTTGCTGTAGGTTTTAGTGAGTCGAAAGGATTCCTCTCCGTTGAGGAATTCAAAATGTTCTGCGGGGCTTCTTTCTAGAGCTATCATTCACCTGATGACGATAACAGATTCAAAGCTATTGTGAGATCAATCATTTCAAGACGATGGAACTCCAAGGAAACTTCGGGGAACGACTTACATTCAGACTAACACCCTAAAATTAATTCTTTCCAGCTGGGCTCATCCGAGCATGGTTAGAGCTCCAAATATGATAACATGCGCCTTATTTATTTAGAGATGCCTGAAGCACAGGATGTATTTAAAGACACCGCAAACCAGAACAAAAAGGATCTTCCAATTACGAAATTTCACGAGCATAATCTGACTCACTTTGTACAGTTACGAACATTTTTAGATAAACAATAGAAAAGCGTTTACACAAACGGTCCCGAGTGATGAAAAACATTTCATAAATATATTACAATTCTAAAGTTTTCAACTCGGCTAGAGAAATCTATATCATTTTTACTTTTCTATATATATTTCTTCGGCATTAAGATTAAAAATAAGTATGATCTACTCATCAATAAACATTTGCAGATGTTGCTGGTTTAATCATTCATTTGAACCTCTTATAAGGCTTTTTGAAATTGTTGAACTAAGAGTATAAACAAGCAGGTGATTGAAAAAAACTTACTATTTTCATAAACATCTTTTACTGGTTTTAATGTCGTACACAGTTACTTTATTTCAGTACTAGCCGTTACCCGCGGTTTCACCAGCGTACGGAATGTTCCAGCTTTCGCAAAAAGAAATAACTTATGAAACATATGGATTATCCTAAATAAAAAAATTCTAACTTGTTTAAACCAGTAGGGTTTACAAATCCACCAATCCCAAACTGCAAGTACTTATGGGCGACCCTATATAACAATTTTATTCGACATTTTTAATCACCTTGAATAACTGTAACATCCTGTGTACGCTGCTGTTTATTTATCACCCAATATAACTTTTTGAACACCTGTACTATAATCTTGCTTCTCCCCATATTTCACATATTCCATATAGTAGAATACAACTGTTTATGGTCTACATTATATAACAATTATTTTGTAACTTATTTAGATCCACCCTGATGGAAATACCGGTGGAACCCTTGGTGTGTCACAAATTTAAAACACACTTTTGCACCTTAACACAAAACTTTTATTTAAACACTTACCCAAACTCCAACTGCTTATTGGCCACCCTATATAACAATTTTATTTAACCTTTTTTTTAACTGCTCTGTATAAGTCTACTTCCATCTACATTAAAACCATCCTGTATACACTGCTGCCATTTTGTCAAATTATACAACTTATTTTTGAACCACCCTGTATAACCATAATTTTACTCTACAAAATATTTCAACCACCCTATTGTGCATTTGCTTAGGGGCCACCCAATATAACATTTTTTAATCGCTTAACTATAACTCTGGTCCACTCACTATCTTATATATGCAACTGCTTATGGACTACGCTATATAACTATTTTTGAACCACCCTTGAAGGTATAATTTGTCTCCACCCTGTATTTCAACCACTCCTTATATGCAGCTTTTTCATTGTTTTAATAACACTGTATGAACTATAATTTTGCTTCGATACATGTTTCAGATATTACATATATGCAACAGTTCATGTTCTGTCCTACAAAAAAAATTATTAACTACAATTCTACTCCACCCGCTATTTCAACCCCCTTGTATATGCAACTACTTATTGGCCACCCAATATAACATTTTTTGTACCACCCTGTATTACTATAAATCTATCAATGCCCAATATATTTCACCAAAGCCGCAACGGCTTATTGGGCACCCTATATAACAATTTTTTTCAGCATGTTTCTGAATCACCTTGTATGTATTACAACTACCCTGCATACGCTATTGCTTATTGGTTAGCCAATATACATTTTTTTAAATAATTAACCATAACACTTCTCCACCCTATATTTCAACTATCCTATCTTCGCAACTTATTATGAACTACGCTATTTTACAATTTTTCTTCATATTTTTTCAACGACTGTATAAAGCATAATTTCTCTCCACGCTTCATTTGAACCACCCTTCATTTACAAGTTTTTCTAAACTTTTATTGAATCACACTGTATAACTATAATTTTACTGCGCCCCATGTTTCAGGTACTCCATATATGCAACTGGTATATAACAAAATTTTTCTAGCATTTTTTACCCACCCTGTATAATTATAACTCTATCACCCTATATCTCAACAACATTTTATATACAACTACCTATTTGCTTATTTTTTAAACCCACTTGTATAGCAGTAATTATACTCCGCTACATATTTCACCCATCCTATATATGAAACTGCTTGTGGATATAAAACAAGTTTTTAACACCACAAACTATAATTCCACTCCATCTTAGATTTTAAACACCCTGTATAAAAAGCTGCTTCTAACATTTATTATGAACATAATTCAAAGATCCTAACTGCTTACATTTTTTTCGAAGATTTTTTATCCAAACTGTATAAATATTCTACCGTTTTTCAACCACTTGGTATAAGGAACTGTCTATGGCTTACTCAACATAAATTTTTAAGACCACCCCTTATTTGAACCACATTGTAAATATGCAGCTACTTATAGGACACCAAATATAACCTTTTTTTTAGATTTTTTAAATCTATTTAATTCTACTCTACTCCTATATACAGAGCACCCTGTAAAATTACGCTCGTTATATCAGTTGATTTTTGTTAAATCGAAACATGTTGCATTGGCACATTCGAAATTTTGAATAAAAGCTAAGCTGATGCCAGTATCTAATATTTTGTGCGTGCTGTGGAACCAATTTCGTAATTGTTACCCTACATGGTAGAAGTTTTTTGGCTATATCTACCGTTTCTGTCAATTTAGAGAGATAAAATATCTAGCAGATTGTAAGTCAAACTATAGGCTTCTCAACAAAAATCAACAGAATCAGTTCAGTAGTTCTTACGTGATGCCCGAACAAACAAACAAACAGAAAAACTTACAATTTTATAATAGTATAGATATATAAACTTATGAATCGAGTATAATTTCAAAACTTTATGAAACATTTTATAGTATTTCTCAAATTTTTTGCCAATATTGCAATAGCCGAAAGTAAATTGTTTCCGTTCTTACTCAAACTTAAAAGACTAAGTTTTCAAAGAATGATTAAATTCTTCGGGAACATCACCCTTTATTGGATGCATGCAAATTTCCATGGCAACGTTTCCCCTCAACACAGCTTTCAGCTATGTCTTTATTCCTTTATTCCTCCAAAACAAAAACGTTATGGATTTTTAAGCAAAATGCGCAAGTACTGTCTTAAAGCCGAATCCCCACAGTAATCCGTGCTACGTATACTTCTGCTAAACGTTTTTTCCTGAATATGGAGGCAGGCTCGAGGGGCATTTGCATTTCGTTAGGAAAATGTAATGGGACGCAGATGAAACGGAGGATGATGTTCTTACAACAACATATCAACGATGTATGATGATTTCTCGTTTACGCCGTTTCTCAGGGTTTCTCTACTCTTATTGTGTATGCGCGGATACATTAAAAAATTATGAAGTGGGAAAGTTTCTTTTGTAAAAGTTTTTTAATATTCCCTCGAAAGGGTAAATAAACATACTGGGTTCTACTTACATTGTCTTTTTTTCTGTAGTTGATTCGAAAAAAGAGAAGTGTTGTTTTAGTAAGGTTTAGTGGCGTGGTTTATTTTTGTAAAAAATTAAAATAGATTACAGAACTTGTAGTAACTAATTCTGCTTTTTTCGGATTTGGACCGCGTAATTTTTTTTTATTTATATAAAACAAGTCGAATATCTGAACCAACATATAAACAAAGTTTCCCGACGTTTCGCCCACACTTATATAGGGCTTTCTCAAGGATGAGAAATACACATGTTACTTATAATGCGGCGACTACATTCGTTTAGTCTTTTTCCCACAAACACACTTTGAAACCCCACTTTATTAAACTTCTCGCACTGAAGCACACATTGTACATGACTAACACTTTGGATCTACCCCACGATGAAACAATAATTGGCCGCCCGAAATTTCAAGTAAAAGGAGGGTAGGAGGTACCTAATAGGATTATTTTGGATTGTTTTATGGTTGTGATGATATTTTGAATACGTTCCTCGAATTCTATTGGTATATATTGATATATAAAATGTATGGGGATTGTATTTGATGTAATTGGTCGTAATAGAGTTCTAGTTTTATAGGCGCTTCAACTGTAGGCGTCTGCAATATGACGTCACAGAAAAAGTGTATTTGTGATAATATTAATAATTTACTTATATTTAATTTCATTTTAGTGATAGTATTTTCTTTTTCATAAATTTTGAAAGCAGTTACAAAATATCAAGTCAAATATCAAAAGCATATTAACAAAAAATCGTTAAAAAACAAAAACATTCACTTATTTAACAAAATGAGTAAATTCTACCATTGCGGTCCTATTTTTGAATTTATTTCCGCTGAAAATGCCTAATAAAACATTATGATAAAACGCTGAAAACAATTAAATTGAAGAAATTATGAATCACAAATATTTTAACACTAAAATGAAATTATTGATTAGGAAACAGGGAAGAATGGTGGATATGGCCTTAAAAATAATATATTATATGTAGCTTTGTTTGAAATAAATTTAAAAAACAACACTATGTTTTACTACCATAACAGACAGTAGATAAGTACCCGAAATTTACTTGGGATTAGAACGAATGGTACAGCGAACTTTGTTATCCCTCTAGTTCAACGTACGCTAGTGCCTCCTTCCACTTTTGCTTGACGTCATAAACCGTGCTCTCATTGGTCGTTTCAAACTTGAACTAGTATTTTGCTTTTAAATTTGTCAACACAGCATAAAATGCATATTCAATATTCCATTAACTATCATCATGATTCAAATGATGCTACATTGACATGAGAATCAATTCAATCGTGTATTTTCCCTAGGTCTAGAGATTTTTCTTATCGCTGTTTAAACAAACAAAATATTTTAGAAAACTTGTTGGATGTTATTTGTATGACAATCAATCAATCAATCTTCTGTCCTTTTCGTCTGGGAGGTTTTCCAGTTTTTGGAAGTATAGCTTTCTGAGACCAATCCAGAAAGGGGAGTCTAAAGAAAATATTGAGAATTACAGAGCTGTATGTTTGTAATCTGAAATCCCTAAATTACTAGACTATTTTTTCTCGAGGTTCTTAACATAGCAGTTAAGGCATATTTTCGTTTGCGACCAGCATGTTTTCTTTACAGGTAGATCTACGATCACAAATCTAACTGTTTACGAGTCATTTTTAGTCAAAAGTTTTGAGAAAAGAGTACAAGGTGACTCTGTCTATACCGATTTTTCCAAAGCATTTGACAGAGTTAACCACTGAATACTTCTGGCCAAACTCCATGCTCCAGGCATTAGCCACCCACTTTTAGAATGGGTACAGAGTTACCTTTCAGGTCCTTACCAATATGTTAAAATAGGTGGTTGTTTTTCTGGGATTATGGAGTTGTCTTCGAGGATTCCTCAGGGTTCACATATAGGAACCGTATCTTTTCTAATTTATTTATAAATGATATTTACGAAATTATTAATTATAGTAATATTTTGATGTATGCGGACGATCATAAACTTTTTAGAGAAGTTGCTAATTGCCTTGATGTTATTTTACTCCGATCCGATTTGAACCCATTGTTTGCATGGTGTATTAGCAATGATCTTGATCTTAATATTAATAAATCTTTTATTATTACTTTTCACACAACGAGTAAACCAAATTCGTGACCTTGGAGTAGTTTTCGATGATACTCTATCTTTTGGTACTCACATAGATTTAATGGTCTTCAGGGGTTTTATTAAACGTTCAACTAAATTTTTCTCCTAGTAAGATTCCATTACTATATTGTTCGCTTTTAAGACAGTTCTAGTCTAAGAGATAGAGCCGGTTTTTGCTCGTCATTGAGAAAATGGACAGAATGTATCGTATTAACTTCAATTCCTGAACTATATCACGTTTCTAGGCAGGCACCAGTAGAAGTGATAACCGAAGATAGTTACAGGAGGTGAAAGTGGAATTTTTTTTGGTCATGCTCATCATCGAGTAAACGTTCCAAAATTGGCTGCATACAAGATTATGATGCATTTAAGCAAATTCCCGAGAGGCGTCTGCCTAGAGCGTTACCATCAAGGGGGCGGACAGGGGTAAACTTGTCAAAAATAGGGGTGAGCTTCGTCATTAAGTAAAAAGCAAGCCATTTGCACCATTTTTTTGCTTACACAAAAGGAATTATAATCCCAAAGGACGTACAGCTTAATGACATAAATATATTTTTCATGACGTGATTAATGTGGTCTGTATGACGTCATACACAATTTTTTTAAATGCGAACCCCTTTTTTTATTACTGATTTAGAAAGAGCGGAAAATTTCAGGTCTGAATATGATTTTGACCGTGACCTTGAACTTGACCTTCAAGGACATTCCAAGATCAAAGTTTGTTTGAAAAATCAACTTATTATAGCCAAATTAGGCTGATTTCGAATCTGAAATTAGTTTTTGTTTGAAACACTGGTGCGCCCTCTTGGATTGGGAAAATCTGATTTCAGATTCGTAATCAGATTTTGAAACTTGGCAATTTGAAAAAAATTAACCAACCTACTCCCAATTTGGTATACGGGGGTTTTCGACGTCGATGATTATGAACATGAAATCAGAAACAAGTAGTGGCCAAGTTCAACATCAAATTTGTTTTTAATTTGAAATACCCTCTTTGAATCAGTCACCTTTCGGATCAGGATTAAAAACATCGATTACCGTTAATTGGTTGTGCATAATTTGGTTGACTTTTTTAAAAAAATTGGACCGCCATCTTGGATTGTGAATTTTGAGAAACTCATTTGAGACTCGAAATCAGCGATGTCGAAACCCCCCGTACACCTAATTTAGCTATAATTGGTTGATTTTTCAAAAAAACTTTGATCTTGGAATCACCCGGAAGATCAAGTTCAAGGTCATGGTCAAAGTCATATTCGGACATGAAATTTTCCGCTCTCTGCGAATCCTTAATAAAAAATGTGGCTTCGCATTTAAAAAAATTGTGTATGACGGCATACAGACCAGCTTAATGACGTCACGAAAAATTTATTTAATTTATCTGTACGTCCTTTTGGATTGTGATTTCTTTTGTGTAAGCAAAGTAATGGTGCAAATGGCGCTTTTTTACTAAATGACGAAGTTCACCCCTATTTTTGACAAGTTTACCCCTGTCCGCCACCTTGATGGTAACGCTCTAGGCAGACGCCTCTCGGGAATTTGCTTAAATGCATCACAATTTTGTATGCAGCCAATTTTGGAACGTTTACTCGATGATGAGCATGACCAAAAAAAAATACAACTTTCAACTCCTGTAACTATCCTCGGTTATCACTTACACTGGCGCCTACCTAGAAACGTGATATAGTTCAGGAATTGAACTTAATACGATACATTCTGTCCATTTTCTCGATGACGAGCAAAAACCGGCTCTATCTCTCCGACTATTCTGTTATATGGAACCCCCACTATAACATACATTCACTTTACCTTGGCACCGACTTAATAAAAAGTATTTAATTGTTGTAGCAAAAAAATATTTCATACTTTTTAGTCTTTTTTGAAGTCGGTTTACATTCTTTTTTTAAATGCATTTATTTTATTAATTTAATTTGAAAAAATCAATTCATTCACCCTCGACTGAAGAAAAACTCATTCCATAATTCTGTAACATTACATATCGATTTCTCTCAGAGCTGCAGATACGACGCGGCACAAGAGATTGAGTTTTCTCTAGTCGTTTTTCACATATTAAACGGCAGCATAAGTTCGCGCGATAACAGCAGCACCAGTACCAGCATCAGGTCCCTTTTAATCAGTTAGTAATCATCAGTTTAACCTGCGTGACGAGCCTCTTATATAACTTCACTCTTCCGCATATTAGATTCTAACTGCCACCCCTTCATTCTATTTTCCTTCGCTTAGTTCATAGAGAACTTGGAATTAAGAGGGGCGCAAACGGTGGAATCCTCTTCCAACAGATAATAAGGAATTTCCAAATAAATCACCGTCACATTTGAGGAGATGAAAATGGAAAATGTGTACATAATTACGTGAATTATTACTAAATGTTATAAAATGATTTTAGGAAGTTTTGTAATTTTGGGTACTTGCTATAGTATACGTAGATGCTCTTAAAACTAAAGGCGAAAAAGATGGTAAAATTTAAATTTTAACCACTCCAAGTATTCAATTCCATATGCAAAATTAGGGCATTCGTATATCCGTAAGCTGGCCTGATAATATATCAATTTAAAAAGGTAAATATAGAACCTCAATAATAAAATAGAGGAAATAAATATAAAAGTAACTTTAAGAATGCTTAGAATTACGCATAGTTACAGAAAAGTCTGTACATTTCAAATATTCCAAACCATTTAGGGTCTAAATCAAACCCCATTGTAAATGGCCATATAAATTAACTCAATGGAATTAAGATTTAAATACTAAAAAGTACCGGAGTGACAATTTTAGAATCCACAATTTGTCATTAAAATATTTGATATTTACAGAGTAGCACACAAAAATTCTATTATTATTATGAACACAACAAAACTTGTTTCAAATTCTTCGAATTAGGATTATCTTCAGCATTTACTGTGACGCTTCTAGGTACGACTTTATGTAGATAGTGAAGTCGTTGAAAATGTGTTGTGATTCTCCAGATATATCAATAAAGTCATAATTGGAAACTTAGGAATAACAAGCCTGATATAGGGTTGCTCAAAAGGGCATTACAATCCTTGATTATTGGGAACCAGAAGATACAATCGCTTTCGTTTAAAAAACTCTTTCAGGTTTCGTTTCGTATTGTGTTCTCCTTTGTGTAAAATGGTTGAACTTTGAAATTGTATATTATGTTCATTTACTCGTACATTTAAAGGCCTAGAAGCTCCTCCAATATAAAATGTATTACATTCGCAAGGGATTTTTGAAATAGTTGATTTCCGTATATTTCTTATTTTGAATGTTGTTTTCATACTAAATCTGCTGCCCACTCTTTTTAGTCTTTCTGAAAGACCCTGTATGTGTGATATGGTTGTTTTTTGTAATGTGATTATCTAGGAGCAGGTTAATATTGAATGTTAGTGACTGTTTTGTTTTTCAATTTTGTCATTTTTTTTACTAATGACTTTGTAAGCAGAAACATTTTTAATAAATGTGTTTTTTTTATTATATTTATTGACAGCAGAACAGTTGTTTTTTGCTCTATCATATAAAAATTTAATGACTCTTCTTTGTTTTGTATCAAGGTCATGGTTGCTTCCGGAAAATGCGAGGAAAGCTTATCTCTAATGAGATTTTCTTCGTCCTCTATGTGTTTTATATACAAAATGGTACCGTTAGAACGCAATCCATCAAATAAGAGCTATTTATACAGTTAACCCCGCACTCTTCATGACTCCATGATTACTTTTCTTACATATACCAGTTTATAGCTGTGAACCATTGTGACCTTTATAATGTTGATAACAAAAAGCTAAAAATAAAATGACGTTATGAATAAATATATTTTTAAATAAACAAATACCAACTTAATAAAACACAAAAATAACTTAACTAAAAGCAAGAAATAATACCCATGTCTCTACGACAATAAAATACTTTTTTTCAAATCGGTGCAAAGTGAATTTTATAAAAATTTATTATATTATAATTATTAAATATTTCAATGCCAATTTAAAATCTCCATCTTAAAATCATATACATAATTAACAGTTATTTTGATTTATCTCCAATATATTTTCAATTAATTTCATCATAGATTTCATCAACGATACCTAGTCACTTTTATTTAAGACTCTCGCCTTCGCCCTATTTTAATGAAAAATGTCACTGAAAAAAATATGGGACCACTTCGGGATCCTGGTTAACAGAATGTAGTTTGAACTATCCAAATTAGTTTAAGTCGTTTTCCAGCAATCTCCAAACACACATAAAAATGGGGAATATATTTATACAAATCGAGGACTTCCTCCTTTTTTTGAAGTAATGTGTCCCAGGGTTATTATTACCAACAAAGATACCTGGGTCGCCAATGAAAACTGTTGTTTGTTCCGCTTATCCTATTCACCCTATTTTACATTAAAACATATTAACAATTATAGGTTTTGATTCTGCTTTTTCCGGATTTAGACCGTTTCTTTTTTTTTAAATTAGTTTATTTATATACCTAAACCGGGATATAAACAAAGTTTTCCGACGTTTCGCCCACACTTATAAGGGGCTTTTTCAAGGCTGAGACAAAAAACAAAACAAATGTTACTTACCTTGCGGCTAGTCCATTCATTTCATCTTTTTCTCACGAACACTTCAATACTTCAGTTTTTATTAAACTTGTCACAATGATGTGCAAATTCTAAATGAGTAATAGGTATGAAGAAATAATAATTGGCCCCCCGAAATTTTCAGGTAAAAGGAGGGTCGGAGGTACTTAATGGGATTATTTTATGATTGAGATGAAATTTCCTATAAGTTCCTGGAATTTTATTAGTGGATAACGTAAGTGATTTATTTTGTGGAAATGTTGATGCAAGATTGCCAGATGGACGAAAGTTCAAAACATTTGTCTCGGTTAAAATTCTTGGGATTTTTGGCGATTTCAACGGCCTCACGGAATTTTCTGGTGAAATAATACGGAGATTTGGCCACGACAGAGGAGCTGTCGAAGAGGATTTGGTGGCCCGTTTCGTGATGATGTTCAGCTACAGAGTTTGAAAGCAGGCCCGTTTTCAAACAACGTTTGTGCTCACCCAGACGTGTTTATAGATCGACCTGTTTCACCGATGTATACTGCCCCACACGGGCATGAAATGGAATAAACACCTTCAGATGAAAGAGGATTTTGTTTGTCGTTTGGAGAGGGTAACATTTGTGAGATTTTGGATAGTGGTTTGTAAACTGTTTTCACCTCGTGCTTATGGAGAAGCTTCCCAATCCTACCCGTGACCTTGCTGGAGTATGGTAAATATACTACTGGTTTATTAGGTGATAATTCTTTCTTAGGGGATGTTGGTGACGCGAAATGGAATTGCGAATCTCTCGTTTGCTGTAGCCGTTGTTTAGTAGACTGCCCTCAAGCCAAGCTAATTCCCTTCTCAAACTTTTGGGTTCGGAAATGTATATAGCTCGATGCACCGTTTCTGAGATGGGTGATGATAGGACCAGGCGTGCAGATATCTGTCGGTATGTGTTGGTTTTCTGTATACAGAGTGGCCCAGGCGACCATTTAGCAACCGTGAAACCAAGACGTCTAGGAAGGGCAGGGATCCATTGGACTCAATTTCCATAGTGAATTTGATGTTTGAATGTTGGGTATTAATGTGGTTAAAGAACAATTCGAGAGCCTCTTGTCCATGTGGCCAGATGACAAAAGTGTCATCAACATATCTCAACCAAAGTGAAGTTTTGAAGTGTTCGTGAGAAAAAGATGAAATGAATGGAGTAGCCGCAAGGTAAGTAACATTTGTTTTGTTTTTTGTCTCATCCTTGAAAAAGCCCCTTATCAGTGTGGGCGAAATGTCGGAAAACTTTGTTTATATCCCGGTTTAGGTATATAAATAAACTAATTCGAATAAATGACGCGGTCCAAAGCCGGAAAAAGCAGAATCAGCTATGACTCTGGCTGCGAAAACCTCCGTTCTCAATTATAGGTTTTCTGTCAAAATTATTTGGAGTAATTTCTGTTTCCCTTTGTAATAATAGGTTTTGGAAGAATCTCAACGATAACGATAAATTTGACTGTTTTACTTCTTTCCTGTGAGTTCCATATCTTCAAGTGACATTGGCGATCATCCTGACACATGTAATTTTATTAACCGCTGATCTAAATAAGCTTGTTGACGTTTCACCAGTCCATTGTCTCAAGTTCCGTAACCGCAAGATTGTCCTACCAGGTCTGCTTTTGCCATCCATCTTACCGTACATTATCTAGTGTAGCAATTTATATTTTTCTCTCCTCATGTGGGTGAAGTATATCATTTTTGTTATGCATAAGCTCATTCTTTTTATTTACTCGTAGCAGGACTGTTTTATTTGTTACGTGTAAGGTCCAGGATATTCAAAACATGCTCTGTAACACCAAAGTTTGAGTGCCTCGAGTCCTCCAGCGTTTTGTGTCGAGGACTATGCTTCAGCTCCGTAGTGAAGAACAGAGAAGAGAAATCATCTTAGGCCAATGATTCTAGTTTCTAAGGTTAACATGAGGTTACATTCAACGTTTCTTATATTATTAAAGGTAGTTCTTGGTTTCTCTATTCGAACTCGTGAGTGATCTTATTGGTTCTAACCTTTCTTATAGTCATATAAATGATGATCTACGGTAATTCTATTACTAATTATCATAACCTTTGTTTTCTTGATATTCAGAGATAACGCGTATTCCAGTTGTTATTAGGTGTTTGAATGTTTTACACTTTTCGAAAATAAAACGTATATTATTGTATTATTGGTCATAATAATGATATTCAAAACAATGCATATAAAACATCCTCGATATTTATACCACAAATTTGCTGAGAACCTTCCGATCAAATATTATCCCACAACCAGCTATTCATTCCAAACCCATTCAGAAAACAAAAGACAAGTGCTTCAAAAGTTAAAAACTCAGGACCAGATTTCAATCGAATGCGATTGTTCTACATACAGCTTGTGACCGAAACTTTCTACTCAAGACATAAACCGAACGACGGACGTCAAACGTCAAAAAACAAGACCACCTTGCTTTGAGAACGAGTTCGCGATGCCAGTAATAAGCGATAAAACAAGCAACGCGATCTTTATCACAATTAACTTTCTTGATGAGAGAAAGAGAGAGCGCTAGCTGAAAATATTAAACGAAATCCAAAGGGCCTTTTTTCATATTCGAACTCTTTATTACTGCAACTACCGGCAAATACTTGGATGGAAAAAGGTCGAAATAGGTATCATGGGGTGACAGTCAATGAAGTGGTGCCCTGCTGATACCTTTTGTGCCCTTATGACCTGTACCATTGACGAAAAAACATCGACAGCGCGACTAATAATAGACAAGGTACTTGCAATCAAGGACAATGCTGATTGTAGAGATTTTAATTTTAAAATACCGATGTAATCTCGATGAGAACGTTTAGGGTCTCAGAGCTTTCGTCGCGTAGGGTGGTTTTGTTTTTCCTTACGATTTTCAATATGCGAAAGCTCCCTTTGTCGGGAATATTTGTAATTTTACAATAAGGTATATATAAAATAAGTAAAAAAAGCGTTAAACTGTAAAACATTTCAAATATAGAAGAGCATCTTATATAATAATAATCCCTAACAACAATAATATAAATATTAAGCAGGCTGAAAAAATAGCCAAATACAGGGATTTAGAATTTCAAATACAGAGACAATGGGACATGAACAAAACTCGTACGGTGCCAATTGTTATGTCAACAACAGGAGTAGTTTCAAAATATCTATTAAACAATTTGAAACACCTCGGTCTGGACGGACATCTTTACCGACTAATGCAAAAAGCCGTCCTGTTAGGAACAGCCAGGACGGTCCGAAAATTGATGGGAAACTGCAGCCACGACGCCAACCACGGGCCTGATAACCTGGCAAGGGCTCCCACAGAGCTAAACCCTTTTGATATATAGTATATCTGGGGTTTAATAAATTTTTCCCTAAAGGTACGCTATGCGTGTCTTAGAGGGAGTGTGCTGCCATACATTGTATGGTCAAGTTGGGAAGTTATTCTGAGGCAAGCTCAACGTATTGATCACTTGACCATGAAAAAGGAATCAGAAATCAGAATTTTATAAAATGGTAAGACGAATGTTGAAAACCAAACTAAACACATAAAAATCTGTTTCAGGCTATTAACACCTATGCGTGTTCAGTGCTCAGTTACTCTTTCGGTATAATTAATTGGTGCAAGACTGACATTGAACAATTACACGAAAAGTTCGAGTTTTACTAACAAAAGCTCAAAATCACCATCCAAAGAGCTCTGTCGAACGTACAACTTTGCCACGGTATCAAGGAGGAAGAGGATTGACAGATCTAAGTAAACTATTAGATCAACAAATTTCTATTTTGCGTAGTCATTTCCAGAAACTCGCAGAATTTTCTGATCTACACAGAGTCATGTGTCAGGTTGATGACTCAACCCAACTGCGACTGACACAACAACATGTCCAATTACTCCACCAGACCACTGATCAGAAACTGCTGAAACGTAGAGAGATGCCCCCTCATGAAAGACAATATAAATGACGTCAACCAAGATTATGTAGACAGTGCAGCGTCGTACTACTGGTTGATCTCTGGTCATATGTTTCCTGAAACGGAAGGCTCTATATTGGCAATCCAAGATCAAGTAATTCCAACTAAGAACTATCTAAAGTACATCGTTAAAGACCCTTCTACTAACAACGACAGAGGCAAATACGGTTGCCAAACATCTGAATCTATCCATATCACAGGAGGTTGTCAAGCCTTCGCTGCAACTGAATACAAAGAACGACACGATGCTGTGGAAAAAATACTGCACCAGGTACTAGAACTGAAACTTGAACTATCACAGTCGGTGAGATTACCATACTATAAATACAAACCAGAATCTGTTTTAGAAGATAAGAACTACAAACTGTACTGTACTGTTGCTCACAATACACCAGAGATAGTAAAATATCTCGGTCTGGAAGAACATATTTACAAACAAATGAAGACAGCCGTCTTGTTGGGAACAGTCCGTACGGTCATGAAATTCATGGGAAACTACCGCCACGACTCCAAGCCTGAAAACCTGGCAAGTGCTCTCACACAGCTAAACTCTTTTGATATTTAGGATATCTAGGGTTCAGTGAATTATGCGTGCCTTTGAGGGAGTGTGCTGCCATATATTGTATGGTCAAGTCGGGAATAATAATAATAATTTTGAGGCAAATGATATGCTGGAGACAAAATTGGCTTGGTTGGTGGCTTTTGATTAACATAATCCATGTGGAATGGAACTGTGCAATTTTTATTCAACTCTACGGTATTCTACGCCAAAAAGTGCCTTCACAATGTAAAATTTGTTTCCCCTAACTTAATAAATAACCGGGTTATTGACATGTACTTGAAGGTTTGAACTTTTGCTTATAACTCAAAAACAAAAGGCGACAGTAAGTTCCTGATTGCCTCAGATATTTCTCATACATAAAGAGGGAGAATGTGTCTGCCATTTTTTTGTATTTTACAGATAATGTACATTTATAATTCTAGTTTTATCATCTCTAACTTGCATTTTTATGATTTCTTGTTAATTCACAATTTGACAATAAAAATAAAAAATCATGTTAAATAACAAAGCTTCTTTCAAATTGCAAGAACTTCATCTGGAGCTCCTAGGAATTCGGATATTCCAGCGATACCATTAAAATCACAAAAGCAAACCTAGGAAAAACCTTGTGAACTATCCCGATACAGGGTTCTTACAAAGGACATTACCATTATTGATTTTATCATTT
The DNA here is from genome assembly GCA_034190945.1 of Octodonta nipae. Classification (NCBI taxonomy): domain Eukaryota; kingdom Metazoa; phylum Arthropoda; class Insecta; order Coleoptera; family Chrysomelidae; genus Octodonta; species Octodonta nipae. Next base: position 68,165,892 of record CM067224.1, read on the forward strand.
ATTGTTGGTAACCAAGATCAGCTGAACTATATACAGGGTAAGTTTTTTTTGATGATCAGTATGGGGATATCGGAAACTAGCGGAGATAGAGCAATGGTTAAATTAGGAAAGATTTGCAGTTTTACTGTCTCAATTTAATGACACTTTCGGATTTTTGTAAAAAGTCATGGTTAGTAATTTTGAAAAAAACGAAATTCTGTCGATTTAGTAAAATCCCATACGGGGCTTTTAAAAAGGACATTAGCATTATTAATTTTATCGTTTATTGTTGGTAACCAGGATCAGCTGAACTATATACAGGGTGAGTTTTTTTTAAGATCAGTATAGGGATCTCGGAAACTAGCGGAGATGGAGCAATGCTTAAATTGGGAGAGATTTGCAGTTTTAATGGTCCAATTTAATGACACCCTCGGATTTTTGTAAAAAGTCATGGCTTACTAGATATTTTGAAAAAACGAAATTCTGTCGATTTAGTCAAATCCCTCTGGCTCTTTTGTTTTTGATTTTATAAAAAAAGTGTAAATATCAAAATTGAAGAGAATTGTATCTCGAATATGAATGTCATGTCCTCGTTTGCGTGACAGCTCTCGTTTTCGAGATATGACACAAACTTATCTTTTTTGAATGGAAACCATAGTTGGCCATGACCTCAAAAAATCGGACATTTTTAAGCTTTTTAACGATATAATACTCGATATAGTTATTCATAAAATAACGAAGTTATGGTTGCTTTTCTCTCTTATTTTCACTTTTAACATAGTTAGCCATGAAAAAGATTGTTTTCACTTTGACTTTTCCTCATTTGAGAGTAATTCCATTAGTAGTGCTGTACTGACAGTCGATATTGACAAGTTTTCGTGATAAAATGGAATATTCTAACAAAGAAAAACTGAATATGGTGGAATGTTATATCATATGGCATAAAAATTCAGTTCGTGCAGCTGAGGAATACTTTCATAGATATTTTAATCGTCGTCAACCTGCTCTATGTACATTTAAGAGGCTTTACGATAGTTTACGCAGATATGGATTTTTTACTAAACCACCAAAGGAATATAATCAAATTAACGAAGCAGCACAAATAAATGTTTTGGCAATGGTAAATCAAAATCCAACTACATCAACTCGTGAGATTGCGGCACAACCTGGCACATCTCAACGAACTGTAGTTAAGCTACTGAAAGCGCACAAATTCCACCCGTACAAACTTTCAGTTTCTCAAACTTTGCATGCTGGTGACGAATATCGACGTATTTTGTTTTGTACATGGTTTAGTGACATGTGTCTTGACAATCCACAGTTTCCATTAAAGGTGTTATGGTCAGATGAAACTAGATTTACTAACTGCGGTATGTTGAATAGACACAATAAGCATATCTGGGCTAAAAAAAACCTTTTCCATGTAGAACAAAGACGACCCCAGATAAAATTTGGTTTTAATGTTTGGTGTGGTATCATAGAGTCTACTATTCTGGGGCCTTTTATCTATGACGAATCACTTACTGGGGAGCGCTAATTGCATTTCTTGCAATACACTTTTCAAGAAATGTTGCATAATTTGAATTTGAGAACTCCTTTAGAAATCAAGTGGTCCCAACATGATGGAGCACCTGCTCATAACTCGTTATTAGTATGACAGCACTTAGATAATATCGATCCAAACTCTTGGATAGGAAGAAATGGCCCACGCAAATGGCCACCCCTGTCCCCCGATTTGGCAGTTATAGACTTCTATTTATGGGGTGCGCTAAAAAACAAAGTATGGGAAAAAGAAAGTATGAGACAGTTGGTGACCTAAGGGAGGCGGTATTACAAGCAATTGAAGGAATTGATGGGTGGTCTGTGAGGAAAACGGTAATGTCAATCTTAAAAAGATGCAGTTTTTGTCTAAATTACAATGGTGGACTTTTCGAACATAAATTGTAACCATTATGTATTTTAATTTCTTAATTTTTTAGTAAGTACCTAGTTATTTAGTTTCTTCGATAAATCTGATATACCTAATAAAAAACTCGTTCAATGTTTTTTGGAATAGTTATTAATAAATCAATCTATTTCATGGCTAACTACCTTAAAAGTGAAAATAAAACAGAAAAGCAACCACAACTCCGTTATTTTTATGAATAACTATATCGAGGTTATATCGTTGAAAAGCTCTAAAAATGTCTGATTTTTTGAGGTCGAGACTAAATCGACCGAATTTCGTTTTTTCAAAATATCTAGTAAGCCATGACTTTTTACAGAAATCCCAAAGTGTCATTAAATTGGGCCAGTAAAACTGCAAATCTTTCCCAATTTAACCATTGCTCTATCTCCGCTAGTTTCCGAGATCCCCATACTGATCATCAAAGAAAACTCACCCTGTATAAATACAATTGCTTTCATTTAATAAAATTAAAGTAGACTTTTTCAGCTTTCATTTAGAATTGTGTTCTTCTTTATTTACTCTAGGTGAATTTTGAAGTTTGTATGTTATGACCAAGGTTTTCTCTTTATGAGACTAATTGGAAAATTGTGCGATTCATCTATTGTTATCGAAGTAAATTTAAACGGTAAGTTATTTCTAATTATTTTTTAGCCTGTTATGATAAAACCTACTGTGAAATATTACATTAGTTGTTAATTTTTGAATAGTTAAAAAATGTTATTAGTTGTAGTGTTTCATTACTTCCCCATTCTAATAAGGACATTCCTTATAGAGAACATTATTTTTTGATATAAGTCCTAAACGACTCTCCAATTTTAACAACGTAATACGTTCTTTGCTCGAGAGCCCAGTAAATGCGAGCGGCACGTGCCGTGAGCGTGTCACTCGCACAGATTATTGCACATTAGTTTTTCAAATGGTTCTCATTAGCTACACCCTCCTCTTTTCAGGCGAATCGTTCACTCAAACGTAAAAAATATTTTTAAATATCCAAGCCTGATACCCCTTACATGGGGAAACATTTGAAATACAACCTTTCGACAAATATCGAAAAGTAAACTAACAACTTTGGGTTTTTTATTTTGAGATGAGGTATTTTAGCAATTAAAATCGAAGTTATAATTTTGGAATGTCTATTAGTCCAGTCATTTAAGCTTAAATTAGGTAAGAATGTCGGAATTCCAGATACCCAGCTGTAAGTCTATAAATACTTGTATATTGACACCCTAAATGTTGTCTCAAAACCTACATATGGTAGGGTGTATGCAACTATTAAATTTCAAGGTCAAAGCTCACAAAAATCGGTTTTTTGCGCTTTTTTTTGTAAATATCTCATTTCCTATGGGTTTTTTGCTATTTGTATCAATATTGTAGAATATAAAATTCTCTACAAATTTTGTTTAAAAAATTTTTTTATACGGTGAACCGTTTTCGAGATAGAGGGCGGAGAGCGCGCGGTCACAGCATCACTTCAGGTCAACCGGAGCCTCCGGTCGAAAACGCGCCATATACAGTTGATGAACTATCGATAAATTAATAATTATAAGTATTTGTCAATTTTTATTAACTATTATATTATATTTTATCATTTTCTTCATGCATTAAATCTATATCTATTTAATAATACTGATAAGCGTTTCCTAAAATTAAAAAATAATTAAGAGAAAAACTTAAATCATAATATAATTACATTCCCATTTTAAAAAAAAATTATTTCTTTAAACAAGTTAGGAAAGGAAATGTAAAAACGGAGATATACTGACTAAAAGTTTTGATAATTATCCTCATTCCAAAACACGTATTTTATTTCTGCCACATTAAGTGGCTGTGACACAACTTCTGCGCTTTTTAAAAAGGGGAAAAACTCATTTTAAAAGTTTTTGAGAAACTGACATATTTGGATGAACTAGCTGCAGCACCTGAGGAAGAAAATTGTTCGGCCCAGAGATTATTAAAGTGGAACTCAAACCTTATTGGCAGTCTATAATGCTCCGAAATATGTGAAAAGTCTCGATCTTCTTCGTTATATGCATTACGTCAAGTCTACAAAACTGAATAAACCTGTGCAGCTTTTAAATATTCCACCAAAAGTGCTCATGAACATTTCAAACGTGTATGTTATCAAGTTCCAACTTGGTTAGGGCATGATTTGGAACCCCACGTATGGGGTTGGGCACTGCGAAACGATTTTCTGGAGCCTATCATGACAATTTTACCACCTGCTCCAGAAGATTTGCTAAATACAATTTTCTGAAACTGCAAGAGTGGTTATGGTTCGCGATGCGGATGCAGGAAAGCGGGCTTGCAATGCTCTTTAGCTTGTGGCCAATGTAATGGGCAAGCTTGTCTCAATGCTCTACCATATCAGAGCGATATTAACGATGATGGAACCTTTGACCCCGAAATCATGGAAGAACTTGAGACAAATGTCGTTGAAGACGATAATGAAGACCAGTTTGAAAATTGCCAGCAGCTGGAAGACGACGAAGAAGAGAAAGAAGATGATTAAAATTATAAATTGTAGTTATTCCATTTTTACTTTTAATAAAAATAAATGTATTGAATTGGAATTAGAAATTGATATTTTTTAATAAAATGATTAATTCATAATTTATTTGTTTTTTTTTTCATCATGTAAGAAGTTATTAATATTAATTAGGTTAAAATTCAAATATAATTTGTATATTTTCATTAACAATTCTGCAATTACATGGGCAGGTAAGTGCTGTTAAATAAATTAATACTGAATAAAAAGTGGATATGTTAGGAAAAAAATGATAAAATATAATATAATAGTTAATAAAAATTGACAAATATTTATAATCGATAGTTCATCAACTGTATTATAGTTCGTCAACTGTATATGGAGCATTTTCGACCGGAGGCACCGTGTGACCTGAAGGATGCTGTGACCGAGCGCTCTCCGCCCTCTATCTCGAAAATAAAAAACTTGTTTAAACAAAATTTGTAGACAATTTTGTATTCTACAATATTGATAATAAATAAAAATAGCAAAAAATCCATAGGAAATGAGATATTTACAAAAAAAGCGCAAAAAAAGATTTTTGTGACCTTTGACCTTGAAATTTAACATATGTAGGTTTTGAGACAACTTTTAGGGTGTCAATATACAAGTATTTACAGACTTACAGCTGGGTATCTCGAATTCCGAGGTGAACTTAATATAATTTGTCTTTAGCAAAAATGAAATATCCTTTAGAAATATTTAACTTGTTCTACAGGGTAAAGTATTGTGTAGAAGAAGTCCGGGAAGAATAAGAATCTTTGAATGAGAAATTTAAGTAAAGAAGACATGTATTAACCAGCAACGGCACCTAAGGGAGCTTAGGATAGACTGCAATAAAACAAAGATTTTGTTGAAAGAAGAAAAATTACAAAAGGAAGCCGCTCTATGGTGGTAAACAATGTGAAACACGGAGCACCTTCAATTGATCTGGACAGGGAATGAAAAAAACCTATTCCTAGAAGAACAAAAAACTGCAGGCACCCTCAGTATCAAGTGATAGCCAACCAGCTTAATTGTCACTGGGAAATTTCTTTGACAAACAAGAAAATTTGTATAACAAAAATATGAATAAATCTCCAGGTAAAACATACAAAGACTGATAACTACGCCAGAGTTGGAATTGAAATGTCTCCAAAAACAAATAAGTATCAGACAATGTACAACATACTCATTAGGTTTTGTCATTCGTTTTTTTGTCCTAAATTTTGTAAACTAAACATAGAATAAAGCGCTTTGTTTTTGTTGTTTTGATAACAAGCAATAAGACTAAAATATTTGTTACTTAATAACTTTTAAAGTAGCACGCTGTAAAACGTTATCTTTAATTAACACGTTGTCAAAGATGTTGTGTAAACTAAATAGCACAGTAGTGAACAAAACTGCTGCTGTACATCCACAAAAAAAAATCAAAAGAGTATCTGCATATAAACTAACTTTATAATAGGATATAAAAGTGTTCTACGTATTTCTCTATCATATACTTATATGATATACAAGGTCACCTGATATATCTGGTTAGTTTTCCGCCTCACTTGTCGCACTCTCGTTACAATTCCTGTCCGGCATATCATTAAGAATTATTAACACCTGAATTACTGATCTGCATATTCTCCCGAAGAGAATTTATAATTATGTCAATTTTGATATTTATAGTACATTCATGTAAGCATATTGTGTATACTATTAGGTGTTAATTGCATTATGAATTCATAATGACAGTTTTTCCTACAAAACTGGCCATAATTTGTGCATTAAGGCAAAATATAAACAAGAGTTTATCTAGAAACAATACAGTTTCTTAAATTTTCGAATAATAACTCTCTGTTGATAAATAAATGATACAAGATAAAGAGAAAAGCAAAATTCTTCATTGGTGAATATAAATTGAACCTGATTAGAACTCATTAAATTTTTATTTTTAGTATCACCAAGAAAGTGTTGCTAATTTGATCTCAACTATAATTTTAATGCATATTTCAATTATATAAACTTAATTTTTCTTGAGATATTTGCAGAATTTGAAATATTTACCACATGATGTGCCATAAATACAACCTACTGATTTTTTTATGTTTTTTAAGCAGCTCTTATAGCAAACTTTCCACACTTGGCACCTAATGAAACAGCTAAGCCGTCAAAGGCCATTGTTGTCAAAATTATGTCCAGTGCTAGAGTTTGAAAGTTAGAATTTCCTGTTCTCTCGACAACAAAGAATTTTCTTTGCTGTTGGCATTAAGTATCTATTGAGGTATGTTTTATAATAGAAATACTAGAAACTATGAAAAATAGAATAGAAAAAAATGCTAATCCCATATCTGGCATATCGGACATGGAAAATTTTACAATTCATTGAACGCAACAGTTCGTTTTTAGTCATCGGGCACCTCAGCAGTTGCCCTTCCCTCATCTGATGTACATCTGAAATAAGTTTAGTATATGTAACAGAATTTAATGTTTTGACGAGAAATGCATATCCACATCTAGGAGTTTGAGTCCGTAAATCCCACGAAAGAAATTGTAGGTTATGTAAAATCCTATCAGAGCAATTATGGTACTGCCTTTTCGAAATTTTAAAATCAATCGAAAGCAAGACAATGTATTGTTTCTAGTCGGGAACCTTCATCACTGAATTTAATAACTTCACCCAAAATGAGTATCTAGTAAGAACCCAAATCAAAAGTGGGAGGCTGTGACTTCTACCCTAGGAAAATTGGGTTACACACCGTAGAACTGCCGATTGGGGTCTCTGAGAACTAGTTTTCTCTGAAACTCAGTCGATATACGTTAGGCCTTAAAATGAAAGTCAAAAGAATTAATAGAACTCATTAAAAATTATAAAGTAATCAACTCAAAAAAGACTTTGTGTATAATTAGATACTTATTTAGAAGTCTAGGTTACTTTAGGCGTCAATTATTTTTAATTTTTGCACAAAAATATAATTCCTTGTTGAGTGGGTTTTGAATTTTTTGAAGCCGGTTAATTAATTTATTTGCATTACGAATATGAGCGGTATCAAACCACAAGTATTTCAATAAAAGACAAATGATTTAAAGACCAGGTGACGAATATAGCTGTAAAAACTATATTTTTAAACAAACTTCTTTGTCTTCTTTCTCGACGTACACTTTTTCAAGCCGTAATAAGTTATGATTTTTTAACAAACTTTTTTCGTTATTACCTCGATTATATTTCAGAAAAGTCCAGCTACAAAGCTTATTTTTCGTTTTTGTTTTCAAGTGTAAGAGTTTTCAGAAGTCGGTAACAGATACATATTTTTAATGTTTTTAAACAGCTGTTCTTATCACAAAAAAATAATTTTCTAAAAAAATGTTACTCTACATATACTGTTCACATTTTTAGGACTTTTTCAAGCCCTAAAAGCCATGATTTTTCAACAAACTTCTTTGAAAAATTTTGACAGCAACAAAATCCACATCAGAGCGAAAATATTTTGAAAAAAACGAAATACTCAACAAAACGATTGACAACGACTACAGAGTCGGCGTTGAAACGTCTCCAAACAGATAAGTATAACACAATATACAATACACTATTTATATACAGGAATACTGGTTGATAATTTTAATACATCTCTTTGTCTCAGAATAACTGTGAGGAAGAATTTCGGTACGGACAGTCAGTAATCCGGCAATTTTACGAAATTACCTTACTACACTTTGTTCTCCAAATACGATTTTAAATACTTATCTGTTGCAGAAAAAAAAATTGAGGAGAGAAACCCCAATGAACAGACAAAATAATTCAAGACCTCCTCAGCAATCTTTTCGAAATTACTTCTTTTTTTATCGTGATAATGTTTCATAAAAGTCCTGCTACAAATCTTATTTTTCAGTGTTAGAGTTTTCAGATATCGGTAATGGATTACTTATTTTTAATGCTTTTAAACAGTTCTTTTTATCACAAAAAACAATTTTTTTTTAAATATTACTCTACATATACTTTTCTCATTTTTAGGACTTTTTCAAGCCCTGAAAGCCACGATTTTTTAACAAACTTCTTTGTTCATCTCGATAATGTTTCATAAAAGTCCTGCTACGAAGCTTATTTTTCAGTTTTAATTTTCTTCTAAAAAAAACTTGTGGATATTTACGTTTTACATTTTTAGGACTTTTTCAAGGCCTAAAAGCTATAATTTGTTAACAAACTCCTTTATTTATCTCAATAAGTTTTTTTCTTTACAAATTATTAACTAGCAAAGTTGACTGTCCTCTTTTATTAAGGCAAATTGATATATTCGTTCCAAGAGTATCAGCTGGACAATAAACCACATTTTTGGGCAAAAGAGCTCAGACCAATATCTTGTTGAAATCTCCGATTAATAACATCTGTGGAAATGCCAATAAGTTGTCAAATGAATGTGATTTGTTGTGTTGTAGTGTATTCGAACTAAAAAATAAATTTGTTTTCTGAATGATACTTGTGGCATATTTTTCAATGTCTAAGTGCTTCTTGGGAAATAACACCACAGTTTAAAGAAAATTGCTGTATATTTCAAACGTTTCGGGGTCTAGATCAGACCCCGTTGTCAATGGTTAGGAAACTAGGGATTAAAAAGGCACAGTTCTAAGATGTAAATTAAAATATTTGACAATGTGTATTATTTGATTTTTGACATAACTAAGAGAATTTTATTTGTAATATACAGGGTAGCACAGAAATTTCTAAAGATCATATAATAATAAAGTTCCTTTCAAATTGGAAGAATTTGAAAGGGAGATCTTCAGAACTTTATGTGGCGCTCCTAGGTGCGACTTTGTTATAAGATAGTGCATTCACCAAAAATGCGACCAAAGAACTTTGTTAATTCAGTGATCCCATTAAAATCATAAGGGAAAACCTAGGAAAAAACCGTATGAACTATCCCGATATTGGGTTGTTCACAAGGACATGACCATTAGCAATTTCTTCCTTAATCATCGGCAACCAGGAACGACTGAATTCTACGGAGGTAGTAGCGATACAATCGTTTTCATTTAACAAAATGAAAGGAGACTCTTTTAGTTTTCTTTTGGTATTGTGTTCTTCTTTGTGTAATATAATTGAATTTTGAAACTGTGTTTTATGACCAAGGTCCCAAGCATGTTCACAAATTTTGGATTTTTCAAATTGTCGTTTTTTAAGTAATTTTTGTGTTCGTTTATTCGAACATTGAGGTCTAGAGGTTTCTCCAATATAGAATTTATTACATTCACACGGGATTTTATAAATGCAATTTTTTGTATTTTGAGTTGTGTTATTTGGTTTGGTTTTTGATATAATTGATTTTAGTGTATTTCTTGTTTTAAATGATGTTTTGATATTATATCTGTTTCCCACTCTTTTTAGTCTTTCTGATAGACCCTGTATGTATGGTATAGTTATTGTATTAATGTGATTATCTTGGGAGTCAGTGTTGCTTGGTGAAGTTTGATGTTGGTTGTTAGGGATTGTTTGGTATTCCATTTTGTTTAACTCGTTATTAATAAATTTATTTGGGTGATGATTGGCAGAAAGTACATTTTTTATAAACGTTTTTTCTTCATTGAATTTATTGATATTAGAACAGTTGGTTTTTGCTCTGTCATATAGAGATTTAATGATACCTCTTTTTACTGAACTTGGATGTAATAAATTCTATATTGGAGAAACCTCTAGACCTCTGAATGTTCGAATAAACGAACACAAAAATTACATAAAAAAACGACAATTTGAAAAATCCAAAATTTGTGAATATGCTAAATACGATAATAAATAAATAAAATAAATAAAAAGTCCAGCTGCAAAGCTTATTTTTGAGTTTTTTTTTCAAGCCCTAAAAAACTACAATTCTTTAACACACTTCTTTGTTTAAATCGATTATGTTTCGATAAAGTCCTATTGCAAAGTCTGTTGAACTTAGTACATCTTTCAGGATTTCCTATTAACACAATTCATTAATTATTTGTTAAAAAATTTTATAAAATTCGTATAATTATAAATGTCGGGAAATAATTATCTTCTCCTTGAATTATTTCTACGAATCTACCTTTAAAAACAATCCTATTGTACATTAAAACAAACGAGTGGAAATCGAATCGATTCAAACAGAAAGAGATCAAATCGATACGGATGTGTTAATATTTGACTAAGGTCAAGTAAAAACAAGAGAGGAGAGAAGAAAAAAAAAGAAGAGAAGAGGCGGATGTGAGCGAGAGGAGCTCCGCTTTTCTTGTGAAACAGGCGGCAAATCTATGAACCCTCCACGACTTGACTACACACTCTTTACGGTTTGCTGCCTGCCACCCTCTCGTATTACACAGCATAATTCCACGCCGCCAGTTCAATATACGGATCCGACTTTAAAATTGTCACTCGGCTGGCTATGCTGAAGAGCTTGAAAACCCACATTCAAGTCTACGAAATTAAATAATGTAATTGTGCAAGAAAACATTTCAGTGAAAAGTAATTTATCAACAATAACTTTTTGGTAAACATTTTTTATCAAATATAATTTATAGGCAGATTATTTTGTCTATTCATTGGGGTTTTCCCTCCTCAAATTTTTTTCCTGTAACAGATAAGTATTTAAAATCGCATTTGGAGAACAAAGTGTAGTAAGGGAATTTCGTAAAATTGCCCGGATTACTGGCTGTCCGTTCAGAAATTCTTCCTCGCAGTATTCTGAGAGAAAGAGATGTCTTAAAATGATCAACCAGTATTCCTGTATATAAATAGTGTATGGTATGGTCTAGTGTTATACTTATCTGTTTGGAGACGTTTCAACTCCGACTCTGGAGTCGTTGTCAATCGTTTTGTTGAGTCTTTCTTGGTATTTTCAAAAACTTTTCGCACTGATATGAATTTATGTTGTTTGGCAAAAAAATTTGACAGTAGCAATATGTCATTTGCCGATCACTTGATACTGAGGGTACCATTCTTTTGCTCCTCTAGCAATAGATCTCTTCAGCTCAAATGAAGGTCGATTGAAGGGGCCCCGATATCCGTATTGTTTATCATCATACAGATGGCTTCTTTAAGTTTTCTCTTTTTTAAATTTTCCACTTTCAACAAGATCTTTGTTTTATCCCAATCTATCATATGGCTGCCGGTGCTAGTTAATACATGGTTGGCCAAATTTGAATTGTCCACATGTCTTCTCGAAATGTTATATTGGTGTTCTTTTTTACTTACTTCAAGACCTTTAGAAGTAAGGAAAAGGAAAAGACACCAATATAACATTTCGAGAAGACATGTGGACAAGTCAAATTTGGCCAACCATGTATTAACTAGCACCGGAAGCCATAGGATAGATTTGGATAAAACAAAGATCTTGTTGAAAGAGGAAAATTTTAAAAAAGAAAACTTAAAGCAGCTAGCTGCATGATGATAAACAATACGGAAATCGGGGCCCCTTCAATCGACCTTCATTTGAGCTGGAGAGATCTATTGCTAGAAGAGCAAAAGAATGCTACCCTCAGTATCAAGTGATCGGCAAATGACATATTCTTACTGTCAAAATTTTTTGACAAACAACATAATCCATATCAGTGCGAAATACCAAGAAAGGCTCAACAAAACGATTGACAACGACTATACTATACACTATTTATATACAGGAATACTGGTTGATCATTTTAAGACATCTCTTTCTCTCAGAATAACTGTGAGGAAGAATCCGGGTAATTTTACGAAATTGCCTTACTTCACTTTGTTCTCCAAATACGATTTTAAATACTTATTTGTTATAGGAAAAAAAATTGAGGAGAGAAAGACCCAATGAACAGACAAAATAATACAAGCCCTCCTCAACAATCTTTTCGAAATTACTTATAGGCAGATCTTTGTCGGATACAACTAAACATTTATTTAAAAGTAGAACAACAGAACTCGCATATTTGTAGCACACAGAGGTTTCGAAACTGGAGCGGTCCGTGTAATTGCTGTTCTCCCTTAACTTCTAGATTCGAATGTCACTATAAAATTTTCAGGTTACTTCACCTGTCAGAGATATTGAATACTCTCTTCGAGGTGTCAATCTTTTGTACGCAAGACAATATATATTGTTTCTGGTCAGAGAACTTTTATCAGTTGCGCTTCCACAAAAGAATGTTCTCTCGAACACTTATTTATCTATTTGATACATAACGGTAAATTTGTAGACGCGAGATGTAAAGAGCGACATCTAGGATTTTCGGGGAAACTAGCATACAACTGGCATACTTGAAAAAAAAAGACAAAAAAATTGGTTGCGAATCTTTTTGATATAATTAGTTACCAAAAACCTGGATTTTTTTATCAAACCCATCTCAGAAATCAAAAAATAGATGGCAGGGAAATCAGATACATTTTGAAAAAAAAACTAAAAATAGTAACTTAACCAAAAAGCAAAAAAAAATATATTTTTCCTGCAACAATTGAATACTTTTCTGAACTCGGTGCCAAGTTAAACAGCAAAGTTGCAAAGTGCTTCCCAAATTATTTTCACTTGAACTTGGCCCGGAAGAATATTTTAGTTAATTTTTTTTTTGCGGTTATAAAAATGTATTTATTTTAAAATTTTTAGTGATGGCTTAATTTTGCATATGATTCCAATTTAGGTGGATACATTATATTGTAAACGATTTGAGAATCTTCAACTTTTTAAGATCTGTTTATTATCAGTTATTTTGATTTAATTTCAATTACATTCATTTGTTTTTTTTTTTATTTAAAAAAATTCTTTATAGAATTTTTAGTGATATATGTTAAATACCAATTTGAGATATTTAAAAAAATAAAAGTATCTTACTTTTAAAAACAAAATGGATATTTTTTGTTAAATGTAGTAAAAAGTACTTTACTTTTAAGCAAAATTCATATTGGCTGACAAATCTCGTATAGAATTGAAAAAGTGACATGTAATTTGTGTAAAGTATATGTTTCCGACTATTAGATTTAGAGCCCACGACCAAAATCATGTCTCATAGCAATACGGCAAAAACCCTATAAAGTCGTTAGATTGTATGATTCTGAACCCGACTAGGTGTGTAGTAACGGTCGAAAGTGTAGCAACTGCGTGGGAGGCCATTTCTGCTGTGTTAAAAAAAAAGGCAGTCGGTATTATAGCAATACGTCTGATAGTGAAAATGTACATAGATTTTATAATTGTATTAAGAAAAAGTTTGTTTTCAGACATTTTGCGCGTAGCATATAGCCTGAGCGCATTTTTGAAAATGTCAACAAATTTAGCCGACCTGTATTATAGCAATACGGATAATTTTTTTTTTAACTTTTGGTATTGCTGCCAGGATTACCAAAAACCTGTTTTCAGACACTTTAAGTGTAGCATATACACCAAAAAACGAAAACAACGTTTCGGAGTCGCCTGGCCGACGCCTCTGTTAAATGTTTTTTTAAATTTACAGCCTTCATAGATATTCAAGAATCTCCCTTGTCTATTATCTGTACTTTGACAGATGACAGATGTCATTACTTCTTTCTTTTGTAAAAGTTACTCAAGTGTGTTTTAAATAAAACCAAAACTATCAAATCAATCAGTATTTAATTTTAACAGCCTCAGCGCTTGTTACGCTCCTGCCCCTTTCTTACTATTATACAGCTCACTCGGCAGCTGCTCCAAACGTTGGAACGACGCTCACTTAGTTGTCATGCGTTGTACGGTTGTGGTGGTGTAAAATGTCGGACCTGAGTTGTGTGTTTTGTAAAGAAACAACGATTGAGAAAGGGAAAAAATTTACCGAAGAGACGCTGAAAAAGTGCAAAGAAGTGGCCGAATATCGTTAATTATCATCTAATAAATTCAGGGTCGCAACATATTCATTGGTTTGTAACAGAGAATTCAAGATGCCTCAATACGATTTTTAAATGATATCTGAGTATCGAAAAATTGTCTGATAGAGAAGGTGCTACACTTAATTTGTCTGATATAAATTTTTTGCACATGTGGACAACTTATTTTATCATGTCCAACAATTTTCAGACATATTGCTATGATACCGATCGGTAAAATTTGTTAACATTTTCAAAACGGTCTCAAAATTTAATGCGTTCACATTTCCGTCTGAAAATTGTTTTGTTCGCATCAAATAACCAAAATTTACTAATATAAAAGATTTTCAGACGTATTGCTATGAGACATTTTTTTTTGTCTCATTTTTAATTTTTTTAAGTGATTTTACGGGTTTACGCTACACCACTAACGTCTGACAAATATGTTTCCGGTATCTCAGAACTATCATTCAACTACAGTCTGCAAATGAGACATATTGCTATGATGCAGTTCGGTAAAATTCTTTGACAATTTTGAAAATTCGGTCAGATCAAACGCTACGCGGAAAATGTCTGATATTGGTATTTTCGAGTTCAAGATAATCGTATCTATCGATTTGATGCGGTTTTGGCCGTATTGCTATGAGACAAAAATTTTGGTCGTGGGCTCTCGTACTATATGTAAATATTATTATGAAAAATAATTTTTTCTTTAAATATTATTCATAAGAAAGTTTTGAATTTGATTTCGGTTCACTGTATATAGAGACCAATTGAGTACCGCCATCTTGAAGTTGATTAACTGACATTTATTTTGGTTTAGTTGTAATCTATTTAATTTATTACACCCCGGGTTCCGAACAGAGACATTTCCTTTTTTAATACTATCGTCTCCACCAAAGGTTACTATATAGGAAAATCGATTAAAAAGTTTTGCGGATTTTCTAAAAAACGGTATAATCTACGGCCTTAAAAAATTGGGCCGATCTCTGGATCTTAACAGAATCCAGTTTAAACGATCCAAATTCTTTGAGCCGATAGTTGCTGAACACACTTAAATATATATATATATATATATATATATATATATATATATATATATATATATATATATATATATATATACTTTTTCTTTTTGAAGTCTGTTAGAAATCAGAAAACTTCACGAAAATACGAGAAATTTGCATATTAAGAAATTTATTACTAGGGGATAGAGGTGTTAATGGAAAATGTTTACTTTATAGTATGAACTTGATCAGCAAACAAATGTAATGGCAACTTGTGAACGTTGCCCCTTTTTTGTATATAGTGTTGTTGTAGTGGAAAAAATTTTATTACCTGGATGTTATATTTGTTTCTTTATTATAATTTATTGATTTAAACGCACAGAATTTTACTGTATAATCTGGTCCCTATTTCTTAAACAAAACCCAAGTTGTATGGCTATATCAAGGTCAAAACAGGTGCCTTATCGAAGTCTCTAATTTTTGCATTTCTGCATTTCTTGGATGATCCTCAAAGAATGAGTATGGGCTTGAGCTTCGGTTCAACTTGGTCAGCCAAAAGTATGTCAAGTATATCATTAACAAATATATTCGGTCTAACAATCATATTGTTCAATCCCATACCATTATTTTCCACACCTTGACTTATCTCTGACATTTATTAACTAATTACTAATTGTAATACCGGAACAGTCACTCTTGAACTTCCATACTAAAGTATGTAATAAACTTACCAACACTAACCATATTTCTGTCTTCTTAGCCTCCTTCTTGGAGATCCCTAGCTGCCATGGCTACCATTATACTGTTTTCCCATGTACATGGAGGTCTACCTCTTTTTGGTATTCAGAGGAGTTTCAACACCAAACTTTCTTTAGCCATCTTTTCTTCTCTCATGTTGTCCATACCAAAGCAACTGTTTGGTTTCAACAGTATTCAGAATAGTTACCAGACACTTCCATAATTTCCTTGAATTGCTGGTTTCGTACATGTTCTTTTCTTGATATGCGACTACTTCTTCTCCAATAATCCATCTTTATGGCAAGAAGCTTATCTCGGTCACTTTTGGTAAATTCCCATGTTTCAGAGCCTTTCAGTTATCTTATCATCCCAAAACACAGTTGGCGTATAACTCTTCTTTCTTGATTTATCTCATTTGTTACATCATCCCTCCTTTTATTGGTGTCGGAAAAGATGACTCTCAGATATTTTTTTTTTTGTTCCAGGTGTATATCTTTTTGTTGTTTTCCCACCTACTCTATTTTGGAGATGTTTATACGTTAGTCCCCATTAGCGATAATCTTCTTGTAAACGTCTAAGCATGTAACCTTAGCCATCTCCGTCAGTAGCACTAAAAACCTAGACGTATGCAAATAATAAAGTATAGTTTCGTCTCCAACTGGGATACACTTTCCAATGTATTTGCGTTTCCACTCTGACTTGTACCCAATAGCTTTTCAATAAAAGCCGTGCTGGTGTGCAGCCTTGTCTAAGCCGTTTACTAAATTGGAAGCTTGATGATCGTTTTTCCCTAGTTTAACTATGGTTAAGTTGCTGGATAGAGTTTCAAGTCAAATTTTGGGTTGAAAACAAATGTAAACTAGATTGACAATTTAAATGGTAAATAAATGTCACTAATCACTTTGAAATCGTGTTTTGTTATTATCTGTCTTATTTGAACTATGAATCTTCTTGTAAATTTTAAATAACAAATTACAGTAACATATAAATTTAGAATATAAAATATATGATTAGGGTTCCTCGAAAGGCCGTAGCTCTGATTTAAAATTATTACTGAATTTCGTAGCTAATAAAAAGTTATTATATAAATGTAATTAACAATAGTAGCCAAGTTACGATTAGCACATTATACCTGCATCAGTCGAACTGATCAGTGAGTTTTCATTTTGTTCTAACTCATTGTTTGTAGACCATTAACATTCTACTTAGTGAAAATTGTGAAGGTAGCTTAAACATAGTATGTAAAAGGATTCTGACAGTTCAGAGTCGATTTTCAAGTTTTATTTTAGCTGGACCTTCTACGAATAGAATAATAACTTTTTGGTGTAGTCAGCAACAACACCCATGCTAGTTTTTAAAGATTAGCTTACTTGTCAAGTTGGCATAATTTGCAACATATTATTGTATCAATAAAAGTCTTTTTTGCACCAAAAAATTAGCAACAGATTCTAAAAGAATCATCAATCCGATGGACATTTAACTGATTTTCCTGGCAAACTTGGTATCAAAATAGCGGTTTATCGATTGGTTTAAGAAAAAATAGCTTATTTTACATTAGCAGAAAATTCTTGTGTTATTTTTTCCAAATTGTACCGATTTTGCAAGGCTACATTAACGGCTGAAACTGAAATGTAAAAATTCGAATTTTGAATGGGGATATTTTCAAATACTAAGAAAAATACAGTAAAGCGTCTATTATCCCAACATCAGAACTTGCTGCATGGAAAAAGCAAAAAGGAAAAATCAACAAGTTTTTAAGCGTTCGCTTAAGTAATTTTTAGAAACATCGTAGTTAGCTGAATAAGGGATATCATTTACTAAGAACTAACATAATATCTACCGAGTAATTTGCTCAACGGATATTTTCCACTGAATCCTTTTCCATTCACACGGTCGGTTGCCAATCAGTGAGCTCAGTTTCAACTCTCATTGTAAGATATGCATTGAATTAGTGGTCACCATTTTAAAGGAAACTTACTTATCAACAAACAGGTAACAATTAGTGATTTTATTAAAAGGTTAAATGAAAATTATTACCAAGTGACCAAGTGAGTGAGACA
Source organism: Octodonta nipae (assembly GCA_034190945.1). Lineage (NCBI taxonomy): Eukaryota > Metazoa > Arthropoda > Insecta > Coleoptera > Chrysomelidae > Octodonta > Octodonta nipae. The sequence goes on from CM067224.1 coordinate 68,183,899, forward strand.
GTGGGCATAGAAGTCTACACAAAGAAATCCTGGTCCAAACGTGAATCACTTACTTCGGCGCATAGAAATGTTAATAACGTAGCCTTCTGCTGTACTGTACTGTATTCGAGTAACTAGAAGCGAAGGCTACGAAAATTATGCGAACCGATCTGAAGAGGGCAGATGTGACTCTGCCGAAACGTCGTCATTTTACCATCGATCCCGATTATGCTTTCGTACTTTTGTTTGCGATTATTGCGTTTATTATATTTTATTACAAATTCGCCAGCTAGGAATCGTGGCTGATTGAAAATATGTAAATATGTACCTGCCAAGTATTTTGGAAACACATCCATTCGAGCACCTGGAGAATCCTGGAGATATTGCAAGGCCGAGCACCTGAATGGGCCAGTTCGACGATTCATACGAGTAATCACCCGGCAAGCTGTTGATTACGCGATAGCGTGTGAGTCAGGTATTATGCAAGATGTTTTTGATGAGAATCATATCGAGAGAAACGAAGTCAGTTCTTTTCGAACTTCGAGCGAGGTGAGATCGTGGAGGGCTGTCGCGTAATCAGGATCTCGACGCGGTTCCGAGTAGAATACCTGTGTACCAATTTAGATTAATAATATCATATCGCTACGCCGATCGAACTTATGTTAGGTGGCACCCAAGATAATTTGGTCATCAACATTATCTACTGTTCGTATAGTTTGAAACTCCAGTGGTGGATCATTATGGTGCTTTCGGTCAGTTTAATGTGATTATTGTTTGTCGAATAAATGTTTAGCCCACATTTATTCCCTTTTGGATCAAACCCGATATTCCCTCATGGATTAAAACCCGACATATATATATATATATATATATATATATATATATATATATATATATATATATATATATGAAGAAATATTCATCCGGGAATACATCCGTTCGTTATATTGATTCATCTTTGAATCCTGCAGATGTTTCGCCAAGGTCTCACTTGGCATTCTCAATGCGTTGTTACAGTTCACCGTAACCGTAACCAACTGATGTATTCCCGGATAAATATTTCTTCACATTGTTCCATCCGTAAAAGGCTACGACTAGACATATATATATATATATATATATATATATATATATATATATATATATTGTCTTGCGTACAAAAGAATTACACCCCCATGAGAGTAACTGTAGTTATTTTTTTTCTTCTGTAACTACCTTCCCTCTACCTGTATAGATCAACAACGAAAATTGGTTGAGAAAATCATCATTAATGCGAGCGAAGCAGCTGGTAAAAGCTAGTAAAGTTTAAGACTGTGCAGTAAACAGACAGAAAGACTTTTCTACATTTTACATTATTTTATGATCATTTTCTCTCAAGTCTTATTTTAGGTCATCTTTTTTATTAGAAGAACACCAAACAAAGAAAAAATTAAAGCAATAATACCAACACTACACTTTCCTCAAGTATTTACAAAGAATAAAAGTAAAAAACAACAAGTTTTATGTAAATATATAAATTGAGTATAGAATTCAGATAAACTTACACTTGGAATGTTGTCATTGCTGCACACTCCTTCTTGTAGTAATCGGTCGCGAATCTCCCATGCGAAAATTGAAGGACACTCTCTTTTGTAAGAAGAAATTTTTGAAACTACTTCAGCTGTTGCAACTCTGGGTTTGGATCCACCAATGGCTCGAGGTCTGATTGAACCTGTTTCATAATACCTGTCAATAAATGTAAAACTTCAGTGCAACTTTATGTCTGGCCCTATTAGATATTAGATTGTGAAAACCCTACTGTGTATTCTAGTTGTATGAATGAGTTTGACAATAGTAAGTACGAGGGTGAATCAAATATGAACCGGACTTTTCTGTTTCTCGCCCTGTAGGTAATTCGAGTGGCGTGACGTCTCGATATATGTTAGGTAGGGATTTTAAGAAGAGGGGAGTTCGTCGGTTTGGCGAGGCGTAGTCGATGCGCTGTTAGTAGCATCATGTCAGAGCAAGAGGTGCATACGTCTGTTGCGCAACGTGTTGTTATCAAATTTTTTGCGCGGGAGGGCGTTAGACCCTCTGAAATTTTGCGTCGACTATCTGCACAGTTCGGCAATGAAACACTTTCAAGGACCCAAGTGTACGACTGGCACAAAAAGTTTTCAGATGGCCGAGAGACAGTGGAAAATGAGCCTCATGCACGCCGTCCCACGACAAGCATCAATGAGGCGAATATCTACGCAATTCGTGCGCTGATTGAAGGTGACCGCCATCTTACAGTATTGGCAATTGCTGAACACGTTGGAATATCATACGGGAGTGCTCAATCAACCATTTCAGATGAGTTGGGTTACCGAAAAGTGTGTGCAAGATAGGTTCCTCGCCTTCTAAGGGAAGATCATAAAGCAAACCGTCTTGCCGTATGTGAAAGGCTGTTAGCAAGATATCGAGCAGAGAGGGATGAGTTTTTGAGACATATTGTCACCTGTGATGAGACATGGGTGCATTATTATACCCCGGAGTCCAATTGTGCAAGCATGGAGTGGCGAAAACCTGGAGAGGCAGCACCGCGGAAAGCCAAGACCCGTCTTTTTGCAGGGAAAATTCTTGCAACAGTTTTTTGGGATTCGAAAGGCGTACTGCTGATCGATTTTCTGCACGAACGCCGTACAATTAATGCTGAGTATTACTGCGAACTACTCCAACAAGTTAAACTTGCCTATCGGCAAAAGAGGCGGAATATGTCTATCCGAAGAGTGATTCTGTTGCATGACAACGCTCGGCCACATACAGCTGCATTGACTCAAGGAAAATTGAACAAAATGCATTGGGAAACCCTTGAACACCCGCCTTACAGTCCTGATTTGTCGCCATGTGACTACCACATGTTTGTGCCAGTTAAAGAAGAACTGGGGGGCCACCACTTTGAGGACAACGGAGGTGTAGAAACGTTTGTGCGCAATTGTTATCGACACCACCAGTTTCATTCTTTGAGAAAGGTATTAAAAAACTTCCGATTCGGTGGGAAAAATGTATACATATGAGAGGAGACTATGTAGAAAAATAATATGTATTAAAATTTGTATTGATCGTACCAATAAAATTTTTAAAACAAAATTCCGGTTCATATTTGATTCACCCTCGTATAAAAAATTTCAATTTAATTCTACATGATGGCAAAAACACTTGGAGTAAATTATCCATTTTCAAAAAAAATCATGGCGGTGAGTAATGTTTTTTAATGAGAAGAAATTTAGTTCAATAAGCTAATAAGTTTTAGCGTGAAATTTGAAAAACACTAGAAGAAATGGAATGGAGAAACTTTGGAACCTTTGGTGTGTCACAGATGAATAAACACAAAGTTTTGTACTCTAACACCAAACTTTAATTTTTGCACTTGACGCACGTTTCCATAGCGAAGCTGACATCATCATGGAGTAAACCAAAACTCAATGTTGGTTTACTCCATGAGTGTAAGAGAAATAGCATGAGACCTTATCATCAATCGCAAAACAACTCGTTTGATTTTGGTGAATCGTTTGGGAATGCGCCCCGTCACTGTTTGAGTTCTTCTGATTTGGCTGAATTTTCTCCAAAAAAAAACATCGTGAAGAAGTTTCCTTGGACATGCCTAATCGTTGTAATTCTGATCCCACATTAACGGAACGGATAATTACGGGTGACGAGACATTGGTTTAGTAGTAGGACACGCTAATAAGCCAACAATCAAGACAAAAAAAAAACGAGCCGAAACCGAAAAAAGCGCGCCTATATCGCTCAAAAAGTGATGCTAATCGTTTTCATCGATATTCGAGGCGTGATCCATCAAGTTTGTTCCAGCGAGCTAGACAGTTGATAAGGAAGGAACTGTTTTGAGGAGCTTTCGGGCGCAACTGCGGGCCAACAACGCATGGATTTTGCACGACAATAATGCCCCATAGCACTGAGCCACGATTGTCAACGATTTTAAGGTCAACCGCGCCATAAATACCATCGAACAATCAACGTATTTGTCTGATTTGGCCCCTATGACATTTTTCTGTTTCCAAGTTGAAATTGCCGCTCCGTGGTACCAGCTTAGACACTCTAGAGACAATAAAAGAAAATTCGCAGAGGCAACTGAGTACCATACCGGCCAATGCCTACAAGGCCTGCTTCAACGATTGGAAGGAAAAGTGGCATATGTGTATCGCTTCAGCAGGGCCTTATTTTGTAGAAAACATAATAAATTTCGATGAGGAATAAAAATATTGCGTTTTATTTGCAATTTCCGCGTAAATTTATTGTCATATGTTGATTGAACATGTCTGTAAATGATTTTCATACCTTTTGGGCTATTAGGCGGATATTCTAGTGCGTATAACGAGTCATAGAAAAGACTTTAGTGATAGAAGTGTACAGCAGTAGTTATAGTCTCACCTATCTTTTGTGCGACTGACAACCACTATTTCTACAGATTCTCAGTCATTTCAAAATTGTTTGCTCCACTTGAACACTTGGATATTTGAAAGTATTTTTTCCGCGAAATGTGGTGGACATGTACAATAGTGTGCATGGAATTAGCGGGTACCTCATTTCCTCTAGCACAATCACCCAACACCTACTACGACAATAGTCATGGAACTAAAAGCGTAAGCAGAATGATACGAGACAACGTGAAAACTCCTAAAGCAGGCAGATGTTACTTTGTCAAAACATCGTCATTTATTTAATTTGATAATTTTGATTCAAATGTTATCTATGACATAATAAGACAAATAAACAACTTCTTTTGTCAAATTTATTAAAATGTAAGTGGGCTAATAATTGAAATAACAATACATAAATCTATTAGAATTTGTTATGAGCTTCCTAAACTGCGTTGCAACAGGTCTAGGTATCTCTAAATTGTGTCCAATCTTTGTGCGTAAATGATCAGACTAATGAATAGAGAGTTTATACAGCTAGCTTACATTTATATGGCATTGTGGTTAGATAAATGAGTGGAAATATGAGAACTAACTGCAATCCTAAATTTAAGTTGGTTCAGTTGTTTTTTTTTTCATTTTTTCCGCTGCTGAAGGTATGCCATGAAGATAATCAATATTAAAATAATGGCTACGTTTTCTCCATCGGGGCCCTTATGGACTACAAAGTATTAGCCAAAGAAATTGCACGTAAAAAATATCAATTAACAAAATGACAGCTGCATTCGAAATAGCAGGCTTCAAATCAAAACATTAACTTACTTCCAAAATGGTAATTCAATGGATTTTTCTTCAGTGGATTAGTTTTGATGATCTGTAGTCATTCATAGTGGATTTTTGTTTTTTTTGTTTTCTCTTTAAATATAGAATTGAAAACGTTAACTCAAAAATGGAATTTTTAGCCACATCAGTATATGTCAGATATATAAATATGGCGAACAGACAATAAAACAAATAAATATCAAAAAATAATTTTAAAAATATGTAAATATGTACCTGCCAAGTATTTTGGAAACACATCCATTCGAGACCTGGAGAATCCTGGAGATATCGCAAGGCCGAGCACCTGAATGGGCCAGTTCGACGATTTTCTGTCTAGTCGAATCAGGCAAGGGTCGTCCACTGACGAACACCCCCCCTAGCTGGTTCACACCGCTATGCCCTGTCCACAGTCATACTGTCAATTAGTCAATTTTGAATTTTTTTGACAACATACTACGTGGTATAAGATATTAGCCACTCTATTGGATACGTGTGTATAGAACATTTTAAATCTATGATAGACATTTTTTATGTAATAAATAAATATAACGGTCTGTGAAGCTATGAAATCCTCAAAAATTTGTACAAATTCTCAGGTCATATTTCATATATTTGTGTAAATATCATGAGTAAACAGATCTAAAATTCTACTATTGAGGTGTTAAATTCTCCCTTTGTTCATCCCATAGCAGTGGCTATTATCCCTACCACGTGGTATTCTTTACGACAACACAGAAAGCTAAGGGAACAATGGTTTAACCGGAACTAAACATTGTATAACTGTGCACATCATACACGGTGTACAAGCTACGAGACAAGTCTCGTCAACTGAAGTACCTCGCATGATAACGAGAACACGAACAATGCCTGTCAACACTTCGATCGGTATTATTCAGCAACAATTAATGAAATAGTTTTAGAAGTTTATGACTAATTGAATATTATGAAACGTTATATGTAACACAGTGCGTCGGTAAGTAGCGGAAAAATGAAATAAATTTGCACGTGAGGCTGAAATATACAGGGTAGGTCATGAAAGAGATATGGCGTCATAAATATTTTGAAAATGTCAACCCCCATTTTTAGTACGAGATGGGGCTGCAGAATTAGTGCAACCATCGAGTGTTTGTTAAAAAAAGAAAAAAAAATACGCGTATGTATGATTAGGAGAATATATATCTACTGGTTGCCTATCAAAATGTGGCCGCTAGAATTCTCAATTAAATTATTATTAATTGATTTTTTGTAAAAAGTTTCATTTACTTGTTTTTTCACTTCACTTCATGGTTACCGTGGCGCACTTGGTCGCACCTCTTTGCAGCCAGGTGTACACAGGTATATTGTTACATTTATACCCTCATACCGTACATTTACTATTTGTGTATCAAATTAAAGCTATTTTTTTCTGTTTATTATGATATACGGTTGCCTAATTAAGTCTGGCCGCATAATAAGGTTGCTGGCTCTTCAAGATCGTAAATAAAATATTGAGAATTACGGAGCTGTATGCTTGCAATCGGAGATCCCGAAATTATTGGATTGCTTTTTGTATCGGTTCTTATCATGGCAATTTAAACACATTTTTGTTAACAAACAGGATGGATTTTTTTCGGGTAGATCTACTTTGGCCGTCTACGAGTCATTTATAGTAAAAAGTTTCGAGAATAGACTACAAGTTGACTCTGTTTATAAGGATTTCGATAAAGCGTTTGATAGAGTTAACCATAGATTACTTTTGGCCAAACTTCATGCTATAGAATTTAATGGGCCACTTTTAGAGTGGACAAAGAGTTATCTCTCAGACCGATACCATTATGTTAAAGTGGGGGGGGAGTATCATTTCCGGTATTATAGGTGGGACGCGGGACCATTTCTTTTTAATTTATTTATTGATGATATTGGCTAAATAATTAATCACTGTAATATATTATGAATGCTAATGATTTCAAACTGTTTAAAGAAATTGCAACTTGAAATGATGCTATGGTACTCCAGTCCGATTTAAACTCTTTATTTGCCTGGTGTATTAGCAATGATCTTGACCTGAATATCAATAAATGTTTTATTATTACTTTTGCAAAAATTTCACAACCTATAATCATTTCATACGCTATTAATTCACAAACGATACAGCGAGTAAGTGAAATTCGTGACCTTGGCGTCGTTTTCGATAATTCTCTGACTTTTGCTAGACACATTGATCTAGTTGTTTCCAAGAGTTACAAGGTTTTGGGTTTTATCAATCGTTCATCTAAAACATTTTCCCATAATACGTTTCGTTTACTATATTGTTCACTAGTACGTTCTATTCTGGAGTACTGGAAACTCTCAAATTAGAAGAATTTGAAAGAGTTGTCTTTACAATTTATAAGTGGCGTTCTTAGGTACGACTTTATTATAAGATAGCGCATTCGCCAAAAATGCGATAAAAGAATTCTATTGTTTCAGTGATCCCATTAACGTCATAAGGGAAAACCTAGGAAAAACCTTATGAACTATCCCGATACTGGGTTGTTCAAAAGGAGGTTACCATTGATCATTTCTTCCTTAATTGTCGGTAACCAGATACGATTCAATTCTACAGAAGTAGAAGCGATACAATCGCCTTCATTCAAAAGAATTAAGGCAGACTCTTTTATTTTTTGTTTTGTGTTATGTTGTTCTTTGTGAAGTATTGTTGAATTGTCAAATTGTATTTTATGGCATAGGTCCCAAGCATGTTCACAAATTTTCGATTTTTCAAATTGTCGTTTCTTTATGTAATTTGATATGTAATTGTGTTCATTTATTCGTACGTTTAATGGTCTCGATGTTTCTCTAATACAAAATTTATTGCATTCGCAAGGAATCTTGTATATGTAGTTTTTTGAGTTCTGGGTTTTGTTGGTTGGTTTTGTTTTCGATACTAGAGATTTCAGTGTATTTCTTGTTTGGAATGTTGTTTTAACATTAAATCTGTTTCCCACACTTTTCAATCTTTCTGACAGACCCTGTATATATGGTATAGTTGTAACTGTAATGTAGTTGTCCTGAGTAGTAGTAGTGTTAATAAGAGAAGTTCTGGGTTGATTCGGAAGGTTTGTTTTCTGTTCAAGTCTGTTTAACTCTTTGTTGATAAATTTTGTAGGGTAATTATTTCAAGTGAGAAAATTTTTTATAAATATTTTTTCTTTGTTGAATTTATTATCATCAGTTGGTCTTTGCTCTATCATATAATGACTTAATGACACCTTTCTTTACTGTATTCGGATGATTTGAATTGAAATTTAAGTATCTGTTTGTATGAGTTGGTTTTCTATAAACTTCTGTTTCGAATGAAGATTCTTTTTTTTTTGTTATTACTATGTCTAGGAAAGAGAGTTTGTTATTTTCTTCAATTTCTAGGGTAAATTTGATAGTTGGCTTTTTGTTATTTATGTCATTTAATAATTTATCTAGTTCTTCAAGATTGTGTTCCTAAATTACGAAAATGTCGACAACGTAAAGCCACAAAACTAAAGGTTTATTTTCTTTTGATAAAATTACTTGTTCAAATTTTTCCATAAATATGTTACATAATGCTGGTGAGAGACAAGAACCCATGACCAGGCCAAAATCCTGTTGGTAAAAGTCATCGTTTATTTGAAAGTATGTAGTTTTGGTAGAATATGTTAGTAGTTCCATTATTATTTCAATTGATAACTGAGTTCGTTGATTTAATGAAGAGTCCCGTTGTTATAAAGATTTACTATATCAAAACTTGCTATTGTAAAGGTATTTTTGTATTCTATATGAGACAGTTTTTCCAAGAAATGTGCAGTTTTTTAGATGAGAAATAGAACTTCCTGTAGGAGGACGAATAATGTTTAAAAGAAATTTTGAAATTTCACTACACGGAGAATTTATAGAACTGACAATTGGTCTTAAAGGAATATTAGGTTTATGAATCTTTGGTCACCCATAGAAATGTGGTGGTTTAGTATAGTGTGGGGTGAGTGCTTTACGTTCTTGTACTGTGAATTCATGTTTGTGGTTGTATAGTAAATGGTATATTTTGTTTTCTATTGAGTTTGTTGGATCTTTTGTTAGTTTAGTGTATTGTCCTTGGTTTATTATATTTTGAATTTTGTCCTCGTAATCAGTCTTATTTAAAATTACTGTTGCGTTGCCTTTGTCAGCAGGTAAAATTTTTATAGAATTGTCATCTTTAAAATTTGTAATTGCACATAATTCATTATTAGTAAGGTTATTTTTAATATTCACAGGTTTTTCGAGTTCAATTTTTGCTCTTATTCTATATTCCTGAGCATCACTAGAATTTAGTTAATTTGCGGTTTGTTCTATGGCACTTATTATATCAAATTTAGGAATTGTTATTGGAGTAACTGCAAAGTTAAGTCCTTTTTGTAATACTGAAGTTTCAGTAGCATTTAGCTGTTTATGTGAAAGATTTATGAGAGTTTTTGTTATAGTAAAGTTTTTTTCATGTCTGTTATTTTTTCTTATGTTTCTATTTAAAAGAAGTTGGTTAAATTTATGTAAATGTCTTTGTTTTTGTGAAAGAAATTCTTTATTGTAGCTATTAAGAGTGGAAGTGAATGTCGTTTTATTTCGATTGTGGTGTTATTGCCCAAAAAAACAGAAAAGTAATACCGTAATATATTTCACCATCGTGTAATTAAAATACAAATAAAAACAATAATTGACATGTTAAAGCGTTTTTTATAACTCCCAGTGTACCTTATATTTAATTCATTTCCTACATAACCTGAAAACTGTATAATCAATATATGAAACATATGAAAGATCACAGTACTGATGGAAAACATATCTTCAACAATTCTACAACTTTTTTTATATTAACTGTTGCAAAAAATTGATCGGCACTGCATCGTTCGGGTTCTCGTTGTCTACATTCTTCAGGCTTCAAGATATCATTGAAATCTTGAATTACCTGTAAAAGAAATATGAGGTAATATCTAATGCATAAACGATATTAGAAAACTTACAACATTGTAACATTATTGTATTAACAATATTTGATGAAAAAGTTATCGGTGTTTAGGTAGTTCAATAGTTGTAAATTTTCTATAATAATATTAAACAACACTATAAACCCTACTGCATATAACTTGTTTAAGTACATGTCGTACTATTTCAATTACGAGGGTGAATCAAATATGAACAGGGCTTTTCTGTTTCTCGCCCTGTAGGTAATTCGAGTGGCGTGACGTCTCGATATATGTTAGGTAGGGATGTTAAGAAGAGGGAAGTTCGTCGGTTTGGCGAGGCGTAGTCGATGCGCTGTTAGTAGCATCATGTCAGAGCAAGAGGTGCATACGTCTGTTGTGCAACGTGTTGTTAGCAAATTTTTGGCGCGGGAGGGCGTTAGACCCTCTGAAATTTTGCGTCGACTATCTGCACAGTTCGGCAATGAAACACTTTCAAGGACCCAAGTGTACGACTGGCACAAAAAGTTTTCAGATGGCCGAGAGACAGTGGAAAATGAGCCTCATGCACGCCGTCCCACGACAAGCATCAATGAGGCGAATATCTACGCAATTCGTGAGCTGATTGAAGGTGACCGCCATCTTACAGTATTGGCAATTGTTGAACACGTTGGAATATCATACGGGAGTGCTCAATCAATCATTTCAGATGAGTTGGGTTACCGAAAAGTGTGTGCAAGATGGGTTCCTCCCCTTCTAAGGGAAGATCAGGAAGCAAACCGTCTTGCCGTAAGCGAAAGGCTGTTAGCAAGATATCGAGCAGAGGAGGATGAGGTTTTGAGACATATTGTCACCTGTGATGACACATGGTGCATCATTATACCCCGGAGTCCAAACGTGCAAGCATGGAATGGCGAAAACCTGGAGAGGCAGCACCGCTGACAGCCAAGACCCGTCTTTCTGCAGGGAAAATTCTTGCAACAGTTTTTTGGGATTCGAAAGGCGTACTGCTAATCGATTTTCTGCACGAAAGCCGTACAATTAATGCTGAGTATTACTGCGAACTACTCCAACAAGTGAAACTTGCCTATCGGCAAAAGAGGCGGGATATGTCTATCCGAAGTGTGATTCTGTTGCATGACAACGCTCGGCCACATACAGCTGCATTGACTCAAGGAAAATTGAACAAAATGCATTGGGAAACCCTTGAACACCCGCCTTACAGTCCTGATTTGTCGCCATGTGACTACCACATGTTTGGGCCACTTAAAGAAGAACTGGGAGGCCACCACTTTGAGGACAACGAAGGTGTAGAAACGTTTGTGCGCAATTGGTTATCGACACGACCAGTTTCATTCTTTGAGAAAGGTATTAAAAAACTTCCGATTCGGTGGGGAAACTGTATACATAAGAGAGGAGACTATGTAGAAAAATAATATGCATTAAAATTTGTATTGATCGTACCAATAAAATTTTTAAAACAAAAGTCCGGTTCATATTTGATTCACCCTCGTATATAGTAGAGAAAACACATCTTACTGTATTCAACAAAATATTTTCAAACACACATCAATTGTGCATTAAGACATACAATTTTATAATTGCGTCAATTAAATTTTATTTAATTTATCTTTAGGGAAATAAAATAAAAGCAGTTAGAGGTCTGTCTGACTTCTCCCACAGCCTGCTTTAAACAATCTATTCAATTCAAAGAAAACTGTTATTATATTATTTTCAGCAATTTATTATATTTGTAAAGTGTTTTTATATCCTTAATGGAAATTGATTGTATGTTATATCTTTATATAGGATAAAGTGACGACAGTCCCGCGTCCCACCGATTTTTAAAAATGTCCAGCTTTTTTCAATTTACTTTAAAACTCAGAGATTTTTAAAACTACCTGAAACAGCTTAAAGAATGGACAGTTTAATTCATTAAAACTGTTCACTGGGTGAAATTAAAAAGGAGTATTTATGGAAATATGTGGACAAATAAATCTTTTGAGTGCATTTGTAACCATTTTCAGAGAAATATTTGGGAATATGATATTTTTGATGACCAAATCGAATATTAGAAATTGTAAACAAGAATAAATACCTTTGGATCAAATTTTCTCGCTACAATCTCTAGTATATCACTATATAGAGAATTGAGTAATAGTTAAAAGTCTACAGTTGCCGAAAATGAGAAAGAGAAGTAGCGAGAGAGTTAAGTTGTTTATGAACTTCCAAATGAGTTTAAAACACTCAGGGAAAATCAGAGAAAAAAAGAGTTAAAACAACGGATTCTGAACAACGTTTCATGATTTTCCTTTAAGTAAATATCAACCAAGCGTATTAAGAGTATAAGTATAACTAGTGGTCGCCCAGTGGTCGAAATTCGACCTTATTTCATGAAATTGTAAAAAGTATATTTTTATAAGAAACAGAGTTGTGGAGAAATCGGAGAAGCAGATGTAATGACCAAAATTGTTCACTCATATTGACAAATAAAACGAAAACAAAAATGTAATCAAATATCGGTATTGGAAATATTTTTAACAAATTTTTGGCTGGAACCGCTCCTGGCAAAATATTCGATATAATAATTGGAAGATTGTTCTTTTCAACCTAAAAGTTTTCCTCATTTGCCGTTTCAATCAAGTTCAGGAATATTAAAGAAAAGAGAGGACCAACAACCCTAGGAGAACTTAAATATTTTACACATTCTCTATTGTCCGACAGTTTTTTACACAACACCTTCAGGAAGGTTGTGATAATAATATATTAATCAAATAATTAAATTCATATTAAAAACAGAATATTTAATATGAAAGTTTCTGCAACGCGCCCGAAAAATCAATACTGATCTACTATATTGACTATGTTACCACTAAAGAATAACAACGCTTGCATGCCACTTCCAGAAGTACATGCTCTAAGAATATATCTAAAGATCGCTCCATATATAATTACTCTATGTTTTGAGTTTTGACCGTCTGGCGGCGGCGGCACTGTCAGTTGTTTGGCGTTGACAGTATGAACGTAAATAATGAATTTTTATCATATTTTATTTAATGAATGAACCAATATTATAAATTAATATTAGCATTCTACACTGAAGGTCGTCAGTAGCTACTAAACAAAAGAAAAATGAACAAAATCGGTTGAGAGACAGAGGAGAAAATGGTACCTAATCGTTTTGTCTTTGCCTATTTATATATAGATATTAATATAATATAAGTATAATATTACTACAAAATAAATATAAAACCAGAGAAATAAACAAATATTGGGTTAAGTCTATACAATTATTTTATTTTTATATAATTTTCGATTTAATTAGCATTTATTGGTTTCAGCTTTTAGTTTGAAGAATACTAATTAGCAGTTATATCCCAGTCCTACGCAGATTCAACTAGATTGCTCTGTAGGTCCAGTACATTATAATTCTAATTTATTTGTATTAGAATATTAAATAAATAAATATTTTTGATGAGGTTTCATTGATAAAAAGCTACTTTACTGATGAAATAAATAAACATTAGTAAATGTGGAAACATGCATTTTAAATAGAAATTAAAATTGTAGAATACGCGTCCTCCCTTCCAGGAACAAATGCAGCTACAGAACGTATTTTTTCTAGTATCAATAAAATACGGTCAACTGAAAAAACGCAGCTGAACATTAAAACTTTGAATTCTACATTACGTCTAAAACATAATTTGATCAATTCAGGTGAGAAATTTCAAATTTTAATTAATGACACGATTTTATTTTATTTTATTACTCACCCGATCAAAAATAGAAATGTGAAAGAAAATCATATTTTTAAATAAAATATTTAAATTAAGTAAAAATCATATTGTTCATATTATTGTTTTTCACAAATATTTTTATAGTTATCAATAATTAATTATAAATACATTTTTGTATATTAATAGAAAAGTATATGAATGTATATATTAAATATATATTTTTTAGATTATTGGTGTGCTTTCATAACTAAATTATAATTCTCATTTCAACCTATTTGTCCCGTTTTGTCTAAATGAAAATGTGATCACTTTAATATAGGTACCTCTCATTCGTTCTTGATTTTATATATCAGGTAAATAGTTGTAAGTTTCAGTCTGTACCATGAGATTTAGTTCATCTTACTTCATTTATTTTTAGATTAATTTCTTAAATGGTTCTGTGTGTACTATAAACGAACTTCTTTAAATCTACTGTTAATTTCTCTATTTTGCACATATTCAGGCTTTGGAAATTTCATCTCAAAACTACAGATTTCCTAGAAACTGTTATAAAATGTTTGACATTTCAGAAATTTTACTATTGTTTCCAAAGCTTTTCATTTGTTTATTGATAATTTCATAATATCAACATCTTCATATATGCACAGACCCTCTATATACAACCTAAAACGGCAAACTGCAGTTTATTGAAATGTCAGTAGAATTTGTAAATATTTTCAGAGCAATGTTTAAAGGTACAATATACGAGATTTAGCCGACGTTCAAAAAATGTGAAAAGTTTGGTTTAATAATAGGAATTAATTACTTTTGATACCAATAATAGTCTAATTCTTCTGTAAATATAGCAATACTGGCCGTTGTACAGCTTACAAAAGAACGAGTAAAAATTACTATCAATCCATAATGTACGAATTGTAGTTGAACCATTGTGATTTGTTAATAAATAGACGGCAATCTGGGTACTTATGGTTGGTTAAAATAAAAGATTTTGATCATAATTGTTGGTTAAATTAAAACAAAACGTGTTTAGACGAAGATCTTCAATACAATATCTATACTGTAAATATTGACAATTTTATTAAACTATTGTACTGTAAATCTTAATGTTTACCATTGTAAATGAAGATGTTTAACATCCTTCTTCTCAATTTTAAACTTATAAATGTTTATAAAAGAATCTAGTTTTAATCATAATTTTACTACAAAAAAATATAACTTCAAATAGGCCAACTACTCTCAGAATTTATGAAGACAGAGTAGGATTTTCTGAAAATAATTTTAAATTGCAACTACCGTTGGCAAAAGTTTAGTCATAAATTTTATTTGTTTATTTAGATTTAAAGTTAGATTATGTTGATAATCTCAGTTTGTTCTTGGGATCTGCCTCCACGGGATTATTTTTTGTGTTTAACTAGTTTTGTCAAGAAATCAACGGTCCCATCTTTGACTATAATTATTGTAAATATTGTTAATTATTTCAAACTTTATTTGTTTCTTTGGCATCATTAATTATTTCACAAGTTAAAAAATTGAAAATTATTTTTTTTTCACTACCAACGTCTAAAAATCAATGACCCCTAGATAATTCAATACTCTTTTTATTCAAAATTTTTACTATTAATTGACCTAAAATTCAACATCTTTTATCAAAGTTTTGCTACTATGCGCAATATTGAAGAGAAATGACAAACCTACTAAATGAGCTACTATATTCTCAACCTCGTTAATTGGTTTCCTAGATAATGGAACATTTACAATTAAAAAAATAAGTAATTCTTTATATATTTTTTTCTTTTATAGCTAAAACTTGTTTATTAACTGAAGCCATGGATCTTCTCATACCCAACTTATGTTTTAAAAATAAATACTGTGGTTTTTGCAAAATTTCAGTCAATCCTATGTAGTCCTATGAAAGACATATTTTTTTTTAATTGAATTGGGTATGAGAAGATCTATCGATTTGGTTAATAAGAATGTTTTAGCTATAAAATAAAAAAAAATATGTAATCGATTATTTATTTTTTTGGAATTTTGGGTAAACGTTCCATTATTTAAGAAACCAATTAACGGAGTTGGGCATAGAGAGTTCATTTTGTGTGGAATTTGTGTAAAAGGTAAAAAACTAAATTGTTACCAATATTTTTTGCTGTTTTTTGTTAAAAAACAAAAACGCATCATTAAAACATATTAAATTTTATGTAAACTCGTCATGTTTTATCATTAGGAAACGCTGATGTCGGTTTTGTTCTACTATTAATGTTGTCACATATTTTCGTAAATGACCTGAGCTATAATTTAGAAGAACCTGAATTTATCCGTTAGTTTAGGACCTCACTTTATATATATATATATATATATATATATATATATATATACATATATATATATGTATATATAAAGGGTCCCTTCAGGGTGAGTCAAGCATTTACCACTACTATCAATCAATTTTAGGGAATCCGAAAATTTGGAGATACAGCAAGAGTAGGGGCTGCGTTTTCAAGGGTCTGATTCAAAACAAACTTTCATTAAAATTCCGATCACAACTACCGAATCCGTTTTTTTCCTTTCTTGAAAACTTTGTCATCGCACGCCACGGGAAAGTCTCATCAGCGATCCGGATGATTGACGTTTTTAAGGAAATTTTCCCGTTTTCGTTTTTAGCGATTTCCAGAAGAATTTCCCTTTTCCTCGAGTCTCGCACTTGTCAGTTACTTTTATGTTTCGCAGGCATTGGTGAATCGCTTCCCATTCGAAACACGTACACCACCCCGAGATCGAAATCACAAAACTTTCTGATACTTTTTCGGATAAACGAATGTTTATGTGCGGAAATTCGACAAAACCAACTCTTTCAACCGGTTTGAATTGCAGATTTACTTTTATAGATAGCGATTTGTGTTCCGAGTTTTTGTCAGCATTTATAATCACCAGTGATTCTATTTCAAAACAAAGTCATTATAATTTGAGCTATTATCTACAAAGAAAAATTCATACTTCCACATAATAATTTTAATAGCACACATTTATTTACTAGGTTCTACAGATTCTTAACGTAGGCCTTTAATTAAATATGAGCGTTAAGGCTTGTTAAATGAAAATTTTCGTCAAAATGATACTCGACACCGACTCCATGACCTCGACACCTATCATGGAAAGTAGAAATAAGGGTTTAGTACATTGGCAAGGAAGTGTCTCTCTTGTCCATACCATCTAGTAAATAAAAAACTAAGTATATAGCAACTTAATATACAATAACAATAAATTGGTTTATATCTTATTTAGAACGAGAATAAAAATATGAGTGACAGTTCTCGTCTTTAAGAAATCTGTAATGATTGTGTTTTAAAAAGGCTTTCCAAACTATAATGAACTGATCCCCCATGCCAAAATCTGAAGGGTTAAAATTTAGTTGGCTACCAATAAGGTCGTTTTTCTAATTCGTTCGTTAAGTAAGTGTCCAGCACTAAATTTTAGAATTTTGTTAAATAGTACAAACTAAGTTGCGAATATAATACGAAAAGATCTAGCAACAATTGAGTCCTTAAGACTTTATAATAGTTCAAATCTTGTTGCCTAAGAATTTTGTTCCCAGGTATGAATTCCATTGAACGCAATTTTCACATATTGTATTCATGTCGTTTACCACAAAAGGTATAATAAATTTTGAAAACTAAGACACTTGGTCTAATGAAAATCAAAATTTGTTGAGTAGCCATTTCACTATATTGTTACGAAATTTACCAAAGCCGACCCTGTTTCATTTCAGTACGACAACAATCACTTTGAGATAAAAAAAATGGTTCTCGAAAAGACTCGGCACCTGTAGGAGTGATGATGATTTTGCGAGAATTTTCTATGCTGGTTTATAAAGGAAGCAGTCCATGATCGCGAGTTCAGTTAGCAAGGACGACGAGCGCATCTCGAATGTTATTGTGAATCAGCTGTTCTATATAATTTGATGTAAATAAAGTTCTAGAAAAGTGAAAGTGAATATTAGTTTTATAATTTTAAAATTGAACCCACGGACTATATTGCAATTTGGTGACCAGAAGTGAAGGATTAAGTGAAGTTAAAATCGTAATTTGATTTATGGAGAAATTACAGCAATACTACTTCAAGGTAGAACACCGTGCCGACCGTTTGCACAATAATGCCGATGCCCTATCCAGAAGACCCTGTAGAACGGAATGCGGACACTGTCTGAAGACGGAACAGCGAGAGGGTATCTCCATCAGGCAGATCCGAGTGCAGGCCAATGAAGACTGGACAACGTAACAGTGCATCCAGGACCAAATGGCTGATCCAGACATCGAACCAATCTTGTCACTCAAAACGAGAGGGGCACCCAGGCCACGATGGGACGAGGTAGCTAGATACTCCGGCGTGCTGAAATCGTTATGGGCTCAATAGGACTCTCTAAGAGTAGACAATGGAATGCTCAAGCGAGTTTGGGAAAGCGCTGATGGACGAGAAACCACGTCCCAACTGGTAGTTCCGAAGAAAAAGGTACCAGCCATCCTGACCGAAGTATATGATGGAATTACCGGAGGCCACCTGGGCAAGAATAAAACCCTTGACAAAGTTCGCCAGCGGTACTACTGGGTGAATTACTTCGAAGACGTCAGAGCTTGGTGCCGCAAATGTGCCATCTGTGCAGCCAGTAAGGGCCCGAAGACCCGGACCAAGGGCAGAATGCAGCAGTACAATGTGGGCGTCCCATTTGAATGAAGTGCCATCGATGTCGCCGGTCCGTTTCCCTAGTCTGAGAGGGGGAACAAATACATTCTGGTCGCAATGAGCAAGGGTAAATCCCCAAAGCTTACACCCGCCTGGGATGGTCCATACGAGGTGGTCAAGAGGCTTAATGACGTCGAAACCTCAAGGCTAAATTGAAGGTGGTTCATTTAGATCGACTCGCTCCCTACCATGGAGGGGATGTTTCTGATCGGGACGATCAGAATTAAAGGGGGGGCAGTGTTACGAAATTTACCAAACCCGACCCTGTTTCATTTCAGTACGACAACAATCGCTTTGAGATAAAAAAAATTGTTCTCGAAAAGACTCGGCACCTGTAGGAGTGATGATGATTTTGCGAGAATTTTCTATGCTGGTTTTATAAAGGAAGCAGGCCACGATTGCGAGTTCAGTTAGCAAAGACGACGAGCGTATCTCGAATGTTATTGTGAATCAGCTGTTCTGTATAATTTTATGTAAATGAAGTTCTAGAAAAGTGAAAGTGAATATTAGTTTTATAATTTTAAAATTGAACCCACGGGCTATATTGCAATGCAATATATATCAATTTTCTATCAACTTAGGGGCTGACGTTATTGTTAATGAAATTATTTGGCCAGTTGTTTTACCTAATAGTCTTAACCATGAATTTTGAATGTAAGAGCTCGAATACACTTCTAGCATGACGGATTAAATATGGAGAGCCTGTTGGTTGACCACCTTATATAAATCCAGAAACAGATATAGTGCATCTAAATATAATATGACAGGAAGAATGGATTGAACATTATCGGGAACTATGGTACGACGAAACAGAACAAGACGTATTTGAAAAAACGAGTACCAATAGTACATCCAATAGATCTGACCAAAATGCAGAATGCATTGACAATTGACAAAAACAAAGAACAGAAAAACGGCTGATCCAGATGGTATCAACTCTAAACTTATAAAATAGGGTATCATTTTTCTAGATCTACAATTTCTGCTAATATAAATAAACTAGAAGATGCCACAAATAACATTCAGAAAACAAATTTAATATGTGCTGGATAAATCTTGATGTCCCAGATGAATGGAGACTCCATAAGGTTACTTATTTCTTCATAAAAAGTTCAACGAAGTAAAACAGATATATAAAGAAATTAGTCTTCTATATGCTGCTTACAAACTATATAGTAAAATTGTTAACCAGGCATTTGCTTCAAACTGTTTCTGACGTTATACCTACTACTAGGAGAAGACTATAGGCAACTGGAGCCGTCAAAAATGAAATTTTTAAGATTGATAAAGGGTTATACCTGTTTAGACTGTTTAAACCAGATGGCGATATCGGAACAGGAAAACTGCCTAATCTTGGAAAGGTAGAAGAAGATGAAGACTAATAGCAAGTAAATTTCAAAATAGATAATCATTTTTATCAAGTAGAATAAACAAAAAAAAATACTTTAACGTATAATAACCTTAATGGGATATGAAATTTACAAGGTACTGTATTCAGCCTTGTCCAAGGGCGTACCTAGCTTTTGATTTAGGGAGCTGCATTATTAGAAAAAAAATTGTCCTAAAAAGGGCAAATCGAAAAAAAAAATGTCCTAAAGAGAGGGACAAATTAGAATTTTTTTTGGTTCGGGGGAGGGGATGAGGGGCAATCCAGCAATTTTATGGGAAGCTTTAGTGGCTCATAGTAGGTTTTTTAGGTATTTTTCTCCCATAGATACACACATTCCTATGTGATATATTCGACAAGAATTGGGTTCAGCCTCCAGGAGCATTTAACATAAAAGATATAACGTATGCGGTTTATGGACAACATAAAGTTATCAACAGCTTCGACTGAACTTCACGATATACTAAAAAATTAATATACCTATGGTTGCAATTTTGACAAGAGATGACGTAGTACAAATTGTATGGAACAATACATTAAGATTCACTGACAAATTAAGTGGTTAAATTTGTTTCAAAACCTATGTCTGTATGGCATATAAGCCCTGTCAAATAAACAACAACAATTATCTAATTTGTCAGTTCATTCTTTAAAACTAGCATGAATCTTGGATCATCCCTGAGCAGCAGGTCAGGTGAGTATCTCATAATGACTCTGACTGAAGATTGCTAAAAAGAATAAAAAAAAATGTAAAAACAGTAAGATACTAATGATCACCAGGACGTAGAAGAACTGGAAAATCTCAAAAATGACAATTAAATAAGTATCACAGACTAATTGAGAAAATAAGGACAATAACTGGCAAAGTTTATTTCCACAAATGTATTCAGTACTTGCATCCTTCGCGTGCTCGAACTTTAACAAAACAGACGCTTGTGCTTACCGTTTATCAACTAATTTGGAACAGCCATGTGATGAAAAAATGTCAGTTTGAATACCAAGATTGCCCAAAAATTAGACTCCTTTTGAATTAAAGGTGAGTTTTACTTTGATTATTTAAAAAGAATAGCTGTAATTAGGTAACATCTTTTAGATGGAAGACAAGGCCGCAGCCAGGACATTTTTTCGGGGTGGGTTGGATAATTTTTTTGATTGGTGTTGGGCTGATTAAGACTGCAAAAATTTATATTTTTGTTCAGGATATAAAAAATTGTATAAATATAAAATTTATTGTTATAAAAAAGATTATCAGTTCGGTTAAAATTGAATCATGAATCCGAAAATTCGAATATTTCGGGACCCCTCCCCCTCCTTCCCGCTGGCTACGGGCTTGGTGGAAGATACCATTTTGGATTTGAGTGTACAGTAGAGTACAGAAGGTCCATATAAAAAATAAATTCTGGCATTGGCATAAGTTAAGGTCAGTGTTTGTTCGTAAAAACCAGCCAGGACAATAAAATATTATGTTTTAAATTAGTTTCATATTTAGATTTCTTTATGTTTAAATTTTGACAGTTTCCCTTTAAAATTAATGGAAAAGTATTTTATTTTTGATTAAAAATTCGATCTATTTTATTTAGGATGTTACTGATTCACAACAGTGACCTCAGGGCAATACAACTTTAATAAGAGTAAATTTTAGACAGTATATTGAATTAAACAGATAAGTACAAAATATATATCACCACTCATTTTTTTTTCGACGTATTGTTTTAACATATCTTTTTGTTAGTCATAAAGTTAATTTATCCTTTGTCGAGCACTAAAACTAAACGTTTCTTTGTTTATGAATTATTTAAACCCACCACCCAAAAATGTTCCCGATGAAAACTGGCATCTGCAAATGTGAGCAAATCAGAGTTTTAACGAGGTTTGTGGCACAGTTATTAAAGTTTTTAAATTACTTTGATGTGATTTATCTCGGTTAATACATTTTTCTTGTCAGTTGCTGTACACCCTGTATATGGTAATGCGTAACTGATATGTCCCTGTACTATGGACTGTACGTAAATATTCCAAACTCAGTTAAATATAAAAGTTTATCGAAACCGGACAATTATCCAAATAAAACAGAACCTTCACAAATTAATTTAGTTAATTAGCTACCGTGATATATTCGAAAAACATTTACTGGTTCTTATTTTCCATTCATTAAATTTCGTACAAATTTATCGATACAAATCGGATTTGTTCGCCTATTGAAAACTCTCATTATAAAAACATAAAGCCTATCAACAATACGTGCAGAGACTATTCTTCTGATACTATCAACAACCTTACAGCACCACGTCAATATATCATCAGACCGTGCCAAGACGATAAAAAGCTCCACGATAAATATAAAGAAGCTTGAACAAAACCCATAAATCAGCAAAAATCATTCTTTCGAACTGCCAAAGACGATTCCTCTATTCACTTTTATTCATTCCCTCGTAATAAATGGTCGCTGGTAGTGAAAGGTGAAGATTTCTCGATTTTTATAAATCGAAACCACACATGGGGCTTCAGGCGAAGGATCTGGTAGGTGTGGCGCGACCTTATATCCCTTTCAAGATTATATTCAACAAATGAGGATCGCTCTTACGTCAACAATGCACCCTTACACTATTATATTTTGAGAGGAAGTCAAACTTGTCACTAACATTGTTTTGAAGTATTTCATTAATATTTATTGTTCACTTAAGCTTTGCTTTGGTTACTCGACGAATCATAGAAGCAAATTAATTTTTATAAATACACTGAAATTCGGAATTTGAGCATATAGCTTATACTATAATTATTGTACATATCATTAGTCACTTCAAACGTTATATCTTTCTAATTAATTATTTTACAAATTAAACAATTGAAACTTGATGTTTCTTATTACGAACATCTAAGAATCAAAAAGTCGTGTATTCCTGACCCCTAAGAGCTTGAACAGGCATGTGAACAATTTATTTCAAAAAGTATATACAGGTGAGTTTTTTTATGATCAGTATGGTGATCTCGGAAACTAGCAGAGATAGAGCAATAGTTAAATTGGGAAAGATTTGCAGTTTTACTGGCCCAATTTAATGACCTCAAAAAATCGGACATTTTTAGAGCTTTTCAACGATATAATACTCGATATAGTTATTCATAAAAATAAGGGAAATATGGATGCTTTTCTCTCTTATTTTCACTTTTAACGTAGATAGCCATGAAAAAGATTGTTTTCACTTTGACGTTTCCTCATTTGAGAGTAATTCCATTAGTAGTGCTGAACTGACAGTCGATATTAACAAGTTTTCGTGATAAAATGGAATATTCTAACGAAGAAAAAATGAATATGGTGGAATGTTATATCATATGCCATAAAAATTCAATTCGTGCAGCTGAGGAATACTTTCATAGATATTTTAATGGTCGTCAACCTGCTCTATTACATTTACGAGGCTTTACGATAGTTTAGGCAGATATGGATCTGTTACTAAACCACCAAAAGAAAGTAATCAAATTAGCAAAGGAGCACAAATGAATGTTTTGGCAATGGTAAATCAAAATCCATCTACATCAACTCGTGAGTTTGCGGCAGAAACTGGCACATCTCAACGAACTGTAGTTAAGGTACTGAAAGCGCACAAGTTCTCAAACTTTGCATGCTGGTGACGAACATCGACGTATTTTGTTTTGTACATGGTTTAGAGACATGTGCCTTGACAATCCACAGTTTCCATTAAAGGTGTTATGGTCAGATGAAACTAGATTTACTAACTGCGGTATGTTCAATAGACACAATGAGCATATCTGGGCTAAAGAAAACCCTTTCCATGTAGAACAAAGACGAATTCAGATAAACTTTGGTTTTAATGTTTGGTGTGGTATCATAGGGTCTACTATTCTGGGGCCTTTTATCTATGACGAATCACTTACTGGGGAGCGCTGCTTGCATTTCTTGCAATACACTTTTCAAGACATGTTGCACAATTTGAATTTAAGAACTCGTTTAGAAATTGAGTGATTCCAACATGATGGAGCACCTGCTCATAACTCGTTATTAGTAAGACAACACTTAGATAATATCTATCCAAACTCTTGAATAGGAAAAAATCGCCCACGCGAATGGCCACCTCGGTCTTCCGATTTGGCAGTTATAGACTTCTATTTATGGGGTGCGCTAAAAAACAAGTATACAAAAGAAAGTATGAGACAGTTGGTGACCTAAGGGAGGCGGTATTACAAGCAATTGAATTGATAGGCGGTCTGTCAGGAAAGCGGTAATGTCAATCTTAAAAAGATGCAATTTTTGTATAAATAACAATGATGGACTTTTCGAACATAAATTGTAACCATTATTATGTACTTTAATTTCTTAAGTTTTTAGTAAGTACCTACTTATTTAGTTTTTTCGTTATATCTGATATACCTAATAAAAAAATTGTTCAATGCTTTTTGGAATAGTTATTAATAAATCAATCTAGTTCATGGCTGACTACGTTAAAGGTGAAAATAACAGAGAAAAGCATCCATAACTCCGTTATTGTTTTGAATAACGCGTATTATATCGTTGAAAAGCTCTAAAAATGTCCGATTTTTTGAGGTCATAGCCAACTATAGTTTCCATTCAAGAAAAGATAAGTTTGTGTCATAACTTAAAAACGAGAGCTGTCACAAATGAGGAAACGCCAAAGTGAAAACAATCTTTTTGATGGCTACCTACGTTAAAAGTGAAAATATGAGAGAAAAGCATCCATAACTCCGTTATTTTTATAAATAACGATACCGAGTATTATATCGTTGAAAAGCTCTGAAAATGTCCGATTTTTTGAGGTCATAGCCAACTTTGGTTTCCATTCAAAAAAAGATAAGTTTGTGTCATATCTCGAAAACGAGAGCTGTCACGCAAACGAGGACATGACAATCATATTCGGGATACAATTCCCTTCAATTTTGATATTTACACTTTTTTATAAAATCAAAAACAAAGGAGCTCGAAGAATTTGACTAAATCGGCAGAATTTCGTTTTTTCAAAATATCTAGTAAGCCATGACTTTTTACAAAAATCCGAAAGTGTCATTAAATTGGGCCAGTAAAACTGCAAATCTTTCCCAATTTAACCATTGCTCTATCTCCGCTAGTTTCCGAGATCCCTTTCATTTACATTCATAACTAACCTTACTTTCGGACGTCATTGTCTCTGTCCATACTCCACGTACACACAAACTCGCATTACGATACAACAATTAGAAATAGGGTAAAGGTACTAAAAAATCCTGTTAGAAACTTTTAAGAATCGTCAATAAAAAAAATGCTCTTCCAAAAACCGAGACAACTGGCAATTTAACTTCTTAAATTATCCAAACCAAATAAAATGAAATCGACTCCTTTTCTTAATCAAAGATTTATTCGAAATCTCTGTATATCTGCACTAGTCACTTTATCGAAATGCATAAAAGATAATTCATTGGTCAACTTTTACATATCTACACACACACAGAGACACACGCGAAGACAGGAACATCGTTCAATCCGGTAACTATGAATTCGACCATTATCCTCGATAAGATGGATGATTTTGTTCACTTTATTCTCTTTTGAGAAAATAAGACCGTTATATACGACGATGGCGCGTCCCTGTCGTTGGAATTCTTTCCATTCTCCGGCTGCACATCCCTTTGTAACGATGTGATTGTGTCCGAACTGTATAAAGGAAAAGCGCCCATTCTTTTCCGGCTTTCTCTCGAAAAGGGCCAAAGTGTCGCGTCCGGTACTTAAGAATATTTACTGGATAAAAAAGTCTGGACGTCAGGCGGCTTTATAAATTGCTCCTCTGTTAACTTAATGCGTTCGCACTGGGTAGTTATTTGAAAAGGCGTAGAATCTTTGACAAGTTGTATTTGTTTTGATAACATTAACAAATATATTTCATGTATTTTGATTTTGGATTCAATTTAACAATATGATATAGTTTAAAATGCTTGTTCCAATAAAAAAAGTATAAAAGTACGATTTCACTTAACGATGTGGCATCAATTGGCTCCTTGTCTAGGGTGGAATGTATTTCGTATGATCTCTGAGAGTGTTGTAAGTTTTCCGTTCTATTTTGGAAGTTGAATCAGTTGACAATACCTTGTATTTATTTTCCATTCCAGAGTACGATTTTCCTGTAGTATTCCGATCCCAACCATTAGTTAGATTCAGAGGACTAGGACATTAAATTTGGAAGGTGGATACTTCAGTAGATTGCTTATTTGTTTCCAATTTTTTTTACAATTTTCAACTTCCTGTTTTACCTGAAGTAATGTCGATTTTAAAATTGGCAATGAAACACCCTGTATAGTATTTTAGTTTATGATGAAACATTTTATTGCGAATACAAAAATATTGGGTTTGATATTGTTTACTTCAATACTTACCGAGATATTAACAAAAAAGTAACTAAGGAAAGGAAAAATTCGATGGTAGCTAAACTCGGTTCAGATTTCATTTACGCCCGATATAAACAAACCGCTCGGTAAGGATTTGTATTTCTATTGGCCAATCGGTGGCATTATACCGTCACAGCCAACAGCACTGCTTGTTCCATAGTCGAATACAGGTGCCTTTGTTTAAATCAGGCGCAAATTAAATCTGAAACAAGTTTAGTAGTCCATGAAATTCATTGCAGAAGTGACAGTAGTTGTCAAAATAAGTTATTTTTTTTATTTGAACGTAAAAAGATTGTATTGTTTTAATTTGATCGTAAAATGGCCGCATTAAGTGAAAGAGAAAGAATATAAATATTAATGATGATTGGGTATGGGGAGAGGAAAAGGACGCATCAAGAAGTTTGTGACGTTTTTAACATTGTTCATCCGAATACACAAATATCCCGTTCAGTATTGACGAAAACATTGCGAAGGTATGATACAAGTGGAACAGTTAGCAATTTACCAAAAGGTGGAGCTTAATAAGTGCAAGTAATGAAGGTGTAACTCAAAATGTTGCTAGATCTTTGGAAGAAAATCCTCACTTATCCACTACCGACCTCGCCAATATGCATGGAATTAGCCGTCGTTCAGTAGGAAGGATATTAAGGCGATAAAAATATCATCCATACAAAATTCGCCTCGTTCAAGAACTCTCCGAAGACGATTTCGACAGACGTTTGCAATTTTGTGAAACGATGATGGATCTTTGTAACCATGATAATAATTTTATAAGAAATGTGGTGTTTTCAGACGAGGCTACATTTTGTTTAAATGGTACGGTTAATCGACGTAACTGCCGCTACTGGTCGCAAAGTAATCCTAATTGGGTACAAGAGGATCATTCATACACAACATCCCCAAAAATTGAACGTTTGGGATGGCATTTATAACAACAGAATCGTGGGACCCTTCTTCCTACAAGAAACTTTAAACGGAGATAGGTATTTATAGCTCTTGGAGACACAAGTTATTCCGGCATTGGAGGTAAATGTACAATTACCAAATAATATCTGGTTTCAGCATGATCGAACACCACCCCATTACGCTCGCATTGTTCGAGATCATTTAGATAGGACATTTCATCACAGATGGATTGGAAGAAAGGGTACTTATGAATGGCCTGCACGAAGTCCCGACCTTAATTCACTAGACGACTATTTTCTGTGGGGTTACTCAAAGTCTAAGATTTATGTTGATAGACCAAATAATTTGCAAGAATTAGCTGCAAGAATAACTCAAGACATCCAGAGAATTACATCAGAAGTAATAGCTAATGTTACTAGAGAATTTAAAAACCGACTTGCTTATTGTCAAGAAGTAAACGGTGCTCAGTTTGAACATCTAATACATTAAGTTTAGTTAAGTTAAGTTTGAGTGTTTTGAAAATTTAGTTAATAATTATGATTATGTATTTCTTTAATGGATATTAGATTTTTCCTGTCCTTAATTACTTTTCTGTTAATATCTCGGTAGGTATTGAAGTAAACAAGATCAAACCCGATATTTTTGTATTCGCAATAAAATGTTTCATCAGAAACTAAAATACTATACAGGGTGTTTCATTGCCAATTTTAAAATCGACATTACTTCCGGTAAAACAGGAAGTTCAAAATTGTAAAAAAAAAATTTAAACAAATAGGCAGTCTACTGCAGTATCCACCTTCCAAATTTCATTTTGATATCTCTAATAATTCCAGAGATATTTCCTTGGTTCCACACATTTGCCCATCACTGTATATGGTAGGTAATTATTCCCTATAAACTGGAGTAATTCTATTACATTAAGGAAGCTGGTTGTTCAATAGGACTATAATTACA
Source organism: Octodonta nipae (assembly GCA_034190945.1). Lineage (NCBI taxonomy): Eukaryota > Metazoa > Arthropoda > Insecta > Coleoptera > Chrysomelidae > Octodonta > Octodonta nipae. Next base: position 68,212,139 of record CM067224.1, read on the forward strand.
ATGTTGTTGTACCTACGTAAAGTGTTAACCCCAATTAAATCATCCACCAATATATGAATAACAAACGCAAACACGTATTGAACTGATTCTCAGTGGCATTAAGCGAATCCCCAGCGGCACAACAGCATCGCGGCCCATCCTATACCGCAAAACGATATAAAGAGCACCCCCTTAATGCACAGAAAGAGCCGAACAACAGTTTCTAAACAGGAGCTTACAACGAACCAACAAAAGTAACAGTTCCGATCACGATTCGTTACGGCTTTCGAGATGCCGACAAGGGGTTTGTTTGACGTTTCTATTTCATTATTTTCTCAATACATTCATCGGCACTCCAACCATCTCTCGCTAGCTGAACTGAGAGTCGACTGTGTTATTTGTCTGTGCGGTTTACAAGGGAATCCGTTGACAGATGTAATTTTCGTTAACATCACACAGAAGTGGGATTTTTGAAATGCACGTGAATTTCTCGTTATTATGGTAATTTTTGGGTGGTGTTTAGTTTTTTTTCATTGATCTTGTTTTAAGACAACAAATAATGTTTTCTGAATGAAATAAACAATACACCAGCTAGTGCAAGCAGTATATTTTAAAATTACCAATACTACGAGGGCTGCCTTTTATATTTCGGGATTAGAGAACAAAAACAAATATTAATCATCGAAAATCGCTTTATTGTTTTTCAAAATATTCCCCATGAAGATCTATACACTTTTGCATGCGTTTGAACCAATTGTCAAAGCACTTTTTCCACTCTGATTGAGGTATCTCCAAAACATGCATTCTAAACGCAGCAACCGCTTCTTCAGGTGTCGAAAAACGTTGACCTCTCAGTTTGTTTTTTACGTACGGGAATAAAAAGAAGTCATATCGTGACAAGTCAGGACTATACAGCGGATGACTCATCAAATCGATGTTTTGAGTGGTCAAAAATGCAGTTGTTTGAGCCGATGTGTGAGAGCTCGCATTGTCGTGGTGAAGAGTGATCCATCTTCGGGGGTTGGATTACCTCATTTCTTGGAAAACAACTGGCACACAAATGGTTGTGTACCACTCAGAATTAACTGTTCTGCGTTGTTCTAGTGGTACGGTTGCGACATGTCCAGTTTTTCCGAAAAAACAGGCGATCATTTGCGTGGAAGTGCTTCGTGCGCGAACAACTTTTGTTGGATTCGGCTCATCTTGAAACACCCAAAACACCCATACAGTCGACTGCTGTTTACTTTCGGGCTCATACGCGTAAATCCACGATTCATCACCTGTCACCATGTCATAAACGTGTTTTGAAGCACCGCGATCGTATTTTTTGAGCTTTTCTTTCGACAAATCGACACGAGCCTTTTTTTGAACCATTGACAAATTGTGTGGGATCCAACGCGAACAATTTTCACATTCAAATGTTTATGCAATATTGAATGTATGCTGGTCCTACTAATGTGTAAGGTTGACTCAATCTCACGATAGGTTACATGACGATCTTGCAATATCAATTCGCGCACAGCATCAATGGTTTACGGAACAACAACTGTTTTTGGACGACCTTCACGAAATTCGTCTTGAAGTGAACTACGACCTCGATTGAATTCACCATACCATCGATAAACAGTGGTCATTGATGTAGTTTCATCGCCAAAAATTAAAGTAAGTTCATCATGCACTCTTGCTGACTTAATCCACGTCGAAAGTTGTAAAAAATAATGGCACGAAAATTTTCACGATTTAATTCCATTTTTTGGCCAAGATGAATCCTTTAAGTTACTGTAAACAAAACATAAGCGCTCGTATGTCAAAACGTTCTGAGTACGTATAACCTCAAAAATGTCAAACTTTACGATAGAGCTGTCAGTTGTCAGATTGCAACACTAGGGTGGTCCAATCCCGAAATATAAAAGGCAGCCCTCGTATCAATGTAAGTAGGGTGAATCGAAAAAAGGCATTTATCTTAAGTCATCTTCTAATAGCAGTCAGACGTAATCATACCGTCTAACTAAAAAGTATACGAAAGATTTACCCAATTAAATGAGATCTTCCGCTCGAACCTGGAGGAAACTCAGGTTTTTGCCATATTTTTCCGCATTTCCGACTTTCTAATCGTTTTTCTCCAATAGTTGTTGAACTAGCCTCACAAGTATGTTTTTCCTCCAGGGGTCTCAATAAAACACTATTACCAATATATTTTTCCGTATACATAACTAAATACATTTTATTTCAGCTCATTCAAATAGGATTTTTTATAAAATTTTAGCAAACTGTTGGGAATTTTCAAAATTCTCCCGCAAATATAAACTCGTTTAGAATTATGTATATCACGTGGCGAATGCTTCGTTTTCGAAAAATCTTTCAAACAAAACCTTAACTTTGAAGACGCGAGATGTAAGACCGACATCTCGCGTCTTCAAATTTAACGAAATGCATCAAATGCATAAAGAAGTGTTCGAGAGGACATTCAATTGTGGGAAGCGCAACTGATGAAGGTTCCCTAACCAGAAACAATATAGATTATATTTATATATAATCTATATTGTCTTGCGTACAAAGGAATGACACCTCGAAGAGAGTAAAACCTTAACTCTTCGGATACATCAGTCGCAAAAAAATCTACATGAAATTTTGGGAGACACCTTTTTTAATAATCGTTAATGTGTCAAATAGGCTATAAGAATGCTTCTTTAACACCAAAAAATTTAATCTAAATAGATTACTATAGTTTTAAGTTGTTGTGAACGTTAAGTTGTAAATAATATAATCGTAGAATTCGATTGTCCCAAGTAACCAACCTAGCATGGTTGAAAGTGTCTGATGCAAATTGCTTTAAATCATAAGAGTATGAACTAGATTTTATACTTCGAGAAATATTTGGCATATTCCTTTGATTCTGACTTAAATTTTCCTCAGGTAACAGTGGTTGAAATTTATGACGTGCATATTTTTATATCAAGATGCATAAAGAGGGTCCCTAACAGCAACTCATTAAAGGCAATAAGTAGATACTCGACTGTACCAAACTTCATAAAATGCAGTTTTTCCATCATGTGTTAGTAGCAGTACTAATATCAGATCATTAATTAAATGCTCCTTTTTCAAATTTAAATGTCTTTTGCACTTCTTGACGATGGAATAAAATGGCCCAAAACATTTTCATTCTGGTTCGGGATAAAACAGATATACGCTCTTCTTTTATAGTTGCACGTTTACGTTTTCTACTAGTTTAGTGCATTTTATCCCTACAAAAAATACTGGTTTTTAAGGAACACGGTTTTTATTAAATTCTTGGTGCCATGATACATTAAGCTGTACTTTTTTCGCGTCAAATTTTACTTCTATCTAAAATCAAAGATTTATCGTGATAGGATATTAAACCTACATATGCTAAGGTAAAAGAAGTAATTGTTGAGACAGGAACAAACTGATAATAATCGTTGAAAATGGCATAGCCTTATAAGTGATAAAACTCACTTAATTTGTTTTTTTTTTTTATTATAAGTATAGTTCTGTATCCCAAAGGAACGGCTTCACATTCAATTTTTTATTATTAAATTACTAATTTTTTAAATAAGTAATGCACACGAATCTAATTCTTACTTTAAAACTAGAACATAAACACAATTTCTCCTAATTATTAAAAAACAGTATTGTTTTTAATTTTAAGTTACAACAGCTGAAATATTATTACACCTAAAAAGACTATAACATTTTTTTCGAATAAAAATAATATTCAAAACGTCACTTTAAGGCATTAACAACTATTGAAAAAGGTGTCTCACCAAACCTCCTGCAGAATTGTTCCCAATGGATTTATTACACTGAGCCGTGTTTTGGTCGAAAGACTCTTCATAAGCAAAGCATTCAAGAGTTGGTAGATCTAATTTAATACAAGTTTATATTTGCAGGGGAATTTTGAAAGTACCCAAAATATAGCTGAAAAACTTTAAAAAAAACTTTTGAATATTCTGAAATAAATTTTACGCCCCTTATTTGGATAAATATATGCAAAGATTTTTTTCGTAATAGTATTTTTGTTGAGATCCCTCGGGGAAAAATATTTTTATGGCGATATTTCAATAAATATTAAGGGAAAACGATTAAAAAGTGGAAAATTCGACAAAATATGCAAAAAATAAATTTTTCTTGAGGTTCGGGCGGAAGTTGTCATTCAATTGAATATATCTTTTGCAAACTGTTTAGTTAGGGTGTCAGATGATGTTTGACTGCTATTAGAAGAAGATCTGAGAAACATGCCTTTTTTCGATCCACCCTAAATTATAGGTCAGACCTCGTTATATCCTAAAGCTTTGTACGAAAAACATACTTCCTGCCTCTCGTTATCTCCCTATCTCTGTTTCTTTTTCTTTGTTTCATTCTTAATGATGGATATAATTTTCAGGACAATTAAAATAATTGTGAGGACTTCCGGCTAAGCTGGCGAGGCAGCCGCATGTGTGTGCACGTCTTAAGGTTAGTTTTTGATGTAGTGAAGCAAAATCCGTGCATCGATAACCAATTCCCTTAGACGTTTTGATTTCATCTAAGATCTCCAACAAACGCTTATATAAAGTGACAAAGACGCTCTGGTAGTGAAATTCATGTGTTAGATATAGTGAAAATGCCGGATGTCATAGGCTGCCTCGCTTTGTCCTTCTTAAAACAATTAGACACTTTTTGTCCAATTAATACTGCTTTATTAACAATGAAAACAAATCCTTAACCTTCAAACTTCAATACAAATTTCTTGACACATACAACACCAAACACAATTCACACTGACGTTTGCTTAGAGCATATACTTTACTACTTATGATACTCAACAGGACTTATGACAAGACTAATTTACTAAGGCTCACAAAACCTATTTATATTCAATTTTTACATTTGAGAGCCCTCGAGATTACTCTATGGCTCTAATTTCGAATTCTATGGATCTTTCCCGAACTGACAGTTAAACTTGGTTGGTATATACAGGGTCCTCCCTCAGCCAACGTTATAACTTTCCCTGGCAATATTTTTAGTTAAGTTGTCTTAAAACAATATACTTTCCGTAAAATTAATTATACAACAATCAGAAAGGATGTTGGCCAGTACTGCTGCATTTTGTAATTACTATTACAAAGTAGTAAATAAAATATTTACCATTTTGCGGCATTACATTTACCTTTATGTGCCATATCATCGACAGAGGTGATGCCGGATGGCCATGGTGCCACCGCGGCACCAATCTGCTGTGCTGGAAGAATGATGGTGGCTTCTTAAATACAGGATACTCAAAATCTGCAAACAAAAAATATAAATGAGTTTCTGTTCTGCGGTTTGGTTATTTGGTATTATTTCTGCATCGATGATTGAAATAAACCAGAAAATGTCACAAATACACTTCAAAAATCAAGAATAAATAATTTTTGTGTTTTTAACGAACTTCAAAAATAATGAGGTTCTCAATTCGTCTGTATATATTTTTTTACATATGCAATTACTCAAAACCGGCTCAAGAAATTTGGGTCATTAAACTGAATTCTGTTAAGGGAGATCCCGAATGGTCCCATATTTTTTTTTAGAAAATTGGTAAAAACTTTTCCATCGACTTTCTTACATTTTTTTTGGCGAAGGCGGTAGTATTAAAAAAGGAAATGTCTCTGTTTGAAACATAAGCTGTAATACATTGAAAATAGATTTGAATTAAGTCACAATAAATGTCTGTTAACCAACTTAAAGATGGAAATGGTTAGTTGGTCTCTATATATCCCTACTAATATTAGAAATGTGAATGTAAGTTTGTTTGTTACGCTGTCATGCCCAAACTGATTATCATGAACCTTTGTACCTACACATATTCTTAGAAGTATTAGAAAGCACATAGGATACTGTTTATAATATATTAATATATATATATATATATATATATATATATATATATATATATATATTATTATTATATTATTATTAAGGATGTTTAAAAAAATTTATTTTGGACGACATGATTGTTTGTCAAAAAATTTCAAAATCTAGCAACTTCAACGCCAATAATGTATTACCGATGGTCAAATTAATATTTTATACAGTATAGCTTTAGCTTTTTGGAATTTTTTTATTAATTAATAAAATTATCCACTCCATCCCTGACGAAAGTAACGTAAAACATCCAAGTCGACTGAAGTATAAAAAAGAATATCCGCAAGGTCGATCGTGCTAGAAAATCTCGAAAAGACTCGACAACCGGGAAGATGACCCTCGAAATTTGCTGGAAGAATTCCATTCAGATTATAAAAGGCGGCGGCCTATCATCCCAAAGTTAGTAGAGCGTACCTATTGTTATGCTGTTGATGTTATTGTATTAGAATCAGCTGTTAAAATTATTTGATGTTTATGTGTAAATAAAAGTTCTAAAAAGTGAATATTATTTTTTAAAATTAATTAATTGAACCCACGGAGTTTATAACAATTTGGTGATCAGAAGTGAAGGATTGAGTGAAGTTAAAATCGCCATTTTATTTATGGAAACCCGAAGTATGGAAAAAGAAAAAATGGACGAGACTACGGATGGACTAGATGAAAAAATAACTCAGCTCCTGGAAAAGCGTGACAAGAAGGGGAAACAACATCAAGAAGAAATTCAGCAAATGTTAATAAAATCTTTTGATGAAAAACGTAAAATAGAATTAGAAAACCTTGTTGCTACGATGAAAAGTGAACAACAGAATTTAGTTGAAGGATTATTCTCGAAGTTTGAATTAACAAGAAAAAATGATTTTAAAATATTCGACGAAAAACAAGATCAAATTGAATTAAAACGACAAAATGATTTTAAGATAACTGAAGAAAAAAGACAACTGCAATTGAACAATTAAATCAAATAGTATCGCAAGTTGATGGAACAGTTAATGAAAGAATGGAAATAGTGGAATCAGACATAAAAGAAATAAAAAACGATATAAAGGTGCTAAAAAATAATGTGGAGGTTCTTGAAACCATAGTAGATGACATCGACTCCATCCAGAGTCAAGTGAAATTTCAAATCAGTTCCATTAAAAACACAGTACAAAGCGAAGTAAGTGAAGTACAAGACAAAATCAGTGCCATCCAAAACAAAGTGGAAACCAAAATTAAACAATTACAACAAGTTTTTCCGAGAGGGAAATACCAGCACACCGTGAGTACCAAAGGTTCGTTTAGTAAACCACCCACATTTGATGGCAGTTCATCTTGACCCATGTATAAACGGCAATGGATGGGATAACACAGAAAAATCTACCTCTCTTGTAATTTCGTTAAGAGGTCGGGCAAGAGGTCTCCAAAGCCTTCCAATCGATGAACAAAGTAATTTCGACAAGATCATCGCCATTTTAGACAAAAGATACGACAATCAATCCTTGAGCCAGGTATACCAAGTCCACCTCAGTGGAAAAACGCAAAAATCCGACAAAAGTCTACAAGAGTTCGAAACAGAGATTAGACGATTAGTACACCTGACCGAAGTACATGATAAGATTACCGGGGGCCATCTGGGCATAAACAAAACCCTAGATAAAGTTGGCCAGCTGTACTACTGGGTAAATTACTCCGAAGACGTCAGAGCTTGGTGCCGGAAATGTGACACCTGTGCAGCCAGTAAGGGCCCGAAGACCCGTACAAAGGGTACAATGCAGCAGTACAATGTGGGCGTCCCATATGAGATAATTGCCATCGCCGATCCGTTTCCCGAGTCTGAGAGGGGGAACAAATACTTTCTGGTCGCAATGGATTACTTCAGCAAATGGCCTGAGGCATATGCCATACCCAATCAAGAGACAACCAGGGTAGCGACGGTGCTAGTAGAACAGCTATTCAGCAGGTTTGGCGTCCCGATGGAACTACATTCAGAAGCGAATGCATTCCAGAACGTCTGCACGATGTTGGGGATCAGGAAAACGAGAACAACAGCATTGCACCCACAGTCAGACAGAATGAGTGGGTCTACCTAAGTCTAAGTTGAAATCATATTCAAAACTTTCTTAATAGATATACATATTTAGAAAACAATTTAGTATATTTTATTCAACAGTAAACGAGATTGATCAAAATAATGAATGTTGCTTAAAAGTAAAATACCTTAATTTTGGAGCAATATCTAAAAATTAATTACATTTGAAAACTGCAACCAATAAGACCAACACAGCATTAAAAATTGTAGAATCAATATATTTTTTAAAAGAATAACCGACTTAAAAAAAACAAAAATATTTTTTTCTTTTCTACAACAATTAAATACTTTTTTGAAGTCGGAGCCAAGTTACAGTGAAAATAATTCCGGAAGTACAATTATGAATTCTCTTTTGCAACTATTCTGTTCAACATGGCACCGACTTCAGAAAAAGTATTTAATTGTACAGAGAATTTATATTTTTCACCAAAATAGGCTTTCACAAAGAAACGGCTTCCCCTACTGAAATGAGGGAATAAATTCGACTTTTGTAATGCACAAACTAACCACTAAATATCAGATTTTATTTCTATTTCCTATTAAATAGATACATACATACAAATGAAATTGAAAATTGTAGACAACCAAAAGGCAAAAGTGCCCGAGATACCCCAGACAAGACAAGTTAACAAAACCTCACGTCACACATTCATCCAACATAATTCACCCTCACAGCCTCAGGTCTTGTATAGGCTTTAGTGGAAGCCGGATCCTCGTTCTGTTTCCCGTCGGCTACGTGTCGCCTACACCGCACCATTCCGACCGAGAAGTTTAATGTTTAAATACCTCTTAGCTTCATTGCTTCCCGTTCCAATTCTGTTATTGAATTGATAAAGTTAATGAAATTAAGTCCGAAGCTCCACTCGTTCTCCAGTGGTCCCCTTCTCGTATTTTGTGTGCCGTGTATTTCCGAAATACTTGCTGGGGGAAAACGCTGCCTTGTATAGCTACTAATTAGTAACAATTTATCTGGAGTCGGTATTTATGGGATTTGAAGTTAATATATGTGGCGCAATAAACACACCAAGTGGATCATTAGAGTGAATGCTCCTCTTCCAAGTATTAACTTTTAGAAATATCTATTTTATTTGTATGGAGATATTAGAATAAAAGTATTTTCTAAACTACCGTGTGCAAATTCACCTTCTTATTACAACTACTTGCAAGAATTCTAACCTAGTTGATTTTGTTCATTTGTTCAATTCGAAATTATAAAACTTATTTAGCTGTTTTCTTATTTACTATGCTGACGATACAGTTTTACCAGAAAATACTAAAGATTGTTAAACCAGCGTAAACTTGCCTTACCCATTTAGTTAAATTCAACAATTTCTCAGAATTAGGTGTTGTTTAGATGCAAATTAGGTGCATGAATTAAAAATTAGGTGAATCTATAGTTTACGAGATAATAGAGAAAAATCAAGAGACTGCTAATTTTATTTAAATATGACTGGCCCTTGTTTTAAAATATATAGGGTGAGTTTTTTTTGAAGATCAGTATGGGGATCTCGGAACCTAGTGGAAATAGAGCAATGGTTAAATTGGGAAAGAGTTGCAATTTTACTGGCCCAATTTAATGACACTTTCGGATTTTTGTAAAAAGTCATGGCTTACTAGATATTTTGAAAAAACGAAATTCTGTCGATTTAGTCAAATCCCTCTAGCTCCTTTGTTTTTGATTTTATGAAAAAGTGTAAATATCAAAATTGAAGGGAATTGTATCCCGAATATGATTGTCATGTCCTCGTTTGCGTGACAGCTCTCGTTTTCGAGATATGACACAAACTTATCTTTTTTTGAATGGAAACCAAAGTTGGTAATGACCTCAAAAAATCGGACATTTTCAGAGCTTTTCAACGATATAATACTCGATATCGTTATTCATAAAAATAACGGAGTTGTGGATGCTTTTCTCTCTTATTTTCACTTTCAACGTAGGTAGCAATGAAGAAGATTGTTTTCACTTTGACGTTTCCTCATTTGAGAGTAATTCCATTAGTAGTGCTGAACTGACAGTCGATATTGACAAGGTTTCGTGATAAAATGGAATATTCTAACGAAGAAAAACTGAATATGGTGGAATGTTATATCATATGCCATAAAAATCCAGTTCGTACAGCTGAGGAATACTTTCGTAGATATTTTAATCGTCGTCAACCTGCTCTATGTACATTTAAGAGGCTTTACGATAGTTTACGCATATATGGATCTTTTACTAAACCACCAAAGGAACGTAATCAAATTAACGAAGCAGCACAAATAAATGTTTTGGCAATGGTAAATCAAAATCCATCTATATCAACTCGTAAGATTGCGGCAGAAGCTGGCACATCTCATCGAACTGTAGTTAAGGTACTGAAAGCGCACAAATTCCACCCGTACAAACTTTCAGTTTCTCAAACTTTGCATGCTGGTGACCAACATCGGCGTATTTTGTTTTACATGGTTTACATGGTTTAGAGACATGTGCCTTGACAATCCACACTTTCCATTAAAGGTGTTATGGTCAGATGAAACTAGATTTACTAACTGCGGTATGTTCAATAGACACAATGAGCATATCTGAAAACCCTTTCTATGTAGAACAAAGACGACCCCAAACAAAATTTGGTTTTAATGTTTGGTGTGGTATCATAGGGTCTACTATTCTGGGGCCTTTTATCAATGACGAATCACTTATTGGAGAGCGCTACTTGCATTTATTGCAATACACTTTTCAAGACAAGTTCTCATATTCAAATTATGCAACATAATTTGAATATGAGAACTCGTTTAGAAATTGAGTGGTTCCAACATGATGGAGCACCTGCTCATAACTCGTTATTAGTAGGACAACACTTAGATAATATCTATCCAAACTCTTCGATAGGAAGAAATGGCCCACGCGAATGGCCACCCCGGTCTCCCGCTTTGGCAGTTACAGACTTCTATTTCTGGGGTGCGCTAGAAAACAAAGTATACAAAAGAAAGTATGAGACAGTTGGTGACCTAAGGGAGGCGGTATTACAAGCAATTGAAGAAATTGATAGGCGGTCTGTGAGGAAAGCGGTAATGTCAATCTTGAAAAGAAGCAATTTTTATCTAAATAACAATGGTGGACTTCTCGAACATAAATTGTAACCATTATTATGTACTTTAATTTTTTAGTAAGTACCTACTTATTTAATTTTTTAGTTATATATTATATACCTAATAAAAAATCATTCAATGTTTTTTGGAATAGTTATTAATAAATCAATCTATTTCATGACTAACTACGTTAAAAGTGAAAATTAGAGAGAAAAGCATCCATAACACCATTATTTTTATGAATAACTATATCGAGTATTATATTGTTGAAAAGCTCTAAATATATCCGATTTTTTTGAGGTCATAGCCAACTATGGTTTCCTTTCAAAAAAAGATAAGTCTATGTCATATCTCGAAAACCAGAGATGTCACGCAAACGAGGACATGCCAATCATATTCGGGATACATTCTCTTCAATTTTAATATTTACACTTTTTTATAAAATCAAAAACAAAGTAGCTAGAGGGATTTGACTAAATAGACAGAATTTCGTTTTTTTCAAAATATCTAGTAAGCCATGACATTTTACAAAAATCCGAAAGTGTCATTAAATTGGGTCAGTAAAACTGCAAATCTTTCCCAATTTAACCATTGCTCTATCTCCGCCAGTTTCCGAGACCCCCATAGTGATCCTAAAAAAAACTCACCCTATATATATTTAAAGACTATTCTCGAAATAATTGCTAATCAGATGCAAATTAAGCACAGAATATACAAACTGGATGTACCTATAGCTTCTGAGATAGTTGACAAAATCAAGGAACTGCTGTTTATATAAATATATAAATCCGTCAGACCCCTGAGTAGGAATAAAATATTTTATTTAGGTTATTTTAGAATTAGATGATATTTAAGTGCATGATTTTTCTATGAGTATTGAAATAAATCATTTCTATTAAAATTAACTGGCATTTTTCTAAGAAAATTTAAATTATGAACTGATTTCATATTAGAATATCAATAAAAATTACTTTCGAAATTATTAGCTTGCATAAAAGTCTTGCCCTGAAAATTTCCTATATAGTTTTTCTATCAGATAAATTTATTTAAAAGTAATAATTAATAATAATATCGGGTTCAAAAAATCTACTTGAATTAATCATAATCACTTAAAAGTTTAGCAAAGGCATAATTGTTCTACGAATAAATATTACAAATAGTTCTCCATGAAAAAGTATTAATTAGTTTTTGTATTCGAATAGAATAATCTTCTTTATCTAATACCAAGGTTTAGATACATGACAGGTATCGACGTCAACTCATTATTTTCTGTAATTTCAATATACTAATTTCAGACACAAATTTAGATGTTAATTGTCATTAGGTAGGTACAATATACTAAAATAATAAGTGTTGATTTCAACAATAACTAAAAATAATAGCTGAATAATATTATATTTATTATTTGCTTTGGTTTCATTATGCAATTGAAAACTCTTTAATAGAACTTAACGAAGTTACACAGGAAAAAATAAAATTTTATTTTCGAATATCTAGGAAATCATATTGAATCTAATTTTTAATTCTTGTTCGTACCTAATTTGCTCCTAAATAACACCCAATTCTAGTTTATTACTCAACATTGCATGTACATTCTGTATACAAAGGTAGTGATATATCTCCGAAACTGTTGCTTATTTATAGTGTTTATATTGACATAGAACAATTTTTTTTAGACATTCTGTCCTCGGAATTACAGGTAACAGCAATTACATTGAGCAACTCCAGATTCGGAACTTCTATGTGCTAGTTTCCCCGAAAATCCTAGATGTCGGTCTTTACATCTCCCGGCTTCAAAAATTTATTTAACTTTTTAATAACTAATTTTCTAGTCTTCATTCCTCCATAAGTTGATCCACTTGTTCAAATTTCACTTACCATATGCTTAGATTTCCAAGATACCATCCTATTTTCGTAAAATATGTAATTTTCTTTCTTCTTCTGTATAAATTTCAAATGGATCCGTTCATCGGTTATGTCAACATTTTGTTCCAAAAATTATATGTCATATCAATTCTAATTTTGAAGTTTTTATATGGAAATAATGAATGTTCAAACGCCGTTTTCCCTGAAAGGTTCTAATAACATCCCAAAGATACTAATTGGTCAAAAATATGGAATTATTGAACATCAGGACTTTTAAATTTATTAAACGTCATTCCCTAAGCTTTTATATCAAAATCAAGGTAAAATTTCATTCATTTTATTACTTGAACATTTCCGATATTGATATATTGAACTACTAGGGTATTTCTTTATGTTTGTCTAGAAGATTACTCGTTAGTTAAGAAATTTTGATAAAACTTTCAAATTTATTGGATTCCAAATATTATTATTATACGACACCAATAACATTATAAGTATAGGTGCACCTAATTTGCAATTACTTAAATAAAATCTACTTCTAGTATAGTTTAAAAAAATATATTTATTTTTCCAAAACAAGGGTCTGTTAGATTTTTCTCGATTATATCGGTAACTACAGATGCAACTAATTTTTCGTTTAAGAACCTCATTTGCACCTAGTTCGGAGCAAAAAATATTGAATTTCAACAAAATGGCTAAGGCAAGTTTTCGTCGGTAGTTGTTAAAACTGTTTGACAAACTAAATAAATTAAATAAAAGCAAAAACCGACTTCTTACAAAAAAGGTAACTTAGCTAAAAAGAAAGATACTATATTTTTCATCAACAATTCATTGCTTATTTTGAAGTCGGTATCAGGCTGAAGAGGCGTAGACTTACCTACTTACTTAATTACTTAATGTATGTAACTTGATATTGACTTCAAAATAGTAATTAATTGTTGGAAAAAATATTATTTCTTTCTTTTGTGTTAATTTTTGCGGTCGGCGTTTGTTTTTTAAAAAATTAAAATAATGATAGGTGGATCTATTAAAAATGATTTGCGAATAATGAAACGACGGCTAGTACCTACAAGTGGAAGATGAAACATTTAGAAAAAATAATACCAGAAATATCAGAATATTATACAACCTCGAATTTTGTTCCTAACAACAAAGGACAGGTTAAAAATATCAAATATGCAATGGTGTAAATGGATGAAGACAAAAAACAAAGAATTTATTTTTTTCACATTACGCAAAGGACCCTTTAAATCCAAAAGCAGTCAGAATCAAGTATCACCGTTTCTTTGTTTTGTAACCTGAAATTTCTAAAAGCGCACAGTTATGCGAAAATAACTATTTAGGAGTTTTTGAATATGCTGATCACGAATCTGTAGTTAAATTAGCAAACAGAAGATTACACCGAAATTGGGTATATAGGGTGTTTGATGTTACTCACTTTAAATTTGCAAAAATACAGTGATTCTAACATAGCGAATTAGGGCTTAATTAGTACATAACATTTAAAATAATAAACATATAAAAACTCGAATTGATACCAGTTCCTACCTTTTTGATCGAAATTTATGTGCCTGACATCAGACTTTCCCTAGAAAAGATGCATATTCCATTATAAAATGCCAAAATCCAATATAATGGATTCAATTCTACTAAAGTCAGGAGATTTTACCAAAATCTAACACTGCTTTTCATTTTTATAACTGTGATAAATGCTGCCATGTGTTTTGTTCTAGAGATACATAACCAGGAGCAAACTGCGTTTCGCATATCATCTGCAATAAATACGCTCAATAATGGTTTACAGCATGGATTAAATTTTGCAAACTATAATCAACCAGCACAAAAAATTGTAAAATGTATCCGCCATATTGAATCCGCCATCTTGAATTTCGGGAGCAGCAACCTTAGAAATACTCATATACCAAGTTTGACTTAAATCTGATGTTTCTTGGAAAATTTATACGCCATATTGGAATGTGTTATTTACGCGGTATTGGATCCGGTGTCATGAATTTGGAGTATTTGACTTTAAATTGACAATCAGCAACCTCAAAAAGTCCTACTTAGTCGTGTGCACTTTTAGAAATTTGGATTTCTCAACAATTTTTGAGGTTGGAAAACAACAAAGCGATGCTACTTCAATTCTAAATCTGAGCTCTATTTACATATAAGAACTCTGAAGGATGTGAATGAACAATTTTTTTGTTATTTCTAATGTTGAAGTGACGACCATATTCTGACACCGGATTAGTGATCTGAGATGAAAATTATCACGGAAAACATATTTGAATTTTGTAGGGGTTGTATTATCAATGAATGTCCATAGGATTGTAAAAATTGAATATGGTTTATGAGGATTTATGTGTTAAATAATTAAAGAAACAAGAGTAAGTTTATTATGATACGAGGCAATTTAATAAATGACTCAGAGGAGATTAGTTGTTTAGATGTCCTAAATTTCCATGTCCAGATCCAATAAAATTTAGATCGGAGCTTGGAGCTATACTGAACTAATTGCGTCATAATTTAGCAATTTAACCTTTCATATAGATAATGTGAGAAGGGAAATTTAAATTGATGAGCATGAGAATATCAAAACCTATGTAAGTATATTTTTCTGATTTTTTGGGAATAACACCACAATTGCTGGAAAGACTGTATGTTTCAAATAGTCCAAACCGAAACGTTTGGACTATTTGAAACATACAGTCTTTCTCAGTCCCCGTTTTCAATACCAGTAAAACTTAACACAACTGAATAAGAAATTAAAAATCAAATGATAGGTATGACAATACAAAACGAAAATTGAAACAGTCAATCAAGGACATAATTAATAATGGTACCTAATGTCCTATTATTGAAGAATCTTGTATCGGTATAGTTCATAAGGTTTTACCTAGGTTTTCCCTTATAACTTTAATTAAATCTCTGGAACAGTGGCGGATCCAGGTTTGTTATTGGGGGGGGGGGGGGCTTGAAGGTTGATTTTTAGCACAAGACACACTCAAAAAGCATACCACTCAGAAGATTTGGGGGGCTTCTGCCCCTTTTAGCCCCCACTGGATCCGTCGGTGCTCTGGAAAATCAGAATTTCTTAAGTTTAATTGTCATTGAAAACAGGGTCTGATTTAGACCCTGAAACGTTTGGAATGTTGGACATATACAAAATTTTCAGCAATTGTAGTGATATTCTACCTTTCAATATAAGATAAACTACAGCAAATTTGGCCAATTTTCTTAAGAACATTATGGGGCCCAAATTCATACTCAGGGGGATTTGGGGAATTTGACTAAATAAATATTAAGGCTCAATAAGGTAGACATAAAAAATTCCAGATTATCTAAATGTTCAACTAACAAAGCTAAATTTAGTAACTAAAGCCCTAATCACTAACTACGTCAGTGTATCTAATTGTAAAAAATAATTTTAGACGCCTATTTTCGGTCGTACAACTTACATATATACCTATATAGACATTCATATAATATCTACGAAATGAATAATCTACAATTTTCTTAGTTTACATGCGTAAGAGTAAGACTGTTTAGTAGAATTTAATTTGGAAAAAATCACGTTTAAATTATTTTTGGAAATTAAAGTTTAATTAAACATTTTGATCTTACATTTACAAAAGGTAAATACTTAAGTGTCTAAGGACAATTATTGACACTCTAATTTAATTGAATACTGGATTGTATAAGATTTAAAATAGTATGGATAGACACATAATTCCGACAAATAGGTTAGGTAGGTACTCAAACCTGTTATTAAAGTTTTTGAAATTAAGTACTTAAATAGGTACCTAAATAGAAGAAGATCTTATTTAGATATAACGTGGCAATAAGAATAGCTACTCTAAGAACATTATAAAACATTTCCTTAAAAAATGTACACACATGTTTTTAATTTAGTAGGAACCTACAAACTTTTAAGAAAATTGTTCAAACACGTCAAATAGATGTCAGTTCTTTCAAAAAGAAAACACCCACAGGCAGTTTTCCAAAACTAAAAAAAAATATTAACAATTTCAATGAATCGCAATAAACGATATAGATATTGAAAAAATTAACAAATCACAGTTGAATGAAAAAATTAAATTAGTTTTAGCCAATTAAGCAATTTGATACTTGGCTATAGAAAAGTGTTGTGGCTCAATAAGAACCCCAAAACTACTTATCTATGTAAATAATAATTTTAGACTTGTATTTGCTGTCTTAAAACCTGCATATCCATAGGTATTTATGACATGAGAATATTACGATGTATAAAATAAATAATTTAGAAAATAGATTAGGTGTGTAAAAAACCTACCTAAACTAAGTCAAACCACTTTATGATTTTCATATTATTTAAATGCAAAGTGTGCTAAAAAACTAGTCATTTCAAACTGCTTTCAACTTAAAGAATACACGACCCAAGAAATAATTATAAATTCTGTTAAAAATCATTAATGTAAATGAAAAGTAGCAAACATATCAATAACTTTTAACGTTGGGTTTCCACAATTGAAATAAACTATAAGAATTACAAAAAGTTTTCAGCTTGATACATTTTTGAAAAATAAAAATTATAGACATAATGGGCAGGTAAATTTGAACATTTCAGAAAGAATATTAATAAAAATTTGTAAATGTGTAATTCAAAATAACTTTGACGGTAGCCCTTCATATTATGAAAAACTATAATCTCCCCAACAACCTACATTTTCATACAATTTTGCAAATTAAAGACATTGATACATTTGAAAATGTTAGAAATTATATTAAAATTTACAATAAAGGTAGGTAAATAGAAAATACGTTTTTCATCTCATGGAAAACTATAAGTTTCTCAAAAAACTTATACCTAAGTCAATACATCTTTGAAAATTAGAGAATAGAAGACGAACTTGCATTTGAAATTCTCAAAAATTAATTTATGTTGATAATCTGACCCTAAATAATCAAAATTCTAATAAACAATAATGTTTGGGGATACTTTACTGTTCTTAATAAACAATAAGGTTCATAAATAGCTTATTAAATTTGAAAATTCATATCTAGTCATAAGCAGAACAAAATTTCTGATAAATTTATCTAACTGTTGAAAGAGTTTAATTATAATTAATTGATATTAATAAAATTTTGAAATACATCTAAAGGTAGTATTTTTATGTTGTACCTAGTGACATAATAAGGGCAGGACAGTTTCAAAATATTAGATTACCTGAAAAAATATTAGAAAAAATTGTACAGTACCTTTTACATTCGTAAAAACTATTGAAACAATATTTCGAAAAAGGAAAAGTTCCATATAATTTAATAGTTTTTACTAAATTTAAATTGTTAAAAATACTTAAACTGTAGTAGATAGGCAAGTGTCATGTAGTTACAACAAAAAATGATTAAAAACTTGTACTCACATATTTTTAATTTAGTACGTAAATATTGCACACACTTTCAAAAAAACTGTTCAAAACCTTCAAATAGATGCCAGTCCTTTCAAAACGAAAACACCCACAGTCAATTTTCCAAAATTCCGATCAAAACTTTATCAATTTCAGTGAAGCGCAATAAACGATATTAAAAAAAGTCAACAAATCGCAATTGAAATGAAGAAATTAAATTAGTTTTAACCAATTAAGCAATTTTTGATACTTGACTAGATAAGTGTTGAGGCTCAATGAGGTATCAAAAATTCGAGACGCGCCAAAGCTATGTTCCGAAACCAAATGGTCAACTAACCAAACCAAATCTAGTGTGGCCCTAAACACTACGCGAGTGGAACTGAATGGGAATAAGCATACACTCAACAAATCTATCATAGGGCATACAAGTTATGCCACAGAGTTCTAAGTACACCTTTCGAGGTGTTTACGACTGTCAACAGTTACCGACTGCCAGCCTATCGCATAGCAGCAGCCGTCTCACGGACCAATGAGCATCTAAGAGGAGCGGCCTTACGGGATCGATGCCGGTTAGTAATTTGCCCATTGGAGCGGAAGGTTTTCCTGCCGTTAAGAGGGCGCCACGGTCCCCGTTTAGAGAGTGATCGAAATATTACTAGAGGGTGCTGGTAGGGCCCGCCATATCGGACGGATTTTGTAATCTGATCGTTTCTGTCGATGGACGCGTCTTGTTCGGTTAGGAGGATGCCCCTTTTGGTAAATTCGATAGGGTAAGAATTTTCTGGTATATATATCGTCAAAAGTCAAAGGTAGGTAGTTTTAAAGTATCACGTTTCGCGACACTTGGTTAACGAGCTCTTTAAAATTGTGGCTTGACTCTGGTGCTGTTTAGCCAAAGAGGTTCCCACAGAATAAACAATCAGACAGGTGGAACTTGATAACTTTTTCCTTGAGTGTTATTCTACATTTAATACTATATTTTTTTCAAAGGAGTGTCTCGTATATTTTATAATATAAATTATTTTTTTGTTCGAAAATACGAAAAAGCTGTCTATTATAGGGGGCGCGGGGCTCAAAGTGCCAATTATGAAAAAGGGCTCGAAATAACCATTAAATAAAATGTAGTAATTTTAATTTGTAGACCATTTGATATCGAATTTAAATATACAGGGTATCCGAAAAAAGGTATGAGAAGTATCTCAGGTTCAGATAGAACATGAAATAATAAAATAAGTTCGTATATTTTTCTTCCTAAATATCATGGCATTTTTTTATATATTTTTAGTAGGACCGTCTGGTCGACAAGTTTCCACTTATGATATGTAAGAACATTTATATAAGATATTCTCCTTAGGAGTTCAATCTGAACTGTGCCGAGGCCTTCAGTGGCTCTATACCGTTTACCAAACAACAACTTACCAAATTCTAGTCCAGCTTAAAATTTTAAATTAGGTACCTAGATATACCTACTTTGTTTTAGCTTGTACCGTTTTTTAGAAAATGGGGAATAACTTTTTTACCGATTTTTTTAATACAGTATGCTTTGGTGGAGTCGCCGGTATGGAAAATATGGAAATTTTTCTATTCGAAACATGGGATAAATTAAAAAGAAATTGTATTAGTTCCGGGATATCCCGAAGTGGTCTCATACTTTTTTCAATAACATAGCTTATACCGTTTCTTAGAAAATTGGGTTAGACTTTTTTACCGACTCTCTTATACAGTAAACTTTGGTGGTGTCTCTGGTATTAAAAATACGGAAAAATTTTCTGTTCGGAACATGGGGAAATAATAAATAAAAAAGACATTGGAGTAGTTCCAGGGGAACCCGAACTGGTCCCATATTTTTTTTTTCAATAACATAGCTTGTACCGTTTTTTAGAAAATCGGGAAAAATCTTTTTAACAATATTCTTATGCAGTAAGCTTTGGCGGAGTTGCTGGTATTAACTGTTCGGAACTTGGGGTAAATTGTAATAAATTGAATAAATCAAAATAAATGTCAGTTAATATGTAGGTATATACAGTGTGTATTCATAAATCAAACGATTGATAATTTTAAGAGAAAAATAAACGTAAACAGTAATCGTTCCATGTCACTTTTTAACTGTAGACGAGGTTTGTCATAAATCGGAATTTTGTTTACAAAATAAAGTACTTTTATTTTTGTACATATCTAAAATTGTTATTAAATACAAGTAATTAGAATTAAAAACTGCATCTACTTATGCCATTGCACTAAAAATTGTATAATAAGTATTTATGTAACTTTTCCAACTATATACTAGGTTTAAAAAAATATATCAATTTTGTTTAAGAGTGAGGCATCTTTATTTTTTTATAGTATCTCAAATAGTAATCAAAAAAAGTTTATTAGAATTGAAAACTGCATCCAATTGTCCTGTGTTATTAAAAATTGTAATAAATTGAAAGTTAATTGGAAATAAATTGAAATAAATGTCAGTTAATCAACTTCAATGTGGAGGTTATCAGTTGGTTTCTATATACAGTGTCTTCATAAGTTTGATTTAAGCTGAAAACTTTCTTATGAATATTTAAAGAAAAAGTTATTCTTCATAAAAATAGTTGCATGGTCAGAAACATATACATAATGCTTAAAAGTAAAATTCTTTTTATTTTTCATAATATATAAAATTCTTAGCAAACAGGGGTAATAAGAATTATAAAATTTATCTATTTTGTTTAAGTTACCTACCTTTAATTTTAATAATAACTCAAACTGTTATCAGACAAAGTTTATTAGTATTGAAAACTACGTCCTATTATGCTTTATCAATTAAAATTGTATAACGATTTCTTATAAGATTCCGAGGAGAGTAGACTATTAAATGAATATCAGTATAATTAACAGACCTAAAGAATGATGATGCTCAGATCGTCTACAATGTAGTAGATCCACTTAAGTTAGAACCATAAACAGAATTTTCTTAGTACATATACATATTTAGAAAACAAGTTATTTTATTCAGCAGTAAACGAGTCAAGTTAATAAATTTGACTTAAAAGTAAAATACCTATTTTGGGCAATATCGAAAAAGTTTAGTAGATTTGAAAACTGCATCTGCATCCAATTAAGCCATTGCATCACTACAATTTGTAAAATAAAAAGCATGAAATATTTTTTTGCTACAATTAAATAGTTTTTCTGAAGTCGGTGCCAATTTGAACAGCAAAGTTGTGAAGTATAACTTGTAAATGTAGGTACCTACTTCCCAAAATAGTTTCACTTTAGCTTGGCACCGACTTCATAAAAAGTATTTTACTGTTGCAGCACAAAATTATTTCAGACTATTTAGTTCATTTTTTTGAAGTCGGTTTTTGTTGTTTTAAAAATGTATTTGTAATAAATAATAATGTATTGAAGTTTTAATCTCTGCATCAGGATAGGTTTATCATTCTAGTGCCATCCAGCAGCAGTCACAGTCAATATTCGTATTTTAAAAAATTTGTCAATTTGACTTGAACCCCCCCCCCCTGGGATCGCTATTGGTGCCATCTAGGTTTTTAATGAGTGATATTTTTATTCAACAAACTTCAAATTAATGCACACGCCCATTGGAAGCGCCCTATTTTAAGTTTTAAGGCTAAACGAAATTTTTATGTCAAATTTACTTACTTTAGCGAAATTATAGATCCAATAGATTTTAAAGGTCCTAATTATTTACCTGTAACCCTTTAATGGCAGGGGGAATATACTACGTCGGAAATTCATTGTATAGCTTCTTTGTAGTCTTTCAATGCAATTAGGAACTTAAATTCCGGCCACCCATATCCCATAAGCGTCAGATTAGGGACAAATCGGGCTATCTTGGCGGCTATTCTACACTTTCTGCGCCAGATTCCGATTTGAAAATCATTGTGTCATTAGCACTAGATGAATGTGGCAGGTCAATAATAAACCGTATAAGTACCTGCATGGCAAACAAAACAGTAAGTAGGTACGTCCTGTATCTGTAAGTAACTAGATCATCTCTTATTTGACACTATTTCTCGGTGCAATACCTAAACCTGACAAGGTGCAAATCACAGCCTTATACCTAATAGTTAGCGGCGTATTTACGGGAATGGCGGATGTCCCCCTCCCCCTAAAATGTTGACGATAAATTAATTTTGAACTCCTATGCAGTACTCTATTTTTTTGCCCTCACTTTCAATGAACGCACGTACTATTCTACTTTTCTGCCTCACCTTCCCCAAAGTTGCTTAAATCATGAAAGTAGTGAAGACAGCATTTATATTTTCGAAACTACTACTAGCTACTAAACTAATTTAAAATCCTCGAAATTTGGTTTCTTTCATCTTGTTTTTTTAAATGACAAAAGTAAAAAACTCCTTTAAGCTGAGGTATAAAAATTAGGGGGTTGCGAATTAATTATTGAGGAGGGTTTGGTGGTAAGTCAAAGATGAGTCCGTATTTGGTTTTCAGAAAATCTGGAAAATAAATGCAAAAAACCGTATATTTAATCGAAGTTTTACATACACTTTCTACACAAAGGGTGTAAAATTAGGTAAATGTAAATTTTATAACTGTTTAAATTTTATTTCCCTTTCAAAATTAAATTATTACTGTAGGTGCCGGAAGAATAAATCAATTTTCATATGGTTTTTGTCACTAGTGTGTAAACACAATAAAGAATTCGTAATTCTCTAAATAAAGAAAATCGAAAATCGCTTCGTTTTAATTTTCATACATTTAATGTTTGACTATTGTAGTGCTGTCAAATAAATACTAATAAAATGTTTAATTTGATTATTGAAATTGCTTAACCAGTTATGAATTTATCAGCAATTAATTACTGAATGTGTTATAGAGGTTTTTGTGCATGATTATTTTGCAATTATTCTAATAATGTTTGTACAATAAATCAAACTATTTAGTATCAACGGTTAAATGGGACTAAAATATCTGGAAGTTCCTAAATATTTAGAATACCTGAAACAACTCTGAATGCCGGAAGTACTTTTTTTCTTATTAAAGTAATAAAATTTGTGCGTAAGAAGTAATTAGTAAATGTAGGGATTCGTTAAAGATCAAATGTTACTATCAAAACGGTTTCAGTTTAATCAAAATTTTTTTTTCTGTTTTCAATTTACCTAATCAGGATTTTTTTTCTAATGAACGTTACATCTGTAGGATATTTCTGTTTGTAATTCTCTTTATTCTTTAGCTTAGGTTTTTTCAAATTTTGTAATTACCCTACTTGTTAGTCTTAGATAATGTTTAGCTTTTGGTAATTAAATAATCTTGTTACTCGAAGTTTCCTTGGACTTCCATCGTCTTGAAATGATTGATCTCTCAACGTTTCAATAGCTTTGGATCTGCTATCGTCCTCAGGTGAATTATGGGAAATTCATATTACCAGTCGTATTTATACCCTTAACCGGTCATGCTCATTGGGTTGCTTAATCTTCTGTCTCGTTCAATCAGCGTAGCCAGACCTGGCGATTGATTGCCGGCGATGCGTAGCGGCAGTGACTCAAGAAGAGGTCTCCAAACGTTTTTAATTTGGGCGCTGGGCTCGCTGATTATAGTCTCATTGGAGATTATGTATGCTATCTCGATGAATTTTCTATTATATCATTGCTCTTACTTGTGAATTGATGTTGTGGTGTTCGATAAATGCGTGATGGGCTGATCCAGACTTTGTTAGCTCTCTTCTTTGAGTAGCTATGCTTTGAGCGCTAACAAAGTCTGGATTAGCTATCTATTTTAGAAAACATCTATACAAATTATCGGAAAAAACGTCAAAACAAAAGTGATTGATGTAAGTATAACAACGCTGACTTTGCGAAACATTTATTTAAAAGGTTATAATTTAATAACAATTACAGAATAACAAGTATTCGAGAAAAATAACCCTTTGAATTAAAAAAAATAATAACGTCTTTAGTTATTCAATATTCTTAAGCCAAATCAAAACAAAATATTAATTACAGCTGGCTGCAATAAGTTTAATACCTGTGGCAAAATTCTTTAGTTTCTTTTTAAACTATTAATGTTTTGATCACATGAAAACAGGATCTAAGAATGTCCATATTTGTGACAACTCTATTAAACTTTTGAGAGTGGTATTCCCTATATCTCCTATAATCTTTGTTGCGTACCTACTAAGCTTCTTGGGAAAATTGTCTTATTGGTACAGGTGCTGATTGTATAATGGCTGTGAACATGATGAAATAACTTTTCCAAAAAAATATGTGAAAATGTTAAATTAACAAAGAACATGTCAGGCGCCGGAATATGCTTATCAAAGCCGCTTTTGCATGTAGCCCATCTTTATCTAACATAAAGTAAAATTTACTTTGGTTTGTATTTTGAAAATAAGGGTTTATTACACTTTTATGACATTTCTCGCGCCTCGCTACTTTAAAGTTGACTATATTATGTAGGGATACGATAGTCATGTTTTGCATCAATTAAACATTAAAATGTCCTCATTCTGTACAATTTAATTACCTACCAATCTACTATATTTTTGAAGTCAGTGCCCAGCAAATCTAAAATCCTGCATTGCGTACTTATCTACAACTTCATCAAACTTGATTGTTGCTTGGCACCGACTTTAAAAATATAATACATTGGTAGGTAATTAATTTGTTCAGAATGAGCACCATTTAATGTTTACATTTTTTACTTTCTGGGTAGGAACCTAACAACATTGAATGTGTTATTTATTTGCTAGAGTTGTATTTTGTTATAATTCTTTTTAGCTTTTTAGTTATAGGTGGAAGTCGGTTATATATTTTTTTAAATGTTTTATTTTGAACTTTTTAGTTTTTTTGAACTGGGTAGTTTTAATTGTTTATTTTTTAATTTGTATGTATAACCTTAATAAACAGGACCAGGTAACATCGAAAGCCCCAACATTACACACTGATACATTTTCATTTAAATTCATAGGTAAAAGTTTACGAAAAATATGTACTAGTATGCGTTGACTTAATAAGCCCAAAAGATGTTAATGCCTTATGGACCACGCCATGTAACCTTTTTTCAACTTTTTTTGACAACCCTGTATAACTATAGATAGTTCCTCTCCACTCTATTTACAAACCATCCTGTACATACGACTGCCTACGGACAAGCATAAATTTTTAGCTGCCTTCTGTAAATTATAGGACGGAGTAGAATCCATCCCATATTTACGGAGTCAAATCCGTCCTATATTTGAACCATCGTATATAAGTCCTTGTAGGCTACCCTATAAATTATTTCATTTTTAACATTTTGTATTATCGCCCTGTATAACATTAATTGCTCTCCACACTATATGTAACTTCTTATGGGCTATGAAATAAATATTTTTTTAATCACACTGTATGAATATAATTCAACTCCAGCATATATTTCAACCATCCCTGTATATGATTTGTTTATGGCCACATCATATAACAGTTTTTTAATCACCCTATATAATTTTAATTCCACATTTTCTCCAACATTTGTAGACAACCAAACGTCCACTCAGGGGGTGTTGGAGGTTTTGAGCTCTGCACTGGCATCAACATTTTTTTTCATGCTTTTTCAGAATGCTTACAATATAGGTAAACTTAAATTCTGGAAAACCGTGAAGAAACATCGACAGTTAAGAGAGTTGACTCTGCTTTGCTCACTCTGATTGGTCAACTTACTTTATGTCTTTATATGGTGGTAATAAAGATGATAATTCTCTTGACAGCCTAAGATATAAACAAGTCGCCAAGTCAATGACAAAGAGTACATTTAATCTACCTTCACTTGCGCCAACACAAGATACAGCCAGCTTTCACAGCTTCCGAGTCTACCATCAGGTCCAGTCGTGGCTTAGTAACTATAACGATCCTGAAGACTTGGGCTGGAAAAAATGTGGAAAAATATTGATGCCAGTGCAGAGCTCATAACCTCCAGCACCTCCTGAGCTTCTAAAATTAATTTTTGGCAGATGCAAAGGAAACTGTGGAGCGATGTGTGGATGTCGAAAAGCAGGTCTGAAATGTTCTGCAGTGTGCCTCCATTGTTCTAGGGAGACTTACAGCATCATAATGGAGCTCTCAAAATTAATTGAAGAAAATGGTTTTGGAGATGAACCGGCGCTAATGACGCCACTTCCTTCTCCGGTTCTCCCTCTAGCATTTAAAATAGGAGGCTAACTAGATACTGATCCGCAGCAAGAAGATCGACGACAGAGTAGCTGTGATTTAGAAAATCACTGCTGATTATGCCTACTGGGGATGCCACATAAATAAAACGCGCCTTCAGATTCTATCTCGTAGGTAGTGGGAAAAAGGGTCAATACTTAATTAATTACAATATTGCATTACCAATGATTAAAAAGAGTATCATAAAAAATGAAAGAATGATTAAAAATTATGGCCAATCATTAATATTAATGTACCTAGTTATGAATACTGAAAAATAGTATTCGTTTCGCAGCGCTGTAAAACCTTAACTACTGAATAAACTTAAAAAGTTTACTCGTTAAAACACCATCAATAAAAATGGTCTTATGGGATTTTTTGTAAAATGATTAGAAAGAAAGTTATATGGACAAAAAGAAATTTTTTTCTCAAATTTTCATTGATTCTTGTTTATAACTTTTTTATTTTTGGTTCTACAGAGAAAAGTGACGTTACAACAGTAGTAGATAATTTTATTTGCATGTTAAATATTTTTTTGCGAGACCTATAGTTTGTCAGATAAACCATAAAAACCATTTGGATCTTTTTTTCCAAGATGGCGGCCGTCGGACAAGGGCTACAACCCCACAAACTTGGATGCAACACCCCCCCCCCTTGATATCTAAAAAATAAATTTGTGTCCTGTGAGAAATGCAACCCCAAGTGTAACTTTTCAATAGACTAGTACGTTTTGCTATTTTTTGGGATTATTTTGTCTATTCATTGGGTTTTCTCTCCTCCAAATTTTTTCCTGTAACAGATAAGTATTTAAAAATTGTATATGTAGAACAAAGTGTAGTAAGGCAATTTCGTAAAATTGCCCGGATTACTGGTTGTCTGTACAGAGATTCTTCCTCACAGTTTTTCTGAGAGAAAGAGATGTCTATAAAATGATCAACCAGTATTCCTGTATATAAGTAATGTATTGTATATTGTGTAATACTTATCTGTGTATGGAGATGTTTCAACTCCGAGTCTGGAGTCGTTGTCAATCGTTTAGTGTTGTTTTCGAGGTTTTTTTCTAAAAAATTTTCGCTTTGATTTTGAATTTGTTGTTTGTCAAAAATTTGACACTGACAATTGTCAGTCATTGGTTGATCATTTTATAGACATCTCTTTCTCTCAGAAAAACTGTGAGGAAGAATCTCTGTACAGACAACCAGTAATCCGGGCAATTTTACGAAATTGCCTTACTACACTTTGTTCTACATATACAATTTTTAAATACTTATCTGTTACAGGAAAAAATTTGGAGGAGAGATAACCCAATGAATAGACAAAATAATTCAAGACCTCCTCAACAATCTTTTCGAACTTACTTATTTTTTGGAATGCTCTGACATCTGACTTATGTCAAGTCTATAATTTTAAATATCACAAAATAGAGAATTGAGATGTTTATTAGAACGAAAACCTAATTTTGTGTAGATGCTGCATATTAACTGGATGTTACAGTTGTTTTATAATTTATTGATTTTCTACATAAGACAGGAATCTTAAGATATGAAATGGTCTTTTTTCTTACACAGAAAACTAATATTTTATCGCGAAATGAATTTCAACATCCAGGAGTTTCAGAAAAATCTAGCTCACAGTACGACTGCTTATTTGGAGTCTCTGTGAGCTAGATTTTCCTGAAACTCCTGGATGTCAAAATTAATTTCGCAATAAAATATTAAATTCAGTTATAAGTACTATAGACATAAATAATTATTCGAGAATTCAATTGAGGGGACCGCAACTGATGAAGGTTCTCGAGTAGAAACAGTATATTGTCTTGCCTTCAATGGATTGAAAAATCTCGTAAAGTTAGTATCGTAATTACTTTGACAGGTTTTAGTAAACCTACGAATTTTTTTTGTGTGATTTCTATCCTAGGAATCACAGGGAAGCGGCGTTACACGCAGTACGACTCCCGATTTGGAGTCTCTGTGAGCTAGATTTTCCTGAAACTCCTGGATGTTGAAATTCATTTCGCGATAAAATATTAAATTCATTTATATGTACTATATACCTACATAAATAATTATTCGAGAATTCGATCAGTTGAGGGGAGCGCAACTGATGAAGGTTATCGACTAGAACAAATAGATTGTTTTGCGTTCAATGGATTGAAAAATCTCTAAAGTAGTATCATAATTTCTTTGACAGGTTTTAGTAAAACTACGAAAATTTTCGAGTGATTTTTGTCCTAGGAATCACAGGTAAACGGCGTTACAGGCTCCCGATTTGGAGTCTCTGTGAGCTGGATTTTCCTGAAACTCCGGGGTATTTCACGATAAAATATTAAATTCAGTTATATGTACTATATTCATAAATAATTATTCGAGAATTCAGTCAGTTGAGGGAGCGCAACTGATGAAGGTTTTCGACTAGAAACAGTATATTGTCTTGCGTTCAATGGATTGAAAAATATCGAAAAGTTAGTATCTAAGTAGGTACTTAACAGCTATTTGAAGATAACACGTTTTCGAATCACAATTTGTGTTTTTTATATTTTTCAATAGGGTAAACGGCCATTTCTTTTTTCAGGTATCTTCAATAAACAGGGTATTGCGCAATTTGGCCGCTCAAAAAGAGCAAGCGTCTACACCGCCTACAGTGTCTACTGGTAAAGAAAGCGTGTATGACAAACTGAGACTGCTAAATGGAAATCAGACGATTTGGAGGCCGACTTCTTGGTATTCAGTTATATGTACTATATATATACATAAATAATTATTCGAGAATTCAATCAGTTGTGGGAAGCGCAACTGATGAAGGTTCTCGATTAGAAACAATATATTGTCTTGCGTTCAATGGATTGAAAAATCTCGAAAAGTTAGCACAAAAACCTAAGATTTACAGGCATTTCAAGATCAAGGGAGTGTGGTGTCGGTCGGAACATGGTGTCGACCGAACGAAGTGTCGAAACAAAGCTTTTCAATTCCATTTCATTCTTTTCTACTTTCATATTTAAGTGTGGGCCTCCGTAAAGAGCCTTTCGATTCAATAACTTCCAACTTTATTAAGAAATGAATTATTTACTGATTTCAAACAAACAGGGCAGCTTCTCAAACACATCCTTTTCAAATTTCAAAAGAGCTATTGCATTCGCCATTGACTTGTCACATACAGGAGTGTTTTCTGACTCTATTTAGTAGAAACCGTATCACACCACGTTGCCGTCATCCCCGTCATTCAGTCGAAATAAATTGTTTGTTAAACCCATTGATAAGCATATTTACCATCATTTTTACGCGACAGCTTCATTACGGATATCGGCTCTTCAAACTTCCATAACGCTGATGTTAAGTTTTAATAATCATTTAGAGAGAACGAGCTCGAACGAGCGAGAAC
Organism: Octodonta nipae; assembly: GCA_034190945.1. Lineage (NCBI taxonomy): Eukaryota > Metazoa > Arthropoda > Insecta > Coleoptera > Chrysomelidae > Octodonta > Octodonta nipae. Next base: position 68,241,928 of record CM067224.1, read on the forward strand.
ACATCTACCGAGCCAACAGCAGCAGCAGCAATAGCGCGGAGGCATATCAATGCTCTCGCCTCCTGAGAATATCCATCAAAAGGAACATGTGGATGGGAACGTTGAAGCGCTAGAAGAGGCTTTCAAAGCCGATGTAGCGATACGTTTATGACCCAGATTTAAAATCGAAACAAATTGGGATTAAGAGTTTACGGTGATTTACACAACTCCCCCAAGAGTGAATCATCGCTTACGCGCCTATATTCCCTATCCCGTCAAGCAGATTCGACGGGCGCTGTGCTGCTTGCTCGACGACGAAGGGAAGTGAGATAAGATTAGTTCGAGGCTTTATCGGATTAAAATTTCTTCTTAATAAATACGTCAGCTATGTACTCGTCTAAAGTGTTAACAGGTAATAATAATCTCCGCTTTGTTCGGAAGAATATTCGCAATTAATTTTTTTTTCACAATCACTTTTGAAAGTTACCTCAGACTAAGAATGAAAATGTCGCCGACGTGCATTTTCGTCTCAATTAGTTTAAAATGCGAAAATCTGTTCTTTTCGGCCTAGCTTGAACAAAGTCTCTAGTAAGTTTTCTGTAAAATTGATTTTTGGAGTTGTACAGTCAAAAGTTCCCTCCCCTCCTGGGTAACAGATGACGTAACAGATCCACTATGGGCACTAATTGTAAATAGGACCGTATGGAAAGTAATACCTCATCTGAAAGGTAAACACATAAATTATATGGCATTGAAGTTACAAAAACCCCCACATCTTTCGAGAAAAGGGGAATGTTTGCCCAGGCATTTTGCGAAACCATTTAGTTGGACCTGTCTTCCTCAATACAAATCGGTGAGGTGTATCTGGAAATATTCCAAAATGCAGTTGAGGCGTTAATTCTTGAAATTCTGATAATCCAAATGAATTCGGCAATTTGGAAATAAGGTTTTAACAAGATAGTAATCCTACCTTAATATGTAGGAGCACCAACAAAGATGCAGTAAGACGTTACCTGGATGAAGACTATCGAGATCGATGGATTGGACCGCCAAGTCCCACAGAATGACCAGTTCGGCGACCGGACCTGACACCATTAAATTTTTTTGAGGCTATTTGAAATCGGAGATTTACGCAATCAGTTACGACAATATTAATGGTTTAAAACAAGGAATTATTGAAAAATGTGACACTATCAAACGAGTACGGCAAGAATTTGCTAATAGGATTATTTATGTCAGCAAGTAGACGGAGCACATCTTAAACACTTGCTATAAGAATTCGTTTAATTAATTATAGTGGAAATGTGAAATAATAATTTAAGAATTTATTGTGATTTTCTTTCAAAATTTGCCCAAACTCAAATACAATTATAATACTCGTAGTAGCTGGGTACTGTCAATACCTTTCAAATGAGCTATCAGTTGCCATAAGGTACTATTTAAAATTAGAGACGTCATCTATTACTGTTAGGCTGCCGGTACACACGTCCGTCCTTCTCAAGACGCCAGGTATAATTCGGGGATACTTTAAAACCTTCCGCTGACATGACAAACGTATCGCGAGCACAATTTTTTAACGCACACATACACATCCCTACACGTCCGTCGTCCGAGAAGACAACCACCTAGGTTGAAAATTATAACGATTCAATCTACCAGAGAAAAGAGCACATTTAAGGACATTTCCATATACAAATTTTAACGGTGGTTAAGTGTTATATCACTTAAAAACCTCCAGTAACTGAACTATGTGGTAAGCTTTCTTTCTTTCGGCATTTGCAGATTTATATTTTATTACTTTTTATTGCACTTTGAATATTTTGGCCTGGCAGTTATTGAAATTTCCTACTAGGAAACGACCTGAAACCAGCCATCCCTTTCATCGAGTCGCGCTTTTGTAGTTACCGACCTTTGGGGGATTTGGCATGAATAAAATTAATACTGAACCCAAGCAAAAAAGGGTAGAAAATGGTCGAAATATCTTTCATTCTCCCAAAAGTGTTTGGGTACTTCAGGAAATAGAATGAATATATTCATTCATAAAAAACGCATTTTAACGAAGGGTACGAAACCAATGTGGGTGGTCATCTTTTGCGCACGACGTACGTGTGTACCAGCAGCCTAACGTCCTCTGTTACCACTAGTAGAGAAGTTTACAACCCCCCATATGTCATTAGTGTAAGTCAGGGTGTATTGATAATACACCCTGGTGTAAGTATAACCGTTCAAAAGATACGATGGGGAGGGGACTTTTGACTGGCACTGTACAATTGATTCGAAAAAAACGCAAACTCAGTTATTATCAGTACTTATAAATAGTACCTACTAAACAAAATTTTTTTCGTGTTATTGAAATTCTAAAATAATTCTCAGACTCACTGGCAACATTATGATAAGTGATTAGAAATTATAAAGTATATAAGTATTGTTTTTAATTACCATTATGACCATAGGTATACTATCTCTGTACCACTGATATGCAATGTTATAATAAACTTCTGCAAGAGACCTAAGCTCAGTTCTTTAATTGGCCTCACACAAAGAAATGCATTGAGGTCAAATCTGGAGATCTTGGTGGCCACTCAATTGGTGCATGCCTACCAATCCCTTCTTCTGTTAAAGGTGGTGACCAGAAATCTTCTTACGTGTATGCAATTACTGCGGTGGTGCCTCATTTTATTGGAACAATAATTGAGAATTTAAATGTGGCGTTTTGTTGGGATGTGGGAATGCTTTAACAAAGGTAGAAAATGTAAATTTCGCTAAGATGTCAAATTGCTAAATAATCTGTTGTTTATTAAGACTGTCCAAACATTAATTTGTTATGAATTGTGTGTGTACCATTTGTACCCAGTGAGGATTTTCCTGAGTACCTACTATACGCACAATAGATAATCTAGGAATGCCCAAGACTTCCGATACCCGATGGCTCAAAAGCCCTGCATGGTGTAAAGCAGTAAATCTTGTACAATTAAATGCACAACGAAAAAAAAAAGAATTCTCTCGTCACTTGGCTGAATACTGTACTTATCTAAAGTGAAAACCTTTCAACTCCAAGTCTGGAATCTTGTCACTCAGTGTATCTAGTAGGTACGCGTTATTTCTTAATACACGCTGAGATGTAGAATGTTTTGTGTTGGTCAAATTATTTTGAAAACTTGAATTTCAGAAATTTTATGACAGTTTTACACGCATTGCTATAGAATTTAATAGCGTGCTCTATTATTTGGACTCTTACTATTATCCCAGTCCCCACTTGACCATACAATGTAAGGCAGCACACTCGCTCTAAGGCACGCCGTTCCATGTAATTGCAATTACATGGAATACATAAAGAAGTGTTCGAGAGGACATTCAATTGTGGGAAGCGCAACTGATGAAGGTTCCCTAACCAGAAACAATATATATTATATATATTTTCTTGCGTACAAATGAATGACACTCGAAGAGAGTATGTATATAAATGGTAAAATGACGACGTTTCGGCAGAGTCACATCTGCCCTCTTCAGGCTGGTTCGCATAATTCTCGTAGCCTTCTTCTTTCGCTTCTAGTTACTCGAATACTACAGTATTCTACTGCGAAAGCAGAAGGCCACGAGAATTATGCGAACAGACCTGAAGAGGGCAGATGTGACTCTGCCGAAACGTCGTCATTTTACCATCGATCCCGGCAGAGATCAGTTATCAAATACGCGGATGAATTCCCGGAAACCATCTAATCTATATATATATATATATATATATATATATATATATATATATATATATATTTATAAATATATATATTTATAAATATATATATATATATATATATATATATATATATATATATATAGAGAGAGAGAGAGAGAGAGAGTGAGAGATCATAAAATAACGGAAAAATAAATTCAAGAAAGAAATTAAGTTAGATCAAAATACAGTTTTAAACTCGATTCTTTATGCAGATGGCCTAGTATTAATGATAGAATCAGAAGACGAGCTGCAAATGGTACTATACAAACTGTAACAAATTTGTACAACATGAAAATATCATCTACAAAGACCAAAGTAATGGCCTTTTTAGGCAATACCCTGTCAGATCTAAGATAGTTGTTAATAATAAAATATTAGAAAGGTATCACATTTTAAATATCTTGGTTTTGATATATACATGATCGAGAAAAAAACATTCAATAAATATGTATTTTTGTGTGAAACAATATCTAGGATAAAGAAACATAAAACCAAGAAAGAAACACAAATAAAGTTTTCTATGATGATGGCTGTACCAATCCTGAACTACGGTAGCGAGACCTGGACAATGACCAGGAAAGAAGAAAACGGGTTACATATTGTCAAGAAATGGAATTCTTAAGAAGGGTAAAAGGTTGCAATCGTATGGACAGACTAAGAAAGACTGTATAAGAAGTGAACCGAACATTTTCAGCATAAATGAAGAATTACAGAAAATAGGAGATAATGAAAAGAGCAGATAGAATGCAAGATGATAGGATCAATAAGAAAGTATTATCTAAAAATATAGAGACAGAAGAAGTGTTGGTAGACCATGAAAAAGGTGGGTTCCGTAACAGGCGAAAATCTAATACCTACCTGAAATCTAAAAGAACAAAAAGACCAGAGACGTACCGTTTTCAGGAAATTTTTCCATGACTTTCAATTTAGTAAAAAAGTTTACCCTCATTACAATTCAATTCAACTCACTGAAGAAGATGGAGCAGCTTTTCTCTACATCATCAGTGGAATATTTTCTCGCATAAAACTTTGACCTTACTCCATTTTACTTCTGAAATTATCATTACACTTTAATTATTAGGAAATTAAAACTCGCTGGACTATGACAATTTTTAAATTCAATTTATTACTCTTTTATATTTAAAAGTTTTTGTGGCTGTTGTTCCTTTGGCAAATGTCAGTTAAGTCCACAGCAGAATACCTGTACTGTGTCATTTTGTCCATAAATTTATGTCACTCGCTCATACTAGATGGTAAATCTATCTAAGTTCACTGACCTCCTGGAAAAGTCTGTTACTTTTGTTCTTGCTTTTCCTTAGATGTTTCTGGAGGTGTTCTTACTTGGGTTAGAAAATTTACTGTTAATCCTTATTACATACCTATATGTGTTGATTTAGAAAGAAAGCAAAAAGGATCAATGGTAATGCTTACGTAGAACGGTGTCATGTTCTGATCAGATTAAACTTGAAAGGAACGCTCAGGTTATTACGAAAATAATTTACAGTTGCCAAAATGCGAGTCGCAGAGAAATCTGGGGAATAATTATCCCGCCCGTCCGAAGTAAAAGTTTTGTCCGCCTTTCCATTAAGTTTTGCCCTTCGTGCACCGACACGCCACGCCAAGCCAACACCGCGACCGGGAAGTCATCCTCTAACCCTTCCAAACATTAATATAACAAAGATAAGGAAGCAGAATACATATTTTATGAAATTATCGCGTAGCACAAATAATTTTAATGAAAAGTCTGACTCTGAATTTAGGGGAAAGAGTGACATCAGCTGTTACGTCCAGTCGAATGCTTTCCACCCCTGGAATACGCTCGACGCACACATTACGCCAACGAGGAACTATTGCAAAGGGAGTTTGCATTCTGCGTTTCGGTCAACGCGTTACCATCATAATTATCTCAGAATGTTCTAACATCGTAAGAAATTCCAGCAAAGTATGGGAGAACTTCAACAAATTCTTATTCTATTTCTCAATTTTTTATTTTCAGCCATGTAAAACAACAAAGAGACGAGTATCCAAAAAGAGCAAAGTAACAAACAGGCGAGAGAATACAGCAACCTGGAAAATAACAAATTAAAGCTGGAAAAGTAGAAATTGAATAATGGGATAAATAAAAATACCAAGAAACAAAAACACAAAGAGGTAAATAGAAAAATAAGCAAAAAGAAAGCGATGTGCTGATAAAATGATAAAGGAGTAAATAAGTAAGCCAACAGAAAAAGAAAAAGAGACGAAGAAGCAAAGGAACAAAAAGTACCTATAAAGAGACAGAGACAAGGAGATACAAAGATAAACAGATAGAGAGACCGAGAGACAAGTAAACAAATAAATAAGGTAATAGATTGAAAAAGAGACAAGGGGGCAGGGACAGAAGAACAAAGAGATGAATAGAAAAATAGGTAAAGAGGAACAAAAGGAGAAAGATACTATAGACGCATATAAACATAGAGATAAAAATAGATGAGAATAAACAATATAAAATAATTTGGTCAAGTGCGAGTTGGACTCGCATACTAAGGGTTCCGTAGCTCCTTCAAGATTCCAATATTCCAGTTTCAGATAAGTAGGGAATGACTGCATTTTCTTATATTTACCCTAATATCTTTTAAAGGAAGCGTTTTAAATTTATAAAAAATATACTCTTTCATTTTCCACACATATGCTTTTTATTTTATCTGCTTCAGGATTCGCTTGATTTTTATAAGAATACATATGTATTTAATTTTGTAATTTGGCCCCCAAAAATTAACATTAGACTTTTATTTTACTAATAAACTTTCAGGGAAGCCTTTTATAATCTACTGTTTAAATTTTGAGGCTCTGTAGATTGGAAGATAAAGGGCAAAATAGGTCAAGTTTTAAATTATAAATTATTAAATCTGTTATTCAAATTATTTAAAAATACAAATAAAATATATTTTTACAAAATTTAAATAGTGTAGTTTCTAAAGTAGGAATTAAGTCGATGTTTAATATTTTTGTTAATATCTTTTAAACAAATGATTTAAAAATATGATATATTTGTAAGTCACATAACGAGCCTTTTATCTGATGTATTACAAGATACGTTTGAAAATTGAATTTTTATTTTCCATTTAATTGTATAATTTGTCCTTAAAATTACTATGAGGGTTTTCTAATAATTTTTCTTATATATTCCAAGTGAGCCCCAGTGCCCCATTATTTATATCTTTATGTTAATATCTTGTAAACAATTAATTTTAAAAATATGAAAAATAAATATTTGTATTCCTCATGAGCCCTTTAATTTGATGTATTGCATCATTCGTTAAAAAAAATATTTTTTTATTTTCCGATTAATTCCATAATTTGGCCCCCCATATGAATATTAGGGATTTCTTCGTATTTTTCCTGTAAACAAAAACAATAAGTCTTATAGTTTCGGGAATCAAGGGGAGAATGGATATTTTTTTAAATATTTTTTTAAATATATTCTAAAATATTCATTTAAAAAAAAATTTTTAAAATATACTTGTATTCGCCATATTATGATTTGATATATTACTTGATCCGTTAGAATTATAATTTTTATTTTCCATTTAATTCTATAATTTGCCCCCAAAATGAATATTAGGGGGTTCTCCTTATTTTTCCAGTAAAGTTCAGGTAAGGCGCTATATCTCTTTTTTTCAAAATTGTGCAACTTATAGTTTCGGAGATAAGGGGAGGGGGAAATAGGTAAGTTTTTGATGTTTTTGTTAGTATGTTTTAATTTATTTATTTTAAAAATATGAAAAAAATATATTTGTTTTCGCCATAATGAGCCCTTTCATTTGATATTTAACATGATGCGTTAGAAACTATTTTAATTTTATATTTTCCATTAAATTCTGTAATTTGCCCCCCAAAATTAAAAGTGGAGGTTTTTTCTTATTTTTCCACTAAACTTCACGTTTGACCTAATACCTCTAATTTTTTGCAAAACTTTACGATTTATAGTTTCATTGATAAGGGGGGGGGAATGGGTAAATTTTGGTATATTTTCGTTAATATCTTTTTAACTAATTTTTTTTAGATATGAAAAAAATATATTTGTGTTTTTCAAAATGGGACCTTTCATTTGATGTATTACATGATGCGCTTAAAAATTTTTTTTTTAAATTTTCATTTAATTCTATAATTTGCCCCCCAAAATTAATATTAATGGTTTCTCCTTATTTTTCCTGTAAAGTTCAGGCAACCTTCTATATTTTCTTTTTTTTTCAAAATTTTAGGCTTAGTAGTTTCAGAGATTTTTTTAGTTTTTCCCCCCAAAAGTACCCCTAAAATCAAAATTTCTTCTTTTAGGATAAGTACTCCTGATCGGGTCCCCAAACTATACATTGATGCCAAATTTTAACCTCTTCCGTCCAGCAGTTTAGGAGAAAATTGCTGTGATGTGACAGAGGCAGAAATCCGGAGTGATATTGTGTATAGGGAACCCTAAAAACATAAGTGAGATCGACTAAGAGATGAAAAGCCTATTAGACGTAAAATCGAATGTAAAGTATTAAAGAGACGCACAGGTTACGAACTGAATCAATTAGAGCAATATGTTCACTAGATCTGGTACATAGAGTTACTGAATTGCATCATCTTTAATCGCTTCCTGTTAGATAAACTAGTCTTTTTCATGTCTAGGGAACTCATTCTGAATAGTCAGAGTACGGTTTTTTTTGGAAAATATATTCTAAAGTCGTTCAAAAAAATAGAAAATTGGAGAAAAGCTAAAAGTACTTTAAAAAGCTTTTTTTCCTGACACGTTCATAAAAACAGAATATCGAAACAGCTAGAAATACCGGCAACAGCTAGCAAATTCACCACGAAACAGACGGCAATAGCCAAGTTGTGCAATCGTAGATAATTTTAACATTTTTAAGAATGATTAGGAAAATATAGCTGTATATTTAATTATTGAAACTCCACAAGAGCAGTGTGAGAAACCTCACTGGGTGGAGGAGGGTTATACTCAATATCCTAAACAATTATTTGTATGGGCAAGAGACATAAATCGGTCCATTCTTTCTTAGAGAAAATTTAAACGCTAATAATTATTAATTAACCATGTAACTCTTGCATTAATTCCATATTCCATTTGATGTCATCAAAATTCTTCTCTGTCATATTATTGAGTTAACGTGTGTCAATATCTTAATGAAATATTTTTACAGTTAGGCTGATAAGGGCATATTGAAAATCCATCTCGATTACCCGATTTGGGTCCATTTGACTTTATACTTTTTACTCATTCGGTCTTTCATTGATGGATTGGGATATTATCAAGCTGCCGAAGGCCTTTAAATTGAACATTTACTAATAGTACTATTACTATTTTACCCAATATTGAAACAATCTGGAGTTTGGAGTAAGTATTGAAAAAATATTTTTCTGAAACTGTAAAATATATAAGGAGAACTATTTAAAAAATATACTTGTGACACTATTAGAAGATGAGATGGTTGTTTGAAATCATACTATGCAGATTAGAGTAAACATGTAGTACTATTTTAGGGTCATTTTTGAATAGAACTTGTACTTTAACTAGAATTAAGGTCTTCCGACACATTTCCTCAACCCTATACATATATAGACCGGTGGGTGTGTGTTTTGTTTCACATTTTGCACTAGCCGCGTTGCGTAACCACCTCAAATTTCGTATACGACAAAAAGATAAATTTTTGGGGTTCAATCATTCCGCATGTCTAACCCCATTTCCGATATGATTAGGGCAAGCGATCGACAGGGCCTCTTTCCGAATTGCAACAAATCCCTTTGATAAGTCTGAGAATACTCGCGTCGTTTACCAAATGCCATCGCAACATCAAGGCCAAACATTTATTTCGGTATATAAAAAAAGTGAAACAGTTTACTTCTGCCTTTTCATAAAACAACTTATTTATTGAAACAGCATTTATATCAACTTCTTATATAATAGTGAAAAATAACGTTTTACCAAGACAAAATCTAACAAAATTTGACGAGTACTTGGCTACGAAAAAGCATGAAAACTCGTAATAATATAAAAAACTGATTATGAAGGAAAAATGTACCTGAATGAAAAGTAAATTTAAACCGAGAATATCATATTTTCCTTAAATTTGTGCTTCTATTCTTCTTATTACCTACCAAAATAGAAAACTTAAAATATAAAAATATATGGCTAATCAAAATCACCCATCACAGGTCTAAAAGTTAATTATGCTCTTTGTTCAAATATTGCTATAGGGATTTTTTTATTCTCAAAGGTTTCATGAAACAAAGAGGTGACATTACTTGATGTTTGAATTTGTTTGCATTCATGTAGCATGTCAATTAGGAATAAAGGAAAATCGATGTGATTTGTATGGCAATTATTTCAAGTCAGAAAGGATTTTAACCAAATTCTTAAGGTGCAAAGTGAAGTTTCTTTATTTCCCAAAATTGAAAAGATCTGCCAAAAAAAATTCTAGAACAATAAATTTCACTTTGAGTCTCCAAATGATGTTCGAATTCCAAGTTTTTCATACTGCACAATACTAGGGCTTGAATTATTAAAAAAAAAGATTTAACCGATTAACCTCCCTTAATTTACCTTAGTTAAAACAATTATTTCGGTTCAAATATAAAAGGCAAAATAAGCATCAACCTTCTATAGTAAGTTAACTATTTAAGTAAGTATACAACTCAATGCTATTTATAGACATAATAAGGCTTATTCTTGTATCATAAGGAATAGTCACTTACTGTCGAAATCTTTTCATGAATTGTCTCGTTGCATGAACTCGAAAATTAGAATTATGAATCAGTACTTCGTTTCCCGATGTTGAAATTCCTGTTAGTGCTCAGTGCAAAACACTTCTTTCTCCTTTGATTCTGATTAGCCCCATACCTCCATCTTTAACACTTAGGGACCCGCGCTTCAAATTGAAACACAAACACTCGCTACTGGGTCCAGCGGACCCAGACAATATTATGTGTTTATTTTAAAACTGCTTTTAATGAAAGTGGTAGGTATTATTTTATATCGTTAATAATGTGCAAAAAGTAAACATATATTTCATGTAATACGAATATTTATTGTTTTACTTAATCAAATACTCAGTACAAAAATAGAAGGAATTTTGGCATAGTTTTATGACTAAACTTAAACTTATAGTTATAAATTCTGTAACGATATATTTTAAACAAAATCTTCTTTATTTTAATATACTACTATAATGTATCTACTAAGACAAAATATGAATAAGAGATCAATCATAATACTAACAAGCAAAATCAACTTTCAAAATCAACAGATTTTAGATTATAATTTTTGGTATAAAATCAGTTTCCAACATAGTTCTGCATTTTTCTTTATAAAACTAAGCTATAGCAATTTACACAAATTTGTTTTGTATGTTCTCCACAAACTGGTGTCTTCCATTTTACGCAATAAACCTTAGTTTTCCTGTCTTTCTTCCAGTTACAAAGACCGCAACGTACTTTTCGTCCACTCGTTGGTAGGGGTGCGTTGGATGCTGCAATTGGTTCTACTTCTGGTATTATGTTTCGGATACGGGTTTTGATATGCTGTGGAATATTAGTGATAGAAATTCTTACATGTAGATGTGGCTCAATCAAAGAAATAGCCAACGTTTTGATTCCATAGAGTAGTTTTATCTTTGCCAATGAAATAACCTCTTTGTAAAATTGTCAAAGGTACATTTTCTAGGTCCGGACGGCGAAGATCAGGTGCAGGCCGACGGATACCTTGCCTTGGATGTGTGGTTATTTCAAGCTCATCTTGAATATTTTGTTCAGCGTGGTCACTTTCTTGTTCGGAATCTGTTTCATGCTCGCTTATTTCTAGGTTATCTTCAGTCTCAGAACAGTCTTCGCCTTCTATTTCTTCATTTAAATATTCTTCTATTTCGTACGGTCTCAAAGGCCGGTTGCTCGCCATATTCTATGAAATAAAGTAACAAAAACAGTAACCAAACATAAATAACTATATGAAAAAAACACTCACATATTTAGTCGCTACCGGGTCCAACGGACCCATACACACCTTTCTCGTCCTTAGCACTCACATGCGGCGCGCTAATTGACAGCTTAGAGGGTAATCTATCGACCTATACTATGGTCGAAAGGTACTAAGAACGGCAGCGTCGCAAACTTCGTACTTTTTAAGTATTTCAACAAAATACAAGGGACTGGGTCCACTGGACCCATTAGCGAGTCCTTAAGTGTTAACCTGGTAAGAGACCAGTTAAATGATCTCGAAATTGATACTTCGTCCCCTGTCTGCAAAATTAAAAATTTATTGAGGAGGTTGGCTTCTAGACAAGATTCACATAGTTAATACCATTTCTGCATAGGTCCTTTGAAAAGATGACTGCTTGGGTGAGGGAAATTCACTCTAATTCTGAACCAATTTCCTTATAATTAATTGTTATTTCCGGGCTATACTTACAGCCATGATAACAGTCACTGAAAGCTCAGTGGGTTTACTACTTCTATATATCTTCTTTTCTGAATAGCATTCGTCTATGGAAGGCTCATCAAGGTAGATAAGATCTCCAACTCCTTACTTATAACGATGATACATATTTGTGTTAGGTCAATCTTCATTTCTTTAATTTGTTAATTTATGGCCTTGACCCACTATCTCTTCTAAACGACGAGGATGGTGCCGAAAGTCAGGTCAAGTTGTTTATGTTAGCATATACAATCTATGCATTGAAATAAAAAGATATGTCTCCATGAACATAATCTATGGGAACCAGTGCCACCTATTCATGGAATATATGCTCGACATATTGAATCCTGTAAGTAGAGTTAAGTCAAGTGAGTCCTCGAAATAACTCTGCTGAGTTTTATTAGGTTATCTATCAATCATGAACTACTGACACCTTATGAGACCCCATGGTTAGTACGAAGAAAATACATCAAGGAAAAATAAAAAATTACAATTCTACCGTTTTCCCGTTTTCCTGGATTTCTATAGCAATCGGAGAGGAATGAAAAAATGGATTACAGCAGTTCGTCACAATTGTTGTTCTGTTAACAAAAATAAGATTCAATAACTCTTGTAATCAGAAAAGTTAATCATGTAAATACTTTTCTTTCCAAAATAAATTGAAATTTAAGGTTAACATAATTTTTAATTTTTTAATTAATAATATTTTCTTTTAGGAATAAAGAAAAAAAGTAACTTTTTAGTTATAGGAGGGATGAAAAGCCATGGCAACCAGTAACTTATTCAATTATTTGCTGTGCTCATTTCGATTGAGCAGAAAAGTCAAACAATGTAGATACATAACAAAGTTTACAATTCTATTCAACTATCTTTCCTGTAATATATCAATATTTATACTCTTTTAAATAAATAACACTTTTTATTCTCATTATTTTTATTTTTTTGAGCGCTTTTTTATTATTAGTTGTTACAAAAGCTATAAATAATATATAATCAATATTCATTTCTTTGTAAATTAACATGTATATTTGCATCTGTTGTTGTTTTATTATCCTTGTTCCAACTTCAAAATTTTTATCTTGATCCATTAAAACTGCATCGTCAGTAAAATCTACCAATAAATTATATATAATGAATAAAGTTAATTTGTTTTTTTTTTTCTTATATATATTTACTTACTATTGTTAATCTCAATTACAGCTTCATTGACTCCTGAAGATGAATTTTTTTCTTGTCATATGTACTCGTAATCTTTCAGCCCACAACCAGCATGAAGATTTTGCTTTTTCATATACAAATTGCAGGAAATATAGTTGAATTGTAACTTTTGTTATGTGCGTTGTTTACTTTTTTCCCAAACAATTTGACCACTGCAAATCGTTGAATTTGTTTCTGGTTGAGATGGATTGCCGCACTACTGTAATTTAAAAATCTCAGTTTTGTTAATAGAACAAGAATTATGATTAATTTTATACATACAATAATGACTAACAACGTGGAAATCAAATTTATTTACCCATGATGTCCAACTGCTGCAATTCATTTTTTCTTTATCTCTAATTGATATAGAAATCCATGAAAGTGGTATAATTGTAATTTTGGGTTTTTTCTTGGTGTATTTTCACAAACAACTACACCGCACTTTCGGTTTGATGTTTTTCTTTCCATTTTATGGGATAACTAAATTTGAATCTATAACACACCAAACATAAATTACGGCCTTGACAGAATCAGCGTTCCACAAATAAAACACGAGATGGCGCAAATGTCTATTGTCAAAGATACTTTACTAGCGCATTGCATTATTTTCAACTAACTAGCATTTTATTACTATAACTATCCATTATACAACAATATCAAAACAAAACTTGCTATTGACTTAAGTTAGTTTGGAGATTATTATTCGTGTAAGCTACTAAAAAATATAGTAAATGAAAAAAAAAAGAAAATTGGGAAAAATTAGTTCTCAAATTTAATAATTTTTCTTAAGCAAAATACAATAACACCTCAACAATAGAAAACAACCCTCAATGACTAATAGCCTTACTGACAGCCTACATACCCGAAATGACAAGGTAAAGAAATATTCAACAATGATAATGTGTGATTGGGGTCCTAAACGGTCGACCAGCCGACAGCTGTATGAACCCTCAAGTTTAAAGAGGTGCTTATTCAGAGAGACATGTTTTACCATTGTTATTGTATTACTACACAGATTCACTTTGTACTAAACAGTAATAAATTATCTCAAATTATATATTTCTTAAACTCACTTCCAAGATGAATAATGTCACTTGTTGAATATAATTATTTTATAACTATTAGGAAATAAATATGAGGACAGATTATTTTAAGTACCTTTTTTTGTATGTGAAAAAGTCAATTGTTATTTTATTGTTGTAAATTTACTTTAGTGCGTGTGACCAGGAAAACCTATGATACCTAAATTCTTTATATACGAAAATCTTCAAACTAAAATTACTTGAAAATTGTTGCTAAATTGAATGTTTTCGCAAATTTTAATATAAACTAGTGGTCGCCCAGTGGTCGAAATTCGACCCTATTTCATGAAATTGTAAAAAGTATATTTTTATAAGAAACAGAGTTGTGGAGAAATCGGAGAAGTGGAAGAAATGACCAAAATTGTTCACTCATATTGACAAATCTATTGAAATGAAAAGAAAATAAAAATGTAATCACAAATATCGGTATTCGAAATATTTTTGAAAAATGAATGACCCCCAAAATTTTGGCTAGAACCGCTCTTGGCAAAATATTCGATATAATAATTGGAAGATTGTTGTTTGCAACCTAAAAGTTTTCGTCATTTGCGGTTTCAATCAAGTTCAGGAATATTAAAGAAAAGAGAGGACCAACAACCCTAGGAGAACTTAAATTTTAATACATTCTCTATTGTCCGCTGTCTGAAGATTTTTTATACAATACCTTCAGGAAGGTTGTAATAATAATATATTAATCAAATAATTACGTTCACATTAAAAACAGAATATTTAATATGAAGGTTACAGGAACGCGTCCGAAAAATCAATGCTGATCTACTACATTGACTATTTTACCACTGAACAAGAACAACGTTGCATGCCACTTCCAGAAGTACATGCTCTAGTATAGTATACAACAGCATCTAACGATCGGTCCCTCTATATATAATTGCTCAATGTTTTGAATTGTTTTCTAAATGTTATTTGTTTTGACGGTCTGGCGGCGGCGGCACTGTCAGTTGTTTGGCGTTGTTAGTATTTAATTTCGAAAAGATTGTTGAGGAGGTCTTGAATTATTTTGTCTATTCATGGGTTTTCTCTCCTCCAAATTTTTTCCTGTAACAGATAAGTATTTAAAAAATTGTATATGTAGAACAAAGTGTAGTAAGGCAATTTCGTAAAATTGCCCGGATTACTGGTTGTCTGTACAGAGATTCTTCCTCACAGTTTTTCTGAGAGAAAGAGATGTCTATAAAATGATCAACCAGTATTCCTGTATATAAGTAATGTATTGTATATTGTGTAATACTTATCTGTGTATGGAGACGTTTCAACTCCGAGTCTGGAGTCGTTGTCAATCGTTTAGTGTTGTTTTCGAGGCTTTTTTCTAAAAAATTTTCGCTTTGATTTTGAATTTATTGTTTGTCAAAAAATTTGACACTGACAATTTGTCGTTTGGCGATCACTTGACGCTGAGGTTACCGTTTTTTTGTTCTGTTAGCAGTAAATTCTTCCAGTCCAAATGAAGGTCGGCTGAAGGTGCTCCGATTTCAGTGTTGTTTATCATCATACAGCTGGCTTCTTTAAGTTTTCTCTTTTTTAAGTTTTCTTCTTTCAACAAGATCTTTGTTTTATCCCAGTCTATCCTATGGCTGCCGGTGCTCGTTAATACATGATTGGCCAAATTTGATTTGTCCACATGTCTTCTGGAAATGTTATATTGATGTTCTTTTTTCCTTACTTCTAAAGGTCTTGAAGTTTCACCGGTATAAGAATGGCCACAGTCACACAAAACACTGTACACACAATTTTTAGAACTCTGGGTTGCGTTAAACGGTTTGGTATGTGTGAGGATAGAGCGCAAGGTATTATTTGTTTTAAAAACAGTTTTAACGCTGTATTTATTTCCTAACCGCTTAATTTTTTCCGATACACCTGGGATATATGGAATTATGTTCATAATTTGGTTGTCTGTGTTTGGTTGGTATTAGTGTGATGGTTATTTGTGCTGGTTTGTTGTTGCGATTTTCTTTCTAACTGATTTATAGTTTTATTTATAAAGTCTTGGGGATATTCGTTTTGAAGTAGATGTTCTTTGATAATATTGACTTCTTTGTTAAAGATTTGGGTGGATGAAGATATGTTTTTTGCTCTATCATATAAGCACTTTACAACACCTTTCTTTACATTTAAAGGATGGTTGGAGTGAAAATTCAAATATCTATTAGTATTTGTAGGTTTTCGATAAGTACTTGTACTTATTGTGTTGTTTGTTCTATCTATAAGTACATCAAGATAAGCAAGTTTATGCAAATTTTCCATCTCCATTGTAAATTTTATTGTGGGTTCTTGACTATTGATGTAATCTAGGAATGAGTGCAGTTCTTCAGCACCATACTCCCAAACCACAAAAATGTCATCAACGTATCTCCACCACACTTTTGGTTTATTTTTATATTTGCCTATGAATCTTTCTTCAAAATATGTCATGAATATATTACTGATTATAGGAGATAAAGAAGAACCCATGGCCATACCAAATTCTTGTTTATAGAAATCTCCTTCAAATTGAAAATATGTAGTGTTTAAGCAAAGTTCGGTTAGTTCCATAATTGTGTCAATGTTTAGTTTTGTTTTGTTGTGTAAGGTAATATCTTGTTGTAATTTATTTTTTATAATTTGTAATGATTTATCAACAGGTACATTTGTAAAAAGACTAACTATGTCGAAACTTACTAGTATATCATTTCTGTTGATAATAATGCTTTTTAATTTTGTTAAAAAATCGTTAGTGTTTTTTAACAAAATTAAAAAGCATTATTATCAACAGAAATGATATACTAGTAAGTTTCGACATAGTTAGTCTTTTTACAAATGTACCTGTTGATAAATCATTACAAATTATAAAAAATAAATTACAACAAGATATTACCTTACACAACAAAACAAAACTAAACATTGACACAATTATGGAACTAACCGAACTTTGCTTAAACACTACATATTTTCAATTTGAAGGAGATTTCTATAAACAAGAATTTGGTATGGCCATGGGTTCTTCTTTATCTCCTATAATCAGTAATATATTCATGACATATTTTGAAGAAAGATTCATAGGCAAATATAAAAATAAACCAAAAGTGTGGTGGAGATACGTTGATGACATTTTTGTGGTTTGGGAGTATGGTGCTGAAGAACTGCACTCATTCCTAGATTACATCAATAGTCAAGAACCCACAATAAAATTTACAATGGAGATGGAAAATTTGCATAAACTTGCTTATCTTGATGTACTTATAGATAGAACAAACAACACAATAAGTACAAGTACTTATCGAAAACCTACAAATACTAATAGATATTTGAATTTTCACTCCAACCATCCTTTAAATGTAAAGAAAGGTGTTGTAAAGTGCTTATATGATAGAGCAAAAAACATATCTTCATCCACCCAAATCTTTAACAAAGAAGTCAATATTATCAAAGAACATCTACTTCAAAACGAATATCCCCAAGACTTTATAAATAAAACTATAAATCAGTTAGAAAGAAAATCGCAACAACAAACCAGCACAAATAACCATCACACTAATACCAACCAAACACAAACAGACAACCAAATTATGAACATAATTCCATATATCCCAGGTGTATCGGAAAAAATTAAGCGGTTAGGAAATAAATACAGCGTTAAAACTGTTTTTAAAACAAATAATACCTTGCGCTCTATCCTCACACATACCAAACCGTTTAACGCAACCCAGAGTTCTAAAAATTGTGTGTACAGTGTTTTGTGTGACTGTGGCCATTCTTATACCGGTGAAACTTCAAGACCTTTAGAAGTAAGGAAAAAAGAACATCAATATAACATTTCCAGAAGACATGTGGACAAATCAAATTTGGCCAATCATGTATTAACGAGCACCGGCAGCCATAGGATAGACTGGGATAAAACAAAGATCTTGTTGAAAGAAGAAAACTTAAAAAAGAGAAAACTTAAAGAAGCCAGCTGTATGATGATAAACAACACTGAAATCGGAGCACCTTCAGCCGACCTTCATTTGGACTGGAAGAATTTACTGCTAACAGAACAAAAAAACGGTAACCTCAGCGTCAAGTGATCGCCAAACGACAAATTGTCAGTGTCAAATTTTTTTTTTTTTTTTTTTTTTTTTTTTTTTTTTTTTTTTTTTGACAAACAATAAATTCAAAATCAAAGCGAAAATTTTTTAGAAAAAAGCCTCGAAAACAACACTAAACGATTGACAACGACTCCAGACTCGGAGTTGAAACGTCTCCATACACAGATAAGTATTACACAATATACAATACATTACTTATATACAGGAATACTGGTTGATCATTTTATAGACATCTCTTTCTCTCAGAAAAACTGTGAGGAAGAATCTCTGTACAGACAACCAGTAATCCGGGCAATTTTACGAAATTGCCTTACTACACTTTGTTCTACATATACAATTTTTTAAATACTTATCTGTTACAGGAAAAAATTTGGAGGAGAGAAAACCCATGAATAGACAAAATAGTTGTTAGTATTGTTACAAGAATTCATCTGACAGCTGGTGCAATCAGCCATCAACCAGTTCATGGAAGGGACATTATTCCGATAAATTCTGGGAACCCGAAATGTTTGTCTCTCAACCGGCGGACCGCTGCCGTTACTGGGAATTCCTTTATAGCTTCCAGAACATGAAATAGTTTCCCGATGGTTCGTGGACATACCAGACAATTCGCAGAGAAGTATATAAATATAAAACAGCTGGCGATAGGTGGCATTAAGTTTTCGTTATTCTACAGTTAAGATAAAATGTAAATAGTAGTTTCTGTGATTATAAATTATTGTCTTAAAGTAGTGGAAATAAATTAGAGTGAGTTGGACTGTGTTTTTAAATAAATCCAAGAACTGTACTGAACCCGAGTGTGAAAATAAATAAAAACATTACAGTATGAACGTAAATAATGATTTTTTATTATATTTTATTTCATGAATGTACCTATATTATAAACTAATATTAGCATGCTGCACTGAAGGTACAAAAATGAAGAAAATCGGTTGAGAGACAGAGGAGAATATGATACCTAATCGTTTTGTCTCTGCCTATTTATATATACAGGGTGAGTTTTTTTTGATGATCACTATGGGGATCTCGGAAACTACCAGAGATAGAGCAATGGTTAAATTGGGAAAGATTTGCACTTTTACTGGCCCAATTTAATGACACTTTCGGATTTTTGTAAAAAGTCATGGCTTACTAAATATTTTGAAAAACGAAATTTTGTCGATTTAGTCTAATCCCTCTAGCTCCTTTGTTTTTGATTTTATAAAAAAAGTCTAAATATCAAAGTTGAATGGAATTGTATCCCGAATATGACTGCCATTTCCTCATTTGCGTGACAGCTCTCGTTATCGAGATATGACACAAACTTATCTTTTTTGAATGGAAACCATAGTTGACTATGACCTCAAAAAATCGGACATTTTTAGAGCTTTTCAACGATATAATACTCGATATAGTAATTCATAAAAATAACGGAGTTATGGATGCTTTTCTCTTCTATTTTCACTTTTAAAGTAGGTAGCCATGAAAAAGATTGTTTTCACTTTGACGTTTCCTCATTTGAAAGTAAATCCATTAGTAGTGCCTTACTGACAGTCGATATTTTACTGACTTTTTACAAAAATCCGAAAGTGTCATTAAATTGGACCATTAAAACTGCAAATCTTTCCCAATTTAACCATTGCTCCATCTCCGCTAGTTTCCGAGATCCCTATACTGATCATAAAAAAAAACTCACCCTGTATAGTTAAGTTTAGGTGAAACCTAAATGCAAGTTTGCCTCTGACTTTTGCAGAGAATGCGTAGTAACCTAACTGAACTGCAAGTTTGAAGCCAGAGCTTGTTTTGACTTCTTTTCGTCATGTTCCGTCAGGCGGACAGACTCTGAGACAAGTACAACCTTTGTTTTGAGAGTTACTTCTTGAATCAACAAGATAAATTTCAAGTTTTTGGCAAAAGAGATTCTCAATGATCGGAAAGTTGGAGGATCCATTACAATTGGTCCTTGCAGAAGCCAGACGCAAACTGGACATTCAGATTTCAGCTAAACCTAACTACATATTTGGTGCACAATATAGCATTCGACTTTTCTAGGTCTCATCAATCTACAAATCGGTTAAAAAGCAAGAAAAATCGCTATACCTACATTAAATCAAAACACGTACGAGGACTGCCTTTTATATTTCGGGATTGGACAACCCTAGTGTTGCAATCTGACAACTGACAGCTCTATCGTAAAGTTTCACATTTTTGAGGTTATACGTACTCAGAACGTTTTGACATACGAGCGCTATGTGTTGTTTACAATAACTTAAAGGATTCATCTTGGCCAAAAAGTGGAATTAAACCCTGAACATTTTCGTGCGATTATTTTTTACAACTTTCGACGTGGATTAAGTCAGCAAGAGTGCATGAATGAACTTAATTTAATTTTTGGCGATGAAACTCCATCAAGGACCACTGTTTATCGATGGTATGGTGAATTCAATCCAGATCGTAGTTCCAAGACAAATTTCGTGAAGGTCGTCCAAAAACAGTTGTTGTTCCGGAAACCATTGATGCTCTGCGCGAACTGATATTGCAAGATCGTCATGTGACCTATCGTGAGATTGAGTCAACCTTACACATTAGTGGGACCAGCATACATTCAATATTGCATAAATATTTGAATATCAAAAAAAATTGTTCGCGTTGGATCCCACACAGTTTGTCAATCGTTCAAAAAAAGGCTCGTGTCGATTGGTCGAAAGACAAGCTCAAAAAATACGATCGCAGTGCTTCAAAACACGTTTATGGCATAGTGACAGGTGATGAATCGTGGATTTACGCGTATGAGCCCGAAAGTAAACAGCAGTCGGCTGTATGGGTGTTTCAAGATGAGCCGAACCCAACAAAAGCACTTCCAAGTAAATGATCGTCTGTTTTTTCGGAAAAACTGGACATGTCGCAACCGTACCACTAGAACAACGCAGAACAGTCAATTCTGAGTGGTACACAACCATTTGTTTGCCAATTGGCTTCCAAGAAATGAGGAAAACCAACCGCCGAAGACGGATCACTCTTCACCACGACAATGCGAGCTGTCACACATCGGCTCAAACAACTGCATTTTTAACCACTCAAAACATCGATTTGATGAGTCATCCGCCGTATAGTCCTGACTTGTCACCAAATGACTTCTTTTTATTCCTGTACGTAAAAAACAAACTGAGAGGTCAACGTTTTTTCGACACCTGAAGAAACGGTTGCTGCGTTTAGAATGCATGTTTTGGAGATACCTCAATCAGAGTGGAAAAAGTGCTTCGACAATTGGTTCAAACGCATGCAAAAGTGTATAGATCTTCATGGGGAATATTTTGAAAAACAATAAAGCGATTTTCGATGATTAATATTTGTTTTTGTTCTCTAATCCCGAAATATAAAAGGCAGCCCTCGTATTAAGTGACTGTTTATGTTTTCTTTGGAAGGCGGCAAAATGTATAAAATGTTCGGTTCCTTAATAGGTCCAGATATCACATTTATGACATTCATTGACTAGTGTTACCCACGTGTTTTCTGAAGTCGTCACACATGACATTGCAACTTACTAACGACTCTCAACATCAATTGAACTTGACGAATTGTTCCGAGATAGAACATCACACAGTAACATCGTCCCTTGTTGCGACCCATTTCAATAAATAACAGCTTAACTAAGGAAAATTGATATGTCGTTTGTACACTTGATAGATCGTCGTAATACAATAAAATTCACACATAACGAGATTAGTTTCAGCTCTTTGACGTTCTAAGGGTAAATACAAGCAGTCGACAACCGCAACCGAATAAAGGGACAAAAGGCGTTCTCTCGACTACAACACGGGAAATAATCGACATAAATAAGACGCGTTATATATAATAAAGCCCGCTTTCGCATAATATTAATGACCTTTAACAAATCTTACGTCTGAATAGCTCCTTTATGTCTAATGAAGAAACGTCAAAATACTTTACAGAAATAAGGTGGTTTACTTAAAAGAAGGTCTATTAAAATGTACTAGTGGTCGAAATTCGACCCAATTTAATCAAATTGTGAATATTATTGAGGTTCGTTTATCAAAAGTATATGTCTTTCAGAAATATAGTGTAGGAGAAACTGCAGAAGACGTCATGAAATCCCCCCAAATCGTTCATATCATATTGACAAATCTACTGAAATTTGAAAAAATATCTGAGAGATTTTAATCAAATATAGGTATTCCAGATAATTTTGAAAAATCTGTGACCCCCCAGTTTTTGATGGGATTGCACTTTGTAACGTAAAAATTTTCGTCATTTGCAGTTTCAATCGAGTTCATAAAATTAAAAAAAAATATATTTCCAACAACCTTATTAAAACTACAATCTTTAATATATATTTTCTATTTTACACTGATTGTCATTTTGTTACACCACACCTTTGTAAGATTGTGAAAATAATGTAGTAATAAAATAATTAAATTCACAACAAAAACTTACAGAATATTTAAAACGAAAGTAACTGCTACTTGTCCGAAAAATCAATACTGATCTACTACGAAAAGATTGTTGAGGAGGTCTTGAATTATTTTGTCTATTCATGGGTTTTCTCTCCTCCAAATTTTTTCCTGTGTATGGAGACGTTTCAACTCCGAGTCTGGAGTCGTTGTCAATCGTTTAGTGTTGTTTTCGAGGCTTTTTTCTAAAAAATTTTCGCTTTGATTTTGTCAGTGTCAAATTTTTTGACAAACAATAAATTCAAAATCAAAGCGAAAATTTTTTAGAAAAAAGCCTCGAAAACAACACTAAACGATTGACAACGACTCCAGACTCGGAGTTGAAACGTCTCCATACACAGGAAAAAATTTGGAGGAGAGAAAACCCATGAATAGACAAAATAATACTGATCTACTACATTGATTATTCTACTACTGAACAATAAACAACGCTTGATGCTGAACTATCAAAGATGATGATTTAACAGCAGGTAACCCTTCTTCCATATTTAATTAGGCAACAGTTTGACCGGTCTCGAAGGCAAGTATGTTTAATAAAAATATATTTCTTTGTAGAATAGACTTACCATAACAAATCAGTAAATGCACTGAATTTAAATACAAATCGTTAAAATGTCAATGACATGTTTATTTTAGGCAAAAGTATTGTAATATAATCAGGATTTAGCTGGACTGGAACCCTGTAATAATAACTAAATTGTTTATTAGATAAAATGCATGAACACAAAACAGTAACTAACTGATTCCCTACCAAAAAATCATTGAAACATTCGGTCTTTAAATATATTCAAATATGTAGTTATAATTTTTAACTAAAAAAATAAATTCCTTCAAAAATATTTTAAAAAGAAACAGACGTTAAAAGAAACACAGATAAAATTTTACAAAGTTATGGCAATATCCACTCAGTTATACGAATCGGAAATTAACAAGAAACTACAAGAATAGATGCAATGGGGATGTTTCTAGATCGAGTACCCCAAAAAATGCTTAATTTTAATCCCTCAGGATGTAGAAGTGTCTGCAGATCGAGAACAAGATGGTGAAGTCGGAAGAGGCAAATAATTCTGGAAAAGTATAAAAAGAAGAAATTTCCTTATTTACCTTGTCAACTTTACAATTTACTGCGGTTAATTTATTGTCAACTAGTATATTTGCAATTCTGATTAGCTGTACCATTTGTTGTCATTATAGTTGTTGAAACTAATAATTCTTGCTCTGATGGATGTATTTTGTGATAATGTCTTTATTTTGGATGTTCATGTGGGTTTTCACTCCTCACAATGGTTTCTAAAAAACACAGATAAGTAATGTAATTGAAAATCGAAGTGTAGTATCTAAAAGCAGTTTGTGGAAACTGTTCCGGGCACTAGTTGCCTTCTTATAGAAAACTCCCTCGCAGGATTAACTGTGAGACAGTTGGTCTACCGATTTATTAACTAGTTTTCCTGTACACTATGTTGGGATGTATTTTGTGTGATACTTATCCGATGTGACGTTTCGATTCCTTATCAGGAATCTTGTCGAACAGTTCAGTTTGAAATAATTTACACAACATTATAGCTTGACTTTTTCGCAATGTCAATTGGTTATGACTTTGAGGTTTCCTTTTTGATGTTCATTTGTTAGGAGCCGTTGCCATAACACCGGTATCTACAGAGGGTGTTCCAATTTCTTCATTATTCAACATCATGCAGATACTTTCTTTGATTTTTCTCTTTTTGGTGTGTTCTTCTTTAAGTAATATTTTGGTCTTATTCCATTCCATTTTGTGTATACCATTATCCGTGAATACACGGTTTCTTGAGATGTATTGGTGCTCTTTTGTTCTAATTTGGAGAGTCTTAGAAACTACTTATGATGCAGTTGCTGAGGAACCAAATATTTTGAGTGTTGGTGCCACAAAAATTCTTGCTCTCTTCGATTTTTTTAAATCTAATTCTTGTTCTTCTTGATTTTTCTTTTCTAGTAATCTATCATTCTTTTTGTCTTTTATGATCTAATATTTTATGTTTTTCTCATCTAACAGTTTTATAAACTGTTCTTGTTCCTCTTGTTTCCTGTCAATAATTTTATCTGTGTTTCGTGCTAGATTTTCATTTCATACCCTAATAATAAATTTTCTGTCAAGATGACAATGTCAATTAATTTCTATATGCATGGTTTTCGGTCGGGAGTAATAATAACATTAATGATTTCAACGGTTCGAAAAGTTCTTGCGAAACCAGAGATATTGAAGAAACTGGCCCCGAAATCTTATATGACAAAGTAGATTTTGCTCTAAAAAAACTAAGGACCTCAAATCAACGGGACTTGGTAAAGTTGGCATAGAAATAAGTGACAACGAAATGAGAGGTATACAGGTAAGATGAAAACATTAAGAGCACCTTGTAAGCGATAAATTGGAAAAGGAGTGCTATGAAAAATACAAATATATGGTTTTATATTTTTAAAATCTATTATTTAAAAGCTATAGATAAATATAAGAAAATCGACCGTTAGAGCTGAAACTTCTACACTTCTAAAATTAAAATAAAAAATTATTGAATCTAAGAGGAAAATCTAATCAATTCAAAAAAATTAAAAATAAATTCAAGTGCATACCTGATGAAGTAAACGAGGAATTCGAGAATACATTTTTTTAATCTGCAAATGTATGGTTTACAAAATACTGAAGAATATATGTGAATATTGACCTTTACTTTCCAAAGTATTGAACCTCAAATGTTAAGAATACGTAATATGTGACCTAATAAACTTTTTAGAAGTAAGTTAGAAAACTAAAATTAAGTGCAGCGTATAACATATAGATGAAATTTAAGAAATACAAATATATTTTCTAAAATTTCAAAATGATAACATAATAAATTTAACAAAAATATACGAAAATATACTAAAAAGGCCTTAATACGTCACTGGAAAAACTAGGGATAAGTTTGCGAAGCAGTAACATATTTAAAAAATATACATATATAATTTACCTCGATTATAAGTAACCATGAAAGTTTAGTTTAAGTGTTTTTTTTTTCAATTGTTTGAAAATCCTATTATTTGTTTATTTTTTAATAATAAGTGAAATTTTTTAATTTGTCGCTTATGTACAAATCATTTACCTTCCTATCCAGTATAATTTTGAAGTCGGCACCAAGCAACAATTAAGTTTCATTTTACTTGAACTTATTTTGTACATAGATACTTAGTAGGTAACTAACAACATAAGGGCTTATTGTGCAGTGTGTTTTGTTAATAATTTTCAACTTTTTAGTTCAATTTTGAACTCGATTATTTGTTTTATTTTTTATTGTTTATGTTGTAGTAATATATGTTATGTAAGTCTCCGTTTACCGATCGCGTTCGAGTACATTCTATGAAATGTAGTACGCCGTAATTTAATTTTTATCACGATATCATCCTACATGCATCGTACGTAATATTTTATCTAATCATCTACTTGGTGCTTGCCTTGGCAGTGCACCAAGGCAGTATCGAATATCACCGTATTAAATTACATCTTTCCACTCGATCTTGTGGTTAACTAGAGAATTTTTATGGAGTTGGAAGGAATATTCCTGTTTTCAATTAATCCAGATCGAATGTAGATTCTTTTTAATTTTGTGAATCTCTTTAGCTCTACAACGGTTTAAATTTTAGTTACTACTATATACATTTCAATAGCAGCATTATAAGAAAAAATACTATATTATTACGGATTGCACTGGGTTCGAATCGCAACAAACGTCCAAGCAACGGAAATTTTTAACCGACTTCCAAAAAGGAGGAGGTTATCAATTCGTCGCGTATTTTTTCGCTTTTTTTTGTATGTATGTTACCTGATTTCTTCTCCTGTGGTGCACTGTTTTGAATGAATATGGTCTTGTTTAATAGAGTATATATCCGGATTGGTGAAACTTCAAATTTTGGAAAATAATTCTATTGGTAAAGTAATAAAATTTGTGAATGAACACATGCGTGCATGGATATCCCTAATATTTTAGTCGATTTTTCGATAACTTCTTATGGATGTGTATAGTTTTTTAACGTTTAAACTATTAAGGAAGATCCTTAGGTGATCTCATATACTTTTCTGCGACGTGCAACTTGCAGTTTTACAGATAATCGCCGAACATTCCAAAATTCTTATCAAAAATTTCATCGAAATGACATAACAGACATTTCCTCATAAATATTTTAATTCCAACGTAATAGTGCGGTAATTTTAGGCACAGGAAGTTTTAATTGCGAATTTGAAAAATTTCTATTTACATCTCAAGCATATAGGTAGTAAAGCATAGTATTTTCGGCTCCTTAAATCAATGAGTACCAAGCTCGTTTTGTTTGTATACCAGGTAAATACCTATTTAAATGCAAATTTTTCCATTTTGCGAAGACGGTACTTTTGGTTGTCAAATTCTCCCGGCCTAATAGAAAATTCAGTGACAACACATTTCAAACTTTAAACTGGTACTTGGTGGCCTATAGACAGGGTGTTTAGTTATAGCAAACAAAATCACAAAGTAAAGTGGCAGAAGGAGTTGCATTTATATGAAAATTGAAATATAGGACGGACTAGAATGATAGTGGTCCGTAGGCAGTCGTATATACAGGATGGTTGGAATATAGGGTGGACTGGACGTTTTGTGGTATAAAAATGTTGAAAAAAATGTGAAATTAAAATTATATAGGGTGATTAAAAAACTGTTATATGATGTGGACATCAGCAAATCATATACAGGATGGTTGAAATATATGCTGGAGTTGAATTATATTTATACAGTGTGATTAAAAAATTATTTCTTTTATAGCCGATAAGAAGTTGCATAATGTGTGGAGAAGAATTAATGTTACACAGGGCGATAACATAAAATGTTAAAAAGGAAATAATTTATGGGGTAGCCCACAAGGAGTTATATGCTATGGTTGAAATATAGGACGGATTTGACTCCGTAAATATAGGATGGATTCTACTCCGTCCTATAGTTTACAGAAGGCAGCTAACAAATTTATGCTTGTCCGTGGGCAGTCGTATGTACAGGATGGTTGGTACATAGGTTGGACTGGAATTATCTAGTTATACAGGGTTGTCAAAAAAAGTTGAAAAAAGGTTACATGGCGTAGTCTATAAGGCATAAATATATTTTGGGCTTATTAAGTCAACGCGTACTAGTACATTTTGTTCGTAAAGATTTACCTTTCAGTTTAAATGATAAAGTATCATTGTGTAATGTTGAGGCTTTCGATGTTACCTGGTTCTGTCTATTAAGATTATACATACAAAATAAAAAATAAAGAATGAAAACTACCTGAGTTAAAAAAAACTAAAAAGTTGAAAATAAAACATTTAAAAAAATATATAACCGACTTCTACCTATAACTAAAAAGCTAAAAATAATTATATCAAAATACAACTCAAGCAAATAAATAACACATTCAATGTTGTAAGGTACCTACCCAGGAAGTAAAAAATGTAAACATTAAAAGGTGCTCATTCTGTACAAATTAATTACCTACCAATCTAGTATATTTTTGAAGTCGGTGCCAAGCAAATCTAAAATGCTTCATTGCGTACTTACCTACTAACCTACAAACTTGATTGTTGCTTGGCACCGACTTCAAAAATATACTAGATTGGTAGGTAATTAATTTGTACAGAATGAGCACCTTTTAATGTTTACATTTTTTACTTCCTGGGTAGGTACCTTACAACATTGAATGTGTTATTTATTTGCTTGAGTTGTATTTTGATATAATTATTTTTAGCTTTTTAGTTATAGGTAGAAGTCGGTTGTATATATTTTTTAATGTTTTATATTTAACAACGATAACATATTTTAAAATCACAAAACAACTCTTATAAATTCGAGTTACAATCTGACGTTTAATGGCAAACTAAAACTGAACAGAACTAAAACACGATATTGAACTTTTCTACCTCATAACACTTCTTTATAAATGTTTTGTAGCGTCTGCAAGTAAATTCCTTTCCAGTAACTTAGAAATGTCAGTCAAAATTCTCTGACAACTATCTTGTATATGCAGCTCTTTCTTCAGGAGCATTTATAACTTTCCGTTTGGTTCCGATGGTCTCGATTAGATACATCTTTACCCCGATAAGGTAGATTACTTTCATCTTTGTCCTTGGGCTGCGTTGAAAGTGCTACCCAAAATCATTAATCCTTTGGTAATTTTCTATGGTCCGTCTTATAAAACTGACAGCTTCAGCGACTTGCTCTTCTTCTGTCGTGGAATGTGCGAAGTCTTAACAATTCACTGGTAATTTTTTCCGTAAATAATCTGCATAATTAATAACTTCCATTGGAGTCTAGCCCATTTGGCGTCCCTATATTTCCTTTCCCTATAAAATATGAGCTAATGTCAAGCCAGTGCTGACATGTACAGAGATCTGTATGCGAGCAGAATCAGAGGTATGTGCTGAAGCTAATTCCATGGGTTATTGTCGACCACCTTGGAAAGTTTCTCTATCGTCGCAGACCTTCCGAAATAAATTTCTCTCTAGGTGAGAATAAAGTTCCATTGAGACCCGAAATTGGTTAAGCAGGTTCTCTACTAAGACCGTCATTACAGTAGTTAACTCCTAGCTCAGAATAGCAAACACTTCTGGCCATCTGTACCTAAATATTGACCGTGTATAATTCGCCAACCAGCTGTTTTACCGAAACATTCTTGATGAACTTTTTCCAAAATATTTTTTTGAGAAATATACTCTAATACCCATCCTGAATCGAAACCAGCTACCACAGTCTTTGGTGCCACCAGTTAATCGAAATGTCATTGAAAATACTATATTTTCACAGTTATCAGAGTATGTACTTTAACACTATTTGGATCAGACCTCAACAGTTTTACCTCTAGATGAATTTTTGTACCCCAAAATGTTGACATGGACTGCAGACATGTTGAAGTAATCAACAGCAACAAGGATATATCTGTTACCTTTCTTGGCTTCTGGGAATGGCCCCGCTATGCCAATGGCATTTACTTCAAAAGTAATATTCATGTTGAATTACTTTATTACCTATTGGCACTTTCCCTTTCCCTCCAAACCTCAAAGATTATCCTATTGAGCGTTACCTGTTTACTTGTTAGTTCTTCGTTATCAAAATTGGTACGATGTCTAAGTCATCCATATGATCTGCTTTACACTGTTCTGTAGTCAATCGAGGTGTCTCTAATTTGCCTGCTGGAATTACATTTTTTTCTATAATGCCCTCAATCTTCACTTCAGTCTTCTCTATAAAGAGTTGGCGTTGTTATTGAAAAACATTATAAATGAAACAGTAGATTATGAATTAAAAAGGCCACATGCTGATTAGTTTTGAATTTTATTTAAGGAATTTCATAAATCTCAATATTATGTATATTTAAAAATCGTAGAGATTTAACTAGCAGGAGTGGTCCATTAGGTGCCTAGACCTAATTAAATTAATTATTGGTACTAATGCAAGAAAAACAGTGTTCAACAAGTTGTTGATAAAACATAAATGAGCTGACTTTTTTAATAACAAAACCTTTTCTTAGGATAGCCCCCCCCCCTTCATGTGGGTACCTCTCTACAATCCAGGAAGAAAGCAAGGAAGCTATCATGTTCACACAAGCCTCGATACTTACCCATAAATTATTTCCGCAACCAAATATCTATTAATATATTCGCCTGCAAAGAATGGTATTTTAAATCCTAAATACTGCCAATCTCTATACAAGATAGCAGTCAGAAAAGAAAGCAGAGGTAGAATGCTACTAGAAAAAAGTAGACCGTCTCTATAAACTTGCAGAAGAATTCATAAGATAAACTGAGACATCAGACTTATTACAATGAAATAGACATTTCTAAAGAGAATACTGCCAACACTCCAGAAAGACTTCAATTATTCAATAGTAAGAAAAAAATAAGAAGGACATGAACAATATAATGGGAGCTTCAACTATGACGAAAGGAATAAAAGAAGAAGTACTACCTACTTTCTAGCTAGGAAGACTTCAATTATTCAATAAATGATAGGAAAAATCAAGAAATAAATGCTTATACTTTAGTGAGGTTTAAATTATTCAATGATAGGGGGAAATGCAGAACATGCCTATTGGGAACATCAGCTCTAACGGTTAAAATTTCGAATAGCCTAACATGTATAAGAAATGAAGTCCCTCTTCTTGAAAAAAAAAACAAGGAAAATGGACTTCGAATAGTCCAGGTTTAAAAGGTTTTCCGCGTATCTATCATACGAATAATTTACTATTGTTGTATTTATGCAATTTTTAGTACATATTTTAATAAAAGCATATTTCTATTTATGTTGATAATTTATTGGGAGGAAATTTCTGATATGCCTCATACCCAAGCCGAAAGTTGCACAGTAGGGAAAGAAAGGCCGTTGGTACAACAAATAGGTAACAGTGACTGACTTAGACAGAAACGAGATACATCGAAATATGGAAAGGAGTTAAACAAATAACCGAAAAAGTTATTAAATGACAGATAAAATTAACTACAAAATACAAATGACACGAAGCAAATTGGAGAAAAAAAGTTGCTAAATTTAAAAACTCTAAGATAGAAAAACTGAGACCATATACAAAAGATATATATATAAAAGAAAAATTCAACTATTATGGGAAAGTAAATATGAAGAATATCGACAAATGGGAAACTAAAAAAATATACAATTTTTGGAGAAGATTTACAAGTACATAATTAATATTTTATATATTTTCAATTTAACTGAAGGTTTCTTCCTTTGTGGAGAGCATTTTAGTACCTAATAATAACTTCTGTATTGAAACAGATTGTACTATTTTTGTAGGATGACAAAGACGATTTCGATGGAGGTTGAAAGGAAACAAAATTTTTCGAATCAACAAAAAACAATTTTCACAGTACATAGAAAATAGTACCAAAATAAGTGAAGGCTTAATAAAGAAAAACAAGGCAATATAATATCTTGAATTTAATAAAAAGCAACATATTATTACTATTGTTACGAGAATTCATCCGACAGCTGGTGCAATCGGCCATCAATCAATTCGTGGAAGGGACATTATTCCGATACTTCTGGGAATCCGAAATCTTTCGTCTCTCAACAGACCGACCGCTGCCGTTACTTAAAATGCCCTTAAAGCTTCCAGATCATGAAAGTAGTTTCCCGATAGTTCGTTGACTTGCCAGAATAATTCCAAGAGAAATATATAAATCCTGACAGCTGGCGATGGGATTCATCCAGTTTTTGATGGTCGTATTGTATAGTTAAGTTAAATTGTAAATAGTAGTTTCTGTGAATATAAATTGTGTTAAATTAGTGGAAATAAATTACAGTGATTTGGACTGTGTTTTTAAATAAATCCAAGAACTGAGCCGAACCGGTGTGTGAAAATAAAAACATTACACTATAAACAAACAAAAAAAAATAAAAGAGGCAAAGGACATGGAGCAAAGTGTAGGAGAAACGTAACGTCCTATATGGATAACATAAAAATTGAACAGCTAACAGAAGATTAAGTCAAGGAACTAAAAATAATTAACGTGAAGTAGAGATAACAACCAAAGAACAAAGACGGAGACGAACGAAAAACGGAATTGTATTAGGAGATGCCATAATCATAGAAATAATTAAGAAAAGCCAAAGGGAAATTTTAACATAACTTTGTCATGTATTCAATACCATCAAAAGCAGTTTTCCGAAAGATCTGAAATAATGCAAATGTGATATTAAACAACAAGAAAGATTCTGAGTGATCAAACCTTGAAAACTATAAAACTATAAACCGTCCACCCCAGCCGTTACAAATATCGTTATAACTGAATTAATGCAACGAATACATTCTTGAGTCAATTCAAACCTGCAATGTGTTATAAAAGTTAACAAACATTCTTTTATATCTTAATGAAGAGTACAAAAATTTAAAAGATAGGTCACTGTGGTCGCTGTTCTAAAATATTAGATCCAAATTAGCAGGGCTGTAGTCAATATTTAGATTCGTAAAATTTTTAACCAATTTGAGTTTAAAATCCCGAAGCCCTGTAACACGAACAAAGATTGTTTGCTGTTATTTATTAGGTTATTATATGCTTAAGGCTCAAATTTTCTGATTTTTTTCACACGGGCTGGGTATGCAGAATTTCCAAAAAATCTTCAAAACGAAATTGAAAACATGTATCTTTGAGGCAATTCTGTTTTTAAGTTATTAAAAATGCTCCCTTGCCAAAATTATAAATGATTTGAGGAAAAATGAATTAAATTTGCAAGGTAATAAAGAGCAATACAAGAAATGTAATAAGGCTGAACAATTTCAAATTTGCTCACAGAACCCCTCGGAAACTGCATATAACGTTGAGTGTACCAAAGAAGAACATAAAAAAAATTACATTCATTTAGCACAAAATTTAAAAGCAATAATAATCCAGACTTCATGAATTCCTTTTGAAGCATGGATACCTAATGAAGTTATTCTCCATTTTTTTTTTCAATAGTAATGTAATGATATTAGGTATAGATACATAATTACTTTTTGGAGACAACAAATATGCTCAGTAATTAGGCATACATACTAAAACAGTTCACTAATTGTGTCCGCATAATAGCACTTAATCAAAAAATGAGTATAATAAAATGCAAACTATAGCCCCATAATTGTCACAAGTGAAATTAGACATAGCCGTTATCAAAGGTTCGAGCACACCATACCGACCATCCATCATAAGTAATCTAGGGCTAGCAAACCCCTAAAGGTGCCCGCCCACACTGCTGAACCAGCCTCGATAATGCAACTCTTGATTTATACCTACGCGACACTGTTGATTTACAGTCGACGTATATTATCATCTACCACATATGAGTTAGATATCTCGGTATACTAAGGTTGGGAAACTTGTAATATGTTCCCCCGAAATTTCGAATATGATAATGTTAATTTTAGGAAGTACATATAATTACATAAATAAAATTAATCAACTTAACTTTACCAGCGGAAGCAATACAACCTTATAATAATTAGTACTAATAATACCGTTTGTTATGTTATTGAATTTGGGATTTATAGAGCATTTTACAATAAGAGAATTTTAATAATATAAATGATAATTTTTATTTAAACTTAATATAGAAACCGTGTGAAATCAATCACTATTTTCAGACATATCTTCATATTTATCTGATTTAAGGTATAATTAAATTGAAAATTTTTAGCGTATTCTTATCTCTCTCTCTCTCTCATTTTCTCCCTTTCTCTTTCTCCCTCTCTAATTTTTATTCTTTGTCTATATTTTCCTAATATATTTTAACTTTCTTATTTGTTTTATTATTTGGACCACTTTCTACATAATATGTTACTAATTCAGTCTATATTGAATCCACACTGTATCTGCTTCTGTGTATTGATCACCCCGATATAACTTATTGGTCTTATCATTTTCTGAATCACTCTGTACAACTTAATTCAACTACACACAATATTACAACGGTCTTGATATCTTTAAAACCACCCTGTATAAGTATAAATGCTCTCCACACAATTGACTCTTTCTATTTATCTATTGTTTAAATTATTACTGAATACCAATGATTTTACTTCGCCCCATATGTCTAGTATTCCATTTATACAACTGCTCATGGTCTACCCTATATAACAAAACTCATCTTTTTTGACCACATTTTATGACTCTACCATTTATTTCAACCACCCGGTATATGCAACTGGTTCTAAAATTTTTTGAACCCATGTCTATAATTATACCCTGTCCTAGGTCCTATAATTCAAATATCCTAACTGCTTATACTTATATAACAAATTTTTTATACACCCTGAATAACAATTTTACCCCACCTTTACTTCAAACACCTTGTCTAAGCAACTACTTATGTTCCAAACTATATAACTTTTTTATGTCGCCCTGTATAACTGTATTTATACTCCACCTTATAATTCAACCATCCTGTATATTCAACTGCTTCCGACAATTTTTAAAGCCTTGTGTATAACTGTAATTATTCTCCGTCTTATAACGCAAATATCCACTCTGTATAACTATAGGTTTGCTCCACTCTCCTTGTATGCGCAACTACTTATGTGCCACCCCATACAATATTTTTAGAACCACCCTGTATAACTAATTCAATTCCAACTTATATTTCAACCATCCTATGTATACAACTGCTTATGTACTACCTAGAAGAATTCGTCGATACATCAAATTTTCGTTTCGATAAACTGCCATTTCACGCGACTATAAACCCCCTAACTTCGTCAGTAAAAAAAACTTACTTCAAACGAACTAAAATGAAACGATTACAAACACGCTGTACGATATAGGTACTTTCATGGCATATCTTGACATTTAAACTAGATATTTAGGATGAAAATTTGACATTTACAATGATGTTTACAGTTTTTTTGCATATATTTTATCGATTTTCAGAAAAATGGTAAGTTTTATAGAATCAAACAGGAACATATCTTTGTAGAATACAATTCATAATATTCAAATTTCTTGAGGAGTTTTAGAGAAAGCAGTGAAGATTCATTGAAATTCACTGAAATCTAGTCCCTTATTTACTTTTTTTTTAATTTTCTGGAAAACAGTAAAGCTCATGTTATAAACAATTATATGGGACCTTTCTGTAATGGTCCTTAATGTAATACCGTTTAAATCATAACAATTGCCTCAGCCGTTTTTGAATAATGGCTCGTCATACATAAAAATTCCTCATTTCTGGAAGTCGGTTAAAAAGAGTAATTAACTAAAAATTAATAATGATTACAATTTGGCCTATATTAATATGTACATATCTACATGATAAAATGCATTTAATACGGAAAAAATAATACAGTAATAACTAAATTAGTTACAATTAACTTAAGAAAATAGTATTAAGGACTCCCTGCATGGGCATACCGCGGGGGGGAAGGGAGGGCAGCCGCTCGCCCTGGACCTGAAAAACCTACCGTGAACAATTAAACCTTCCTATAAATTTGCTGACTTGCCCCCCTCCTGGACGGAAAAATATTCTGGATTGCCTTTCTCTCTAGGAGAATTTTTTTCTAACTTACCCTTCCCTAAAAAAAAGCTGGAAACGCCCATGACTCCGTGGGTTTTAAAACAATTAATTTACACCCGAAATAAATCTTCGTTATTTTTACAACAAAAATTGACTATCACTACTAAACTAAAACTTTCAATAAATATTACAACGATGAGTTAAACGTACATCAGCTGTTGCACTACTCAACTTGTCTTCCTCTCTGTCTTCTTCTGGTACACAACTTTTAATTGGGAATGGATTGAAAATCGTTTTTAGCATCAATCCTATTTACGGTAACACCTCTTCTTGTCGGCATGGTTTATTTATTCTCAGAATATTAGTTTTTTAATTGAGATGATTAATTTCTCGAAATGTTGCTATTTTGCCAGCGTAAAATCAAATGTTATAACACTCTCCCGATCAGAATCATCTTAGCTCTCTGAGTTAGTCCTGTGCTCTTGTGTTCGGCTGAGCAATAGCCCAAGAGGACTAAGGGAATATGCTCATCCCAATCGCGCTGGTTGTTGCTGACGACCTTAAATAGTTGATGTACCAAAGTCCTATTGAATATTTATTCCACCTTGTTCGATTGCAGATGCAAGAGAGTTGTTCTCGTTTTATTGATGTCCAACATCATACAGCCCTTTTGTAAGACGTTAGAATCAAAGTTTCGCCCATTGTTCGAATGTAACTCCAATAGGACACCAAACCTGGTGGTTGCCTCTTGACTGGGTATAGCATAAGCCTCAGGCGATTTGCTACGGTAATCTATTGCGACCAGAATGTGTTTGTTCTCCCTCTCGGGATCGAAAAATGGACTGGCGACATCAATGGCAATTCTCTCAAGTGAGACGCTCATATTGTATTGCTGCATTCTGCTAGCTGCACAGGTGCCACATTTCCGGCAATAGGCTTTGACGTCTTCGAAGTAATTTACCCAGTAATATCCTTAGTAATCTCATTCTGTAATTCGATCAAGACGGCGAACACCTTTTTCTTTGAAACTGCTAGTTACTTAGTTAGTTTCTCTGCCATCATTGCTTTCCCAAATTCCATTCTCTACTCTTAGAGTGTCTCATTGGGCCCACGCTCTAGCATCTATTTACCTCGTCCCATCGTGATCTGGGGCCCGCTTTTCTTTGTTGAATATCAGTGTCGCCCATTTGATCC
This sequence comes from Octodonta nipae, assembly GCA_034190945.1. NCBI lineage: Eukaryota > Metazoa > Arthropoda > Insecta > Coleoptera > Chrysomelidae > Octodonta > Octodonta nipae. The sequence continues at coordinate 68,279,099 of CM067224.1, forward strand.
AGTACACATTGTTCTATCGTTCAATCTTCATTATCCTGTACACGAACCTGTAGGAGAGGTACTGTCTAGGGGGCTGGTGGTAGATTACTCAGCCGATGCACCCCTATTAGTTACTGGCTGACTGTTTCTGGTGGTGGTATAGTTGCGTTGGCCAACTCTGACTGGCGGGTCTGTCTGGTAACCTCACCCTGCAGTTGAAAAAGCCTTGTACGTTTACAGCGATAACACACGCAACTGGATCTTCGCATCTGCTTTCTCTCAATTATTTGGTTCATTTTGGATGGTATTTCCTGAAGGAATAGCTCCGATGTTTTTGCTGGCTGTTGAAAACTGTTTGTACCCTTGATTTGGACATGGTCGTGTAGCCTCTTCTTCTAAAGCACGCCGCAGAACTTCATACTGTTCCTTAAACCAGTCTCAGATTTCGTTAAACCTCGACATATCTAAAACCATTTGCAAAACGTTGTGTAGCGAAGTGGTCTTTAACGGTTTCTGGTAGGTCTGGATACGCTAAGTGTGTTAAACAGCTAATGTCAGCTTCAATCTCTTAAAAAATTTCTCCAGATTTTTGTGTTGTCCCTCTTAGTTGCACTTGGTGTACTCAGCTCAATGATAGATTGTCAGCTCTTATCTAATGGAATGCACTAAAGAAATACAAACGCTGTACTTCTAAAAGAAATTACTGAAATGCAGACTTTTATTGATTATACCAACTATTAGTTTCTGGCACTGTATCAAGCTATCACTTATACATAGACCAAAATGAACTATCATTATGACGGGTTGTTTTATAAAGGAATCTCTAGTACTTACAGAGTTCTGATATCTTCCTCTTTGCAAGTCTTGTTGACTGTTGGTAATCACCGTTTCCACTTGGGTTTGGATTCAGGATCTGACTTATGTTCTGATCCAGCTTATCCATAATTTGTTTGATTGTTTGAAGTTGTTGCCATAAATAAATTGAGATTTTACAACCCTTTTAATATCACTTCTGACACCAAATATTACGAACACCGTGGGTCTTAAAAAATTTTTACAGCAAAAATTCACCATCACTACTAGAATAATACTTTCAGTAAATATTACAACGATGTGTCAGCTTATTCTACTACTCAACTTGTCCCGCTTCATCCGTCTACCGCCTTTATTCTCCCACTGCAGCTCCAGATATTTCTCTGCCTGATTCTGGTAGGGTAACGTGAATAATTTCGAATTCCAAAATGGATCCGAAATCCTTTTTACCATTAATCGTAATTTCTGGAATACCCCTTTTTGTCGACATTGGTTATTTGAATGTTTTTCACAGTTTATTTATTCGTGAGATTAGTTTTTATTTAAGATGATTAATTTCACTAAGGTTTCCTATTTTGGCAACGTAAAATAAAATTTTATAACAACACTAAATAATAAATAATCCCATCTTATTAGTTTCTTTCTTTTTGGTATACTTCTATCTCATCTTGTTCCCAATCATGAAATAAGTCAAACATCTGTGCAGTAGTTTCCCAACAACAATTTAAGACTCCATAAAATTCATTCTCTCCTCACTTTTCTTCTTTCAGGATAATTAAGTGTCTGAAATTTGTAATGGACCAAAAACATTACAGTGAGGAAACGTGGGTTGGAACAAATTCATTTAAAATTCAGGTGTTGTTTTTTTTTGGAAAAATGTTCTGACACGTCGCTTTTTTTGGACTGCGGTTTTTGTTTTTTATTTTATTTTTGAATTCTGCATTGAATTTTTTCATGTACAATGTCCTATACCGAAAATTAACAGCTATTAAAAAAATTACATTTCTTTCTAAAGTTGAGAAAACAAAAAAAAGGTGTTTGTTGGTTTGAACCTATTTATTTACGTCTGGTTTTTATAACTGTTGGCTGCATTTTAGTCGCATGAATGGAACCCCGTTTTTTTAATGCAGGTTTTTTTAACACTTGTTTATTTCCATAGAAACTGTACTATAATTTTACTTCAAATAAGTAGTTGCAGTTGCAAAGTTTCAAAGTATGGCGCGTTAAACTGAAAAGCAGCGAATAGAAATTATGGCGATGGTAGGATATGGCGACAGAACTGGAACACAAGCTGAAGTTTGCGAATTGAATTGTAATATGAAGTACACGATCGTTAGTAAAATAGAAAAAAAGTTTCTAGAATTTGGCCACGTAAGAGACAATTACAAAATCAAACATCTTCCAGAAGATACACAATTAAATGTTTTGCTCGATTTACAAGAAAATCCTCACAAATCCACTAGACAAATAGCCGCAGAACAGTCAATAAGTAGATCTTCTGTTCTGAAATGCTTGCATAGAAAGAAATGGCACCCATACAAAGTTCATTTAGTTCAGGAACTTACTGAAGATGATTTGGACCAGAGGTAGAATTTTGCGAGATAATGATGGATAGATTCAATGCCAACCCGCACTTTTCAAGTAAGATAGTTTTTACCGACGTGGCAACATTTTGTTTAAATGGTTCAGTAAACAGGCAAAATTTTCGATATTGGACATCAGAAAACCTACATTGAATTATGGAAAGTCATACACAGTTTTCCAAGAAAATTAACGTATGGGCCGGAATCCTGGGTACTTCAATTGTGGGTTCTTTTTTTATTAAGGGAAAAGACCTATTACAAAATGGTGAAAACCCCATATACTGGCAGATTCGGTATGGTTTCAACAGGATGGAGCGCCCTCGCACTATTCGCGAACAGTGCGAGATTATCTTGACATTATTTTCCCAAATAGATGGATCGGAAGGAAAGGTAATATCGAATGGCCAGCTAGGTCGCCAGATCTAAGCCCGTTTTTATCTTTGGGGTTACGTGAAATCGAAAGTCTACTTCAATAAGCCGGAAAATATCGAAGAATTAAAGAATAGAATTAGGGTCGAAATACAATGAACCTGCCACAAACGCTAAATGAAGTGTTACGAGAATTTGAAAACCGTCTTATGTATTGTCAGGAAGTTAATGGTCAGCAATTTGAACATTTAATTTGATATGTTGATGTTTTATTCCTCAATTTTGAAATAAATGTAATTTTTTTTAATAACTGTTAATTTTCGTTATAGGACATTGTATGTGAAAAATGCTTAAAATTCAATGCAGAATTCAAAAATAAAATAAAAATCAAATGTTTCCATTAGAAAAAATGAAGTTGATAGTCGCAATTTATTTCTAGCACACCCTGTATAAATGAGTTTATCATCACAAAAACCCCAGTCCAAAAAAAAACCGACGTATTCAAGTGTTTTTCCAAAAAACCAACAAATGAATTTGTTCCAACCCACGCGTCCTCACTGTATAGAGACTCTAAAGAGAAATCTATAAATTTGGCAACGCATCATGTGTTTGTTTTAACTGAGTCTATTAAACAATATCTGTACACCCACGGTATTATTTTTGGTGAGTTTTGTACCTTAGTATCAAACCTTTATTTCTACACTCTTCGACGATTTAACAGCAAAGCAGTCATCTTCATAGAGTAAACCAAAACTCAGTTTAATATTAAATTTACTTTTAGTAAGAAACTATATTTTTGATAAGTGCTGAAAGTCACAGTATTTTATTTAGTAAAGTTGACCACCTTCCACTTATCTTAAATATAGTTGAAACTATTAAAAAATCTAGTAAAATATCATTTACTTGATATTTTTATGGACATTCCTAGAACAAACAGTTCTTAAGCCAAAGAAATTTTTCAACAAATATGATAAAGGATGAAAAATTGCCACTCTTATGTGAAATATCAAACAAATAACAATGGGCAATCTAGAATTATTACCGACTTTATAGCCTCCTTAACACACCATATAATGAATAAAACTCACATAAACATCTCGAACCATTGAAAAATTGAAACGAATGTGTAGAGGAGCTTTCATTCATGACATGCTTTATGGATTCGCTTCTGTAGGTACCTGAATATGATGGATCGCATGTTTCGAGGGTCCTCGTAACTGCTTGTTAGACCATTCACGGATGCCAGTAAACTAATAGTTCCTTATTTTGGCAAACAAATTTCACAATAAATCACGGCAGCATTGAAGAGGTAGCATCGACAATTATCTGCCGACTACAAGAGAATTCCTTTGTGTATTTGGGAATATTTTTGTGAATGAATTTTTGTTTGGTTGTTGAAATCTAAATTTATGTTGAAGACAGATAACAATCACAATCGAAATAAGAAGTGTGTGTACAGGGTGAACTTGTTAAATTTATTTTTACCCCAGTCAATAGAGATTTTTTAAGAGACATAAAATTCAACAGCAACCTGATTATGTCATCTCATTAGTAACAGTTAATAGACAATAACTGACCTAATTTTAACAGCAAATTCCAAGAAATAAATTGTTTAAACAATAAAAACCCATAAAAATGTGATTTACTTTTGTTTTTTGCTTGTGTTATGAAAACTTATGGAGGAATCGTAATACTACCAATGGAATAGTTGTAAGGAATCGGAAATCCTTCAAAATGAGCGTTTAAAACAACCGATCGGAAGATTTTTGCTGAGAAATACTGGAAAAACCGATAAAAAAACTATTTTTTAAATACAATTTTCTTGTAATAAAAACTGCAAAGTTAATTTTCCACTCAATGACAGGCTACAATGTTAGAATTAATTAAGCTCAATATGGATTTTGTCGGATAACTAGTTTTTGCCGAATTGTAATTTAAATAAAACATTTTAAAAAATATATAACCGACTTCTACCTATAACTAAAAAGCTAAAAATAATTATAACAAAATACAACTCTAGCAAATAAATAACACATTCAATGTTGTTAGGTACCTACCCATGAAGTGAAAAATGTAAACATCAAAAGGTGCTCATTCTGTACAAATTAATTACCTACCAATCTAGTATATTTTTGAAGTCGGTGCCAAGCAAATCCAAAATCCTTCGTTGCGTACTTATCTACTAATTCATCAAACTTGATTGTTGCTTGGCACCGATTTTTTTTAAATGTTTTATTTTCAAATTTTTAGTATTTTTGAACTCAGGTAGTTTTTATTCTTTATTTTTTATTTTGTATGTATAACCTTAATAGACAGAACCAGGTAACATCGAAAGCCTCAACATTACACAATGATACTTTCTCATTTAAATTGACAGGTAAATCTTTACGAACAAATTGTACTAGTACGCGTTGACTTAATAAGCCCAAAATATATTTATGCCTTATGGACTACGCCATGTAACCTTTTTTAAACTTTTTTTGACAATCCTGTATAACTATAGATAATTCCACTCCAACCTATGTACCAACCATCCTGTACATACGACTGCCCACGGACAAGCATACATTTGTTAGCTGCCTTCTATAGGATGGAGTAGAATCCATCCCATATTTGCGGAGTCAAATCCGTCCTATATTTCAACCATAGTATATAACTCCTTGTGGGCTAGCCCATAAATTAGTTCATTTTTTACATTTTATATGATCGTCCTGTGTTACATTAATTCCTCTCCACACTTTATGCAATTTCTTATGGGCTATAAAAGAAATAATTTTTTAATCACACTGTATACATATAATTCAACTGCAGCATATATTTCAACCATCCTGTATATGATTTGCTTATGTACACATCATAAAACAGTTTTTTAATCACCCTATATAATTTTAATTTCACATTTTTTCCAACATTTCTATACCACCAAACGTCCAGTCCACCCTATATTGCAACCATCCTGTATATAAGGCGGCCTACGGACCACTATCATTCTAGTCCGTCCTATATTTCAATCTTCATATAAATGCAACTCCTTCTACTTTACTTTGTGATTTTGTTTGCTATAACTAAACACCCTGTCTATATACCTGTCTATTAGGCCGGGAGAATGTTACAACCAAAAGCACCGTCTTCGCAAAATGGAAAAATTTGCATTTAAATAGGTACCTGCCTGGCATACAAACAAAACGAGCTTGGTGCTCATTGATTTAAGGAGTCGAAAATACTATGCTTTACTACCTATATGCTTAAGATGTACATAGAAAATTTTCAAATTCGCAATTAAAACTTCCAGTTCCTAAAATTACCGCACTATTACGTTCGAATTAAAACATTTATGAGGAAATGTCCGTTATGTCATTTCGATGAAATGTTTGATAAGAATTTTGGAATTTTCGGCGATTTTCTGCAAAACTGCAAGTTGCACGTCGCAGAAAAGCAGTTGAGATCACCTAAGGATCTTCCTTAATAGATTAAACTAAGAAACTGGAGGTCCAATTTTCGATGACTTTTTCCAACATTTGTGGCAGTATATCGGCAATAACGCGACGAATGTTATCCTCCAAGTGGTCAATCGTTTCGGCTTATCTGCATAGACTAGCGACTTCACGTATCCCCACAGAAAACAGTAAAGCGGCGTTAAATCTCACAATCTTGGAGGCCAATTCACGGGTCCGAAAGACTATGCGGTTACCAAACCTTTCGTTCAATAAATCAATTGTGGCACGAACTGTGTGAAATGTTGCCCCGTCTTTTTGAAACCACAGCTCGTGTGTTCAATTGATGCACGAAAAAGTTAGTAATCATGGCTCTATAGCAATCACCATTGACTGTAACGTCAGCCCATAAAGCACCCCAAACAGTTCGTTTTTCTGGATGTAACGGTGTCTCAACATGAACTTTAGGATTATCATCACTCCAAATACGGAAGGCAACTGCATATATATATATATATATATATATATATATATATATATATATATATATATATTTACAATAAATAACGATACTGGGACAAGTGGGGCAAAAGTATTGTCTCTAAAGCAAAAGAAATACACAAAATAAAATCATTTATTAATATTTTAACACTGTGTAAAGTGTATACCACGATGAGCTGAGTCGTATTTGGGAAACTACTGGAATCAGTTAAAATATTTTCAGCTGTCAATGACTTCCGGTTCTACTGGACGTGGCACCTAACTTTGTTTTTTCAAATGGAACAGTCTTTTTATAACATTTCTAAAATCTACGATAAATAAGACTTTATTAGAATCATCATATGTCTGAAGGCCTCCAATTGAAAGTAATTTCAATTTTCTGAAAATTTGCAGATCCAGGCCTTCACAAAAAATTTGCAATTCCAGGCCTTCACAAAAAACTAATTTTTTTCAAATGGTAAACCCTATATTTCTCAACATCAGTGGATTCAACGCTAAAAAATAGTTTATACTTACAACCCCATACCTAAAATAAACGGTTTTTGTATAAACTTGGCCGAAATTAAAATACCTATGTGGTTATTAAAGATATTTGAATTATTACCAGGCTTTTTTGAAAGAATCGACTCAAAATAAATTAACATTACTTTAATATACTAATCATTTATGGAGAATTTGCTATGGTTATTAAAAGAATCTGTAAAACCTTTCCTCGTGATATCCGGATAGACCAAAGCATACTCATGACACCATGACGCAGATCATTCTCAATAAAACAAATAATTATTCGAGAATTCAATCAGTTGAGGGGACGCAACTGATGAAGAGTCTCGGCTAGAAACAATATATTGTCTTGCGTTCAATGAATTGAAAAACCTCGAAAAGTTAGTATTGTAATTTCTTTGGTAGGTTTTAGTAAACCTACGAAGCGCAACTAATGAAGGTTCTCGACTATAAACAATTAATTGTCTTGTGTTCAATGGATTGATTTACCCGATTTAGAGTCTCTGTGAGCTAGATTTTCCTGAAACTCCTGGATGTCGGAATTCATTTCACGATAAAATATTAAATTCAGTTATATATGCTAAATACATAAATAATTATTAAAGAATTCAATCAGATGAGGGGAGCGTAACTGATGAAGGTTCTCGACTAGAAACAATATATTGTCTTGAGTTAAATGAATTGAAAAATCTCGAAAAGTTAGCATCGTAGATTCTAAAAATGCTATAAAAAGCAGGGTATTCTATGTTACAAAACAAAGTCCACTTCCGGTAGAGCAGACAACTGTAACTATTTTAACTGAAACCAGCTTCAGATTAATACTCCCAGTAGTGTCCCATATACACATCGACTCATCTCATAGTGGTTTACCCTCTACATTTGTGCTATTAGGGTTCCGTATATACAATATACGGATACCCTTATAATATCACTCCGGATTTCTGCCTCTGTCACATAACAGCAATTTTCTCTTAAACTACTGAACGGAAGAGGTTGAAATTTGGTATCAATGTATAGTTTGGTGACCCGATCAGGACTACATATAGTAAAAGAAGAAATTTTGATTTTAGGGGTCCTTCTGGGGGGAAACTAAAAAAATCGACCGTTCTCCGAAACTACTGAGCCCAAAATTTTGAAAAAATAGGAAATATAGAACGTTGCCCGAAATTTAAAGCAAAAATAAGGAGAAATCATTAATATTAATTTTTGGGGGCAAATTATAGAATTAAATGAAAATTTAAAAATAAAAAAATTTCAAACGCATCATGTAATACATCAAATGAAAGGTCCCATTCTGAGGAACCCAAATATATTATTTCATATTTAAAAAAATAGATAAAAAGATATTAAGGAAAATATACCAAAATTTACCCATTCCCCCCCCCCTCATCTCCGAAACTATAAAACGTAAAGTTTTGAAAAAAATTAGAGGTATAAGGTCTGACCTGCAGTTTAATGGAAAAATAAGGAGAACCCTCTAATTTTAATTTTGGGGGGCAAATTACAGAATTAAATGGAAAATATAAAATTAAAATTGTTTCTAACCCATCATGTTATATATCAAATGAAAGAGCTCATTATGACGAACACAAATATATTTTTTCATATTTTTAAAATAAATTAATTAAAAGATATTAACAAAAATATAAAAAAAATAAGGAGAAACCCCTAATGTTCATTTTGGAGGGCAAATTATAGAATTAAATGAAAATATAAAATTATAATTGTTTCTAACGGACCATGTAATATATCAAATCACAGAGCTCATTATGACGAATAGAAATACATTTTTTTATTTTTTTTTAAATGAATATTTTAAAATATATTTAAAAAAAGTACCCATTTTCCCCCATTATTCCCCAAAATATATGACCTAATTTTTTTTGTTTTTTAAAAATATGAATAAATCCCTAATATTAATATTGGGGGCAAATTATAAAATTAAACAGAAAATAAAAAATATTTTTTAAGGCATCATGCAATACATCAAATGGAACGGCTCTTTATGAGGAATACAAATATATATTTTTCATATTTTTAAAATTAACCAGATATTAACATAAATATATAAAACAATTTCATTTCTCGCTTTATTTCCGAAACCATACTACCTACAATTTTGAAAATAATTAGGGGTACTGGGGCTCACTTGAAATTTCTAAGAAACATTATTAGAAAACCTCCATAGTAATTTTAAGGACAAATTATACAATTAAATGCAAAATATAAATTCAATTTTCAAACGCATCATGTAATATATCTGATAAAAGGCTCATTATGTGAATTACAAATATATCATATTTTTAAATCATTTGTTTAAAAGATATTAACGAAAATATTAAACATCGACTTAATTCCCACTTTAGAAACTACACTATTTAAATTTTGAAAAATATATTTTATTTGTATTTTTAGATAATTTGAATAACAGATTTAATAATTTATAATTTAAAACATGACCTATTTTGCCCTTTATCTTCCAATCTGCAGAGTCTCAAAACTCAGACAGTAGATTATAAAAGGCTCTTTAAGTTTATTAGTAAAATAAAACTATAATGTTAATTTTTGGGGGCCAAATTAGAAAATTAAATACATATGTATTCTTATAAAAATCAAGCGAATCCTGAAGCAGATAAAATAAAAAGTCTATTTGTGGAAAATTAAAGTGTATATTTTTTATAAATTTAAAACGCTTCCTTTAAAAGATATGGGGTAAATATAAGAAAATGCACTCATTCCCTGCTTGTCTGAAACTGGAATATTAGAATCTTGAAGGTGGTACGGAAACCTTAGTATGCGCACTTGCCCAAATTATTTGTGATCATAAAATCTGTATTTTTTGAAAAACTAAAAAAATATGCCACAAAACTCTTCGTCTCTGAAATATTCTAATACCAATTCTACAATATTACACCACGTTTCTAAAATATTCCGTTAAATGACCTCAACTGGCTCACTAAATGAATTCTTGATCACTGCTATTATATCAGATTTAAATTTGTCAACCCAACACCTATTTTAAATTACGACAAAACTACAACACACCTACCAAAGAAAACACTGAGAAAACTATGTTTGCATGAAATAATATCTGTTAAGAATGTTTAATTGGCATGCAATTCCAACAAGCCTTCGTTAAAATAATCCACGTCTTTGAACAAACGAAGTCGAAAGAAAAATGTCCATAGAACCAAGGAAAGAAAACGTTTTCTATTTTTCAAAGGCTTTGTTTTTCTGGTAAACTTGCTAATAATCAAGTCGCAATATTTACTCAAGCATTGCAAGTTTGATTTTTCTGTTAATTTATCGCCGTTGACGCGAAGCTTTATTAGAAGCAGCCCCAGTTGTAACTTGAGCCGGCCTGCTTACTTTGAACCGGAGATACTGATCTATACGCTTAATTTGCCACCATTTGAAGCAAATCTGACACGACTGGTAGGGTTCTTTCGTTTTTGTTTTCTTCTAGGTGGTCGTGTTCTCTCATATTGACTTTCTTGAGGTAAAATTAACAGGTGTTTTTTATAATGCATCCTGTTAGAGCGATATATGTCGACGTATAACGTTCAATATACCAATATGTCGTTTTTTTTGTTTGTGTCGTAGAATGCACAAGAAAATATGCGTTGAGACTTTGATAAAGGAAGTTTTAATTATTCCGGTTAATATTTAAATTGATTCAAGACTATTTGTGTGAAATAAATATTTATTTAACAGTAGTTGTTGCCGAACTGGTCCATTAATTTTTTCAGAAACTCGTATGAAAAGAACGGGTATGGGGTTTTTTAAAACTATGCTTAAATTTAAATGTATTTATAGCTCAGGTCATTTACGAAATTATGTGCTAAATTAATAGTAGAACAAAACCGACATCAACGTGTTCTAATGATAAAAGTGATAAAACTAATTGACATAAAATTCAACATTTTTTATCGATGCGTTTTTGTTTTTAACAAAAAAACAGCGAAAAGAGAACTGAAAAACCTACAAAATGAGCAAATATACGCTCAAATTTGTTAATTGGTTCCTTAGATAATGAAATATTTACCAAAAATTCCAAAAAAATAAAAAATCGTATATGTATATATATATATATATATATATATATATATATACATTTTTATTTCATAGCTTATTAACTAAAGCGATAAATCTTCTCATATCCAATTTATGTTCTAAAAATACATAGTGCAGCCCTGGTAGTTTTTACAAAATTTCGGTCCATCCTAAGGAAGACATATTTTTTTGAAAGGTCATATTATCTTACCGGATAACCCTATCATTATAAATAAACCACCGTTGAAAAGTGGAAGAGTTGATCTAGAGATCCCTCATCTCGGAAATTTTAAGTATAAACACATATAAGTATTGAAAATATTTGGCCATTCCGTAAAAAAATATTTGGACGAGTCCATTCGAAAAATTGCCAAGGGGTGGTACTATGTCCTTATAATTAATAATCTTAATGCAAAGTTAAATTTTAAGGAGACACATATTTATATTTCTTGCATAATATGGATTTATTTAATAAATTTAGCAAAATGGAATACCTATACTCCATTTAGCCACAGATCAAAATATTATGCTAATAGCGAAGGCTATTGCAAGCGATTTTTACATTTGTAAATGTTTCAATAAAATATCAACACATACATATAGGTAAACTAGTAAAGTATCTTTGACAATAGGTATTTGCGCCATCTCGTGTTTTATTTGTGGAACGCTGGTTCTGTCAACGCCGTAATTTATGTTTGCTGTGTTATAGATTAAAATTTAGTTACCCCATAAAATGGAAAGAAAAACATCAAACCGAAAGTGCGGTGTAGTTGATTTTGAAAATACATCAAGGAAAAATCAAAAATTACAATTCTGCCGTATTCTTAGATTTCTATAGCAATCGGAGAGGAAGGAAAAAATGGATTACAGCAGTTCGTCCTCAAGGGCAATTAAATTAAATTTCCACGTTTTTAGTCATTACTAAATACATAAAACTAATCACAATTGTTGTTCTGTTAACAAAAATAAGATTCAATAACTCTTGTAATCAGAAACGTTAATCATATAAATATTTTTCTATCCAAAATAAATTGAAATTTAAGGTCAACATAATTTTTAATTTTTTAATTAATAATATTTTCTTTTAGGAATAAGGAAAAAACATAACTTTTTAGTTACAGGACGGATGAAAAGCCATGGCAACCAGGAACATATTCAAGGATTTGTGGTGCTCATTTCGATGGAGCACAAAAATCAATGTAGATACATAACAAAGTTTACAATTCAACTATCTTTTCTGTAATATATCAATATTTATACTCTTTTAAATAAAAAACACTTTTTATTCTCATTATTTTTATTTTTTATGAGCGCTTTCTATAATTAGTTATTACAAAAAGCTATAAATAATATATAATCAATATTCATTTCTTTGTGAATTAACATGTATATTTGCAGGTGTATGTGCTTTATTATCCTTGTTCCAACTTCAAAATTTGTATTTTTATCCATTAAAACCTCATCGTCAGTGAAATCTATCAATAAATTATTTATAATGAATAAAGTTCATTTGTTTTTTTCTTATATATATTTACTTAGTATTGTTCAGTCTCAGTCGAAAATGGAATAGGATGGAATTGGATGGACAAATGAATGAACGATATATATACAGGGTATCCCAAAAGTCCCGGAACGGCATTTTATCTCGGCGGGAACGAATTTTAGAGAAACCTGTTTCAAACAAAACTTATAGGATTCGTCCCTGGCTATCGAATAGTGACCTTGAATTTGACCTTGACCTTGACCTTCAAGGTCATTTCAAGGTCAAGTCGATTTTTTTCATATGGGACAACATATTTCTGACCTCGGAAATGGAAATATCGGAAAATTTTACGTTCAAATATGTCCTTGACCATTTTAAAACTTGATCTCTGGTGGTCAGTAAGGGTGTCCCAAAAGTCCCGGAACGGCATTTTATCTCGGCGGGAACGCATTTTAGAGAAAACTGTTTTAAACAAAACTTATAGGATTCGTCCCTGGCTATTGAATTGTTACCTTGAATTTGACCTTTACCTTGACCTTCAAGGTCATTTCAAGGTCAGGTCGATTTTTTCAAATAGGACAACATATTTCTGACCTCGGAAATGGAAAGATCGGAAATTTTTACGTTCAAATATGTCCTTGACCATTTTTAAAACATGACCTCTGTATATATATATATATATATATATATATATATATATATATATATATATTTGTTTTCAAGTTTTCGCAGGCACTAAATGTATTAGATGGTTTCCGGGAATTCATCCGCGTAGTTGATAACTGATCCCTGCCGGGATCGAGTATTCGAGTAACTAGAAGCGAAAGCAGAAGGCTACGAGAATTATGCGAACCGACCTGAAGAGGGCAGATGTGACTCTGCCGAAACGTCGTCATTTTTCCATCGATCCCGGCAGGGATCAATTATCAACTACGCGAATGAATTCCCGGAAAGCATCTAATATATATATATATATATATATATATATATATATATATATATATACAGGGTGTAAACGGTTTGAGTGCAAAGATTTTGAAGAACAATACTTCAGGCAAAAACAAATCAAAAAGCTTTATAACATTTTCTAAAATAAACTATAGTTTTGCCAAAAAGGACACATAAAGTTAGAGTTTATGTAGCCCTTGCTACAGTGAATAATACAATAATTTCGATTTCAAAATGTCGGTAAACCTAAATATGTAAATACTCAATAGCTTATACATCTTTAAAAGCCACATTAAAAATGAAAATTGATTATTTAAACTCGAAATATGCTTTTATAATTTAGTGTAAGTTTCTCCGAATAGATATGGCAACGTGGCATTTTACTTTAACGACGAGTGAGAGTTACGATTGTTTTTTGCGATTTCGATTCTTGTAAATAAGAATAGATAAACGGTAAAGTGATTTGAATGATATCTATTTGATGTAGACTTCGTGGTTTGAAAATTAAGAATAGTGCGATAGTATTTATTTGTGATAAATAATGGCCGATTATACAATTAGGGAAAGACATGACATGCTCTTAATTTATGGGGAAAGCAGACGTAATTGCAGAATAGCAAGAATGTTATACAGGGAAAGGCTGTGAATAATCCGTTGTTTCAACTCAGTTCTATCATTATAATAAATTCGGTAAGTAGGATTACATATTTACTTGTCTAATATAAATAATTTGCATAAAAAAAAACGCCAAATACAAATTCTAATTGTAATACCCTGTATTAAAAACGTAAATATTTTCAACAAAATATTTCATACATTTTTATTTAATTCTAAGGTCAATATCATCAGTCAATACAAAAGCACAGGTTTTGTGTCGGCGTAGTCATTCCTTTATTATTCGCGCTAAGAGTGAATCTGCTTCGAACGCGAGCGACGTTGCCGGATTGACAATAATTTACTTAATATGTTTTAGGGATTTTCTTGGTTATTAAGGCCTACTGACCATAGTGGTATAAGCGTTTTTTATTTAATTTGGTGTATACTACCTCCACCTAAAATATATGCACTCAAACTATTTACACCCTGTATATATAATATGTAGATTTATTTAAAAGTCGTTTTTACTATGTACAGGTACTCCAAATATAAGAAACATCAATGCTGCATGGTATACATAGGACAGAATTTTTTATCCAAATATGATTGGGTTAGTCGTAATTACTCAGTGTCGAATAAGGTGAATAACCCCGTATAAGTAAATTTTCAGTAATTGCGAGAAGAGGCGCACCAAGAGTGTACACGCTGGGATGCGAAAAATGGTAACTTATGCCTGGTCAGGACGAAGTCAGGGGAAACCCTGTATCGATTCTGACGTGAAAATAGATCGCCGGAACTGTGAATATAAAGACTAATCGAACCATCTAGTAGCTGTTTCCCTACGAAGTTTTTCGTCAGGATAGCTGGCGCTCGTTGCATACGAGTTTGATCCAGTTAGCCTACTCTCAAACTTTAGATAGATGAGATCTCCGGGTTACGAGAACTTTATGCAGCGGCGGATCAGAGTCACCATACTAGTCAAAACGAGGGAAGGTATTAGCACTCTGGTGAACCCAGCGTACAGTATTGTGAAACACCTCATCTAAAACATGAGATAAGAACATCTTTATCTAATACTATAATACGAGCAATGTTTGTATATATATATATATATATATATATATATATATATATATATATATATATATATATATATATATATATATATATATGTAATTGAGTTCTGGAAAACGGCCCTAACGATTTCGATGAAACTTTCCCATTTGGAAGTTTCGAAGGATATAAATCGATTGGCGAGGGTCTCATCTTTGGGAAAAATCGTTTTACAGAGAAATTAAATTATTAAAAAATTTATTGACAGTTTGACAACCAAGGCGGCTGCTTTGGAATTTCAAGGGGTTCAATACAGGGTAATTTGGTAATCTACGTAAGAGTAACTCATGTTGCAAAAATTCCATTAATACAGGGTGATTTGGTGACCTATTTGAGAGTGAAACTTTTTTTAAACATTGTTTCAATAAGAATTGTGTTTGTATGTTCCGAACATGTAACTATTTTATGCCTCCGTCATATTTTCCTAGCTTTATATTTTTATACCTTGACATTTCAAGTTTTCAAAGTGAAAAAATTAGCACGGTAGGCAATTTTTGGATAAGAGCTCATAATTTCGCATATTAATTTGATGCATATAATATGAATTGGTGGTGTAAAATTATAAATATACAGGGTCTTTAAAAATATGTTAGATGGTCCATAAGAGTTGCTATGCAGGATATGGTTAAAATACAGCGTTAAATGGAATTATAGTATAGTTAGAAGAAAAAAAGCGAGAAAAAATAATTTTATAGGGTACCCCATAAGCAGCTGGAAATTAATGATAGCTGACATACAGGGCGGAGTAAAAGTGTTGTTATGCAGAGTCGCTAAAAAAATATTAATAGAATGTTATACCTATAGGATAGCTTATTAGCATTTACATTTACAGGGTAGTTACAATATACGTACTGGAATTATAATATTGTATTTGTATGTTCCGGACATGTAACTATTTTATGCTTCCGTCATATTTTCCTAGGATTACATTTTTATAGCTAGGCATTTCAAGTTTTCAAGGTGAAAAAATTGACACGGTAGGCAATTTTTGAATGAGTAAGATCTCATGATTTCCCATGTTAATTTGATGCATATAATATGAATTGGTGATGTAAAATTATAATTATACAGGATCTAACAAAATATGTTATATGGTTCATATGAGTTGCTATGCAGAAGGGTTAAAATATAGCGTCAAATGGAATTATACTATGGCTAGAAAAAAGCGAGGAAAAATAATTGTGTAGAGTACCCCATAAGGAATGGGAAATTAATGATAGCTGACATACAGGGCGGAGTAAAAGTATTGTTATGCAGGTCGCTAAAAAAATATTAATAGAATGTTTTACCTATAGGGTAGCTTATTAGCATTTGCATTTACAGGGTGATTGCAAGATAGGATGTACGGGAATTATAATTATACATGGTGGTTAAAAAAAAATTACAATAGGTGGCCATAAGCAAATGCATATAGAGAGTAGTTAAAACATATGGTGGTGTCAAATTGTAGTTACACAGTGTGATTTAAAATATGTTATATTAGTTAGCCTGTAAAAAGTTGCATATTTAGGGTGGAGCGGAATTATAGTTATACAAAGTGTTAACAAAAATGTTAGAATATAAATGAAAGAATTTGTAAAGAAAAGTGTTTGTAGAATAGCCAAAAGTGGTCGCATATACAGGGTTGTTGGAATATGGAATCGAATCGAATGGGTTTTTCATAAGAAGTTGCATATATAGGGTGGTTGAAATATAGAGGGGAGTTGAATTGTAGTAACACCATGAAAATAAGAAATGTAAGAAAAAGGTATTACGTTAGGGAGTTTAAATGAGTTTACATAACAAACGTCCGATTATTTGGATATATGTACGTTTATGATAAAACCTTGAATTTACGAGTGAAGCTCGGTCACCCGGGTACTTATTATTAAATATAAAACAACTTGTACTGCAAAGTTGTTAAAAAACACCACTTTAAAACGGTTTTCAAACCTACTTCGTCACATGCTCCTAAAGATCATCCATTCTTAGCGTGAGTATTTCTGGATCTATCCTCGTATATTACACAGTGATGATTAGAATAACAAAAAATATTGTTCTAACTTTATAATGTAACTTATTCAAATAAACTGCAAACTATACCCAGAATATTTCATATCAAATTAATGGTAAATTAATTTTATTATTAAATCTAAAACAAACACTATACACACTTACCTTACCTAACCACTGAATAAATATATGCCATCCTTCACGAATAATGGGCCGAAGAGAATCATTCCGATCCAACAGATCCGTAAGGTATGAAATAAGTGAGAAATGGAGCGAAGAACATCGCTCAACGAGATCTCAACTGAACACTTCTGGCTTATTGAATTCATTGACCACCAAATCGAGTGCATAAAGGCGTGTTAAACAAATGATCATACCTATATAATCGAATTAAACTGAGCATCATGGGCATTTTTTATTTCAGCACTTTAATTCGGATATGTCCAACAGCCTCATTACTTTGTTCGGGTCGCACTTCGCGGTTTTATCTGCTTCAGTAATTGCTTACTTATGTACGAAATAATATATGTAGTTTAATTATATGATAAATATATGTTTGATTTCATTTGATATTCTGAACCGTCGAACAAATTTGTATAACACCCAAGTAATATTATTTTTATCGTTTATTGATTTACAAGATGGTTGATATGAAATATTAGGTTATATAATAAATTAATAGCTACTAATAGACTAAGAGCCGGACGGGAAAAATTTATTACTCATTTTCGGCACCATGAGTGTCTATGACTTAAATACTACAGCCTAAAAGAAAACGTTTGAGCACCATGCCGTCAATTTTCCGTGGCACATGGGTTGTCTGCGGAAAGTCAAAGTTGCTATTTTCGAACCCGATAAATTAATGAAATTATAATTAACGGCCTTTCGAACTAAGCTAGATATTGGGGAAGTAAGACACAAAAACCTTGTCCCGTAGAAAAATAACGGTGCTGGAAAGAAAAAAAAGAAAAAAAATTTTCTCCGATGGAAAAATCATAGAAAACTATACAGACAGGCTTTAGGGGGCGGGGGCGATTCTGTTAGTCAGTGGAAGCGATGATCTAATACAAATTTAACCTATGTAAAGGGGAGGACTTTTCTATAGCTTTAGATATATTGTATTTCCTGGTCTATTACTTAAAAAAAATGATCGATAATTGGTCTAAACCACACTTTATTTTAAGCTCATTTTCTGGATATAGTGTCGAACTGACTGATCTAAATATATTTATTTTAAAGTAATATTTTACTATGCCGTATCATTACTCTGGCTCTAAGGGCTTTTACACTGACGCCAATTTTCTCATTTCAACCCCTATTCGAAAAAAATATTAGAAACTGTACTTCACCGATTTCAAGGGTTTACTGATGATCTAAAATGAAGAAAATCATAAGTGCCGTATAAAATATTTGTCAAAAAAATGTATTACCTGATTATGTGTCCTCTTGAAGTTAAAGTCCTTCGTTTTGGGGTAAAAATCATATTTTCCCGAACGGCAAAATTTTTTAAAGCAAGTTATTCCATATTCTATTCATTATACAAAAGTGCCGTACAAATTTATTAGCACCAGAAAAAAAATTTAATATAAATAAAAGAAAATTTTTATAATTTTTCCAATTTTGAAAATTCATTTACAGCAACTCTAGTAGTATTCTATATTCAATTTTATTGCTGTTATGAATTGTTTAAAGGATAATATAAATGAAATTAAGCATGCCGTACATTTTTAATGTCAGAGTTATCCAATGTAAGTGGTATTTTCAATTTTTTAAATATTTATTAAACGAACTTATTTTGGATCTTCCAGAAAGCGTAAAATGAACTGTTTTACACTGTTTTGAAAAAAATATTTTCCCATAAGACTCAATGTTAAAAAAAATCATTTCAAGTTAAATATCTCAAAAACATAAAAAATGGATTTAAGTGTTTCTTCTTTCAAAAATTAAATTACTTTTAGAATTTAAATATAATATAATCCATCAAAATACATAATATAATCAATCAAAATCTTCTTCCTTGTCTTCGTCATCTCCATTTTCGAGTTCGCTTTCGGAATTTTTATCAGGATCATCGATATCAACGTCATCATCATCATTATCTAAAATAATAAAATAAATTAATGTTATTATAAATTTAAATTAACTTATAGTTAACTGATAAATATATAATGTTTACCACTATCAGTATCAATTTCATCTGTTGCAGTTTTATTTTCAATAATAAGGCTGATGTTCCTTGGCACCTCATCCTCATCAAACAATGAAAAACATATTTTTTAATTTTTAAATTCCATCCTTTAATTGGTTGGATGTATTGTGCTTGGGGTCTTCATATGCGCATTACTCCAAATTTGCACAATATCATAGGATGGAGGAAAATTCTAATTTGGCAGATATATTTTTTTATTTTCTTTAACACTTTTAGGTTTGTACGTTTTGTTAAAGATGACAGATGTTGCTTTAATTTTCGGGCGAAAATTCATTTCCCTGCAGTGAGCTCATGTGCCATGAAAAATGTACAGCACAATTATTTAAGCTATATTTTTATATTGGACTTTGGCTCTAATATTTTTTTCGAATAGGGGTTGAAATGAGAAAATTGGCGTCAGAGTAAAAGCCCTTAGAGCCAGAGCAATGATACGGCATAGTAAAATATTACATTTAAATAAATATATTTATTTAAAATCAGACATGCCGTACAGTTTTCTATAATTTTTCCAACGGAGAAAATTTTTGGAAAATGATTTTTTTATTCTTTCCAGCACCGTTATTTTTGTACGGCACAATGTTTTTGTGTTCTCCAATATCTAGCTTAGGTAGGATTGCCTTTCTTCTTGAGTTCGGCAATCTTTCGGCATTACAGTGTTAATTCAACATTGAAGAAAAATGATTTTGAGTTTTGTTAAAATTCTTAATATGGCACTGTAGAGGAAGGGCCCAGGGTCTATGAAGGGGCAAATTTTGAAAATTTATGGGAACCTTTAAGGGATCACGACAGGTTTTTCAGGTCCCCTCGGTACGCCCATTCTGTAGACAATATACTTCTGGAGGTAGCGTGCAGTATACATTAATAACAGCCTTAGAGCATATACTTGAGGTGTCTTTAAAAGCATAAAGAAAAACTTATCATTTAATTAACTTATTATTAATAGCGGAGCTTAGAGCATCTACATCTTATGACTAACTGCACAAACACAAAAAATATTCTTTTGTGGTATTACATTCTATGTGGATGATCTCTGGTATTATCAAAATTTAATTCGTATTTGAAAGTGAAACCAAACGTAAACCTTTTGCTAATTTTTTTGCCGCACTTACATTCATTGGACATTAATTTTTGGTCGATCACAATTCATGAGGTATGAGTTTCAACTGTCTTGCTGAAATAGCTCTATGATTTTTTGGTTGACTTTTCAAGTGTAAATAGTTGTTATTGATAACAATGATTCGATTTCCTGAAGCGAAATCCTCGACCGGGCGAGTTGACTGGCATCTCTTTCTCTCGGAATAAATGTGCTGTGAGGAAGAATTTCTGTACAGGCAGCCGGTAATCCGGACAATTTTACCAAATTGCCTTACTACACTTTGTCCTCCATATACAATTTTCAAATACTTATCTGTTGCAGGAAAAAAAATTAGGAGAGAAAACCCAATGAACAGGCAAAATAATTCAAGACCTCCTCAACAATATTTTCGAAACTATTTAAATAATACTCTATTCGAGGTGTCATTCCTTTGTACGCAAGACAATTATATTATATATAATATATATTGTTTCTGGTCAGGTAACCTTCATCAGTTGCGCTTCCCACAATTGAATGTCCTCTTTATGTATTTGATACATTTCGTTAAATTTGAAGACGCGAGATATAAGACCGACATTTAGGATTTTCGAGAGAATTAGCACTACAGAGGTTCCGAATCTGGAGCCGTTCCATATAATTGCTGTTATCCCATTCTGTCCTAGGAGTTAAGGGAGTACAGCAATTACACTATTATATAGTGTATATATTATATATTATACTATTATAGCTATGTAGGTAAATTTAGTACAGGATCGCCTCCCCACCCCCCGAAGCATAAAATCGACCCCCTGAAAGCACGTATCTGGATCCACTTTTGTTAGGATCCCTTCATTACTTTTCATAATATAAGCAAAAAACTAGAAATTCATATTTTTATGGATTTTTATTATCTATATATAGGCAAAGACAAAACGATTAGGTACCATTTTCTCCTCTGTCGCTCAATCGATTTTCTTCATTTTTGTTTTGGTTAGTAGGTACTGACGCCCTTCAGTGCAGAATCCTAATATTAATTTATAATATTGCTTCATTCATTAAATAAAATATAATAAAAATTCATTATTTACGTCCATACTGTCAACGCCAAACAACTGACAGTGCCGCCGCCGCCAGACGATCAAAACTCAAAACATTGAGTAATTATATATGGAAGGATCGATCGTTAGATGCTGTTATATTCTTAGAGCAAGTACTTCTGGAAGTGACATGCAAGCGTTATTATTGTTTTGTGGTAAAATAGTCAATGTAGTAGATCAGTATTGATTTTTCGGACGCGTTGCAGTAACTTTCATATAAAATATTCTGTTTTTAATGTGAATTTAATTATTTGATTAAGATATTATTATCACAACCTTCCCGAAGGTGTTGTGTAAAAAAGTGCCAGACAGCGGACAATATAGAATGTATTAAATATTTTAGTGCTCCTAGGATGGTTGGACGTCTCTTTTCTTTAATATTCCTGAACTTGATTGAAACCGAAAATGACGAAAACTTTTAGGTTGCAAAAAACAATCTTCCAATTATTATATCGAGTATTTTACCAGGAGCGGTCCAGTCAAAAATTTGGGGGGTCATTCATCTGTCAAAAATATCTCGAATACCGATATTTGATTACATTTTTATTTTCTTTTTATTACAATAGATTTGTCAATATGAGTGCACATTTTGGTCATTACAGCTACTTCTCCGATTTCTCCACAACTATGTTCCTTATAAAAATATACTTTTTACAATTTCATGAAATAGGGTCGAATTTCGACCACTGGACGACCACTAGTCTAATTTACTTCTATGAATTTCATGTTAAATCTAAAAAGTTATATTCTAAAAACTGTTACTGATGTGATGGTATATGCAAAATGTAGTTAAGTTTTATTACACTACTGACTTTTTGCTCTATAGACCGGTGTAAATATAAATGACTTAATTACAAACATCCTGGTCCTGATTGAGTTTGTCTGTTGAAAAATTACTGTTTGATAGATTATGTTCTAAATGTTGTATTCAACTTTACAAAAACACGTTTTGATTTTGTTTTTCAAAGCAGCCTGTGCCTATAATCTACAGTATTACATAATTTAATAAATTGGACATATTCGAACCCCCAGAATTTGAAAAATGACTTTCCGAGAGCCTAGTAAATAGTGAAAGTGTTAATTCATTGGATTAAAATATTAAGATTATACCGAAAAGTAAAGACCAACAAAACTGTTTTTTCTTCTAATATCGCATTTCATTACACATAACAACTCACAACATATTCTTATGTGATTATTTTTAAAAAAATAATAATAACCGTAGAGAAAGCACGTGTGTTGTAAGGCGGAGTTTGTTGCAAGCCTCGCCTCTCCTAACTTTCAAGACCACACCCAATACGAGGTAACATCAAACTCTCCCTCGACCTCAAAACATACAACACCTAAATTTATGTTCACGTTTAACTATTTAAACCCTTTTAGCCTTTTAACGACAAGAGGACTACGCAGTTGTATTTGCATATAAACATTTGTAATAGACCGATGTTAGGCATATTATTGATATTTATGCTGCAAATTTTGTCTGGGACTTTATAATGAATTCGTTAGTGAAACAAGAGGGGATAGAAGATTATATGCTAATGAAAAAATATGTTAATGGAATTGGGTTACCGTTCTAATTTGTTATTCACAGTTTTAGAGGGTCTACAATCCTAAATTCATAACTTATTATATCATAAATTTTTCCGGTAATCTGTAATGCACATTAATAGAAAAATATGATAGATAATTTTGTAATTAGTTGGTTTCAACAAATAACTTGAAATTTCGAAAAGATTGTTGTAGAGATCTTTGATTATTTTCCCTGTTCATTTGGGGTTTCCCTCCTCAGAATTTTCCAGCAACAGATAATTATCTACTTGAAGATTTTAAATGTTGAACAAAGTGTAGTAAGGCAATTTCGAAAATTGCCCGGATTACTGGTTGTCTTCGCTACAGATATTCTGAAAGAACGAGATCTCTAGAACCAGTATTCCTATACCTACACAGGGTGTAACATATTGCAGTGTATTTTACGTGCCCTAGACTGTAGGGGAAAGACTAAACAAAAAGTGACATGTATTTAAATATATCATACCCAACACTACCAACGCCATTGAGAAATTTTACAAATAACATTAATTTGCAATATCATAAAAAAACTCACCTATAATTCAGTTTGTTTTTTATTTCATGCTTAACATTTCCACCCATATTTAGGTATGTACACGTAAACAAAAACTTCACAAAAAGAAAAATAGCCAGAGAAAATTGTTCAGTTTAGTAGTTAAAATAATCATGTCAAAACATTACATTTATAATAAATACATTTCACATTTTTTTACAATACCGGAGCGGAACATTCAGCAATAATCCTTTTATTATGGTCTACACTTAATGAATAAAAATAAATTTATTCCAATGTTTCCATAAATTCCGTTTCCTTGACTTTATTGAAAATAGGTATAAATTAATGTTGGCCTTAATGTCCCTTGATTTGATACGAATGGTAGAGGATTTTGCTTAATCTACTAATTAGTTGATAAATTTGTTGCAGATTTTCACATACATTTTCACTACTTTGGTTGAAAAAAACGTTGAACATTTTTTTTGTCAAAAACGGTAAACTTTTTTTGACATTAGTTATATAAGATTTTTTTATTTATACTGAACAGTTTCATCATCTACTAAAATGTATGCACTGCATTATGGTATACCCTGTATAAATACTGTTTTGTATATTGTGTGATATTTATCTATGGAGTTTGTTTTAGCTGGAGTTTTTTTTCTTAGATTTTCCCTTTGATGCAAATGATTTTTTTTGTAAAATTCTTTTCGACAATAACAAATCCATCACGAAGCAAATGTTACATTGGTGTTCCTTTTTCCGTACTTCTAAAGGTCTTGAAGTTTCACCTGAATACCTATATATGGCCACAATCACAAACAACACTGTACACACATATTTTGGAATCCTGAACTGCGTTAAATGGTTTGGTACATGTAAGGAATTCCAGAAATTGTGTGGTGTTTGTGATTGTGGCCATACACATACCGCTGAAACTTCAAGAACTTTAGTACAAACAACACTAATACCTATAAAATTTTCAGAAGACATGTGGACAAATCAAATTTGGACAACCATGTATTAACCAGCTCTGATAGCCATAGAATAGACTAGGATAAAACAAAGATCTTGCTCAAAGAACAAAAAATTTAAGGAAGCCAATTGCAATTAACCTTCAATTAACCTAGATTTGGGATAGCAAAATCAACTGCTAGAACAGCTAAAACGGTACCCTTGGTATCAAGTGATCACTAACCGTTAAATTTGTCACTGTCAAAAAATTTTTGACAAACAATAAAATTGGTTTCAAAGCGAAAATCTAAGAAAGTTGAAGTTTAAAAGTCTTCAAACACAATGGATGTTTAAAATACGCCTGTTCATACAAAAGAAGATGGTTCTTATATCATAGGCTATAAGCCTGCAATAAATCTGATGGTGATCATTTTGATCATTTTCTTTAGTTGTTAATTTTTTTAGAAATATTCAAGAAAATAAGTTTTGCCTATTTTCTGGACAAAACGACGAAAATAAGTACTCGTACATACACAGTTGTGAGGTACTCATACAAAAAGCATTGAATACAACCGATTACAGGTACCTAGTGTTTAAAACATAATTACTCACTGCTAGTAGATTTTCAAAGATGCTAAGAAAATCGACTCTACAGTAGTAATTCTGCCGAAAACAGCAGGGACGATGAAACTTGAGTACTAGCTAACAACATTGCTATCACTGCTGAAGCTGTGATGGTAGAGGATATCATCTCTAACATTGAATCGGGAATTTCTGTCATTTCAAAGAGCCCATAATCATATCAATTGTGAGAAGATTCGTGATGTATGGAGTCAGACATCGCAAATTGCAGAAAGATCCCAGATCAGAGAATTCTTAAAAAAAACAAATGAGCTGATAAAGCTATTGTCTGTAACTGTTAAATAACAAAAAAATCAAGAAATCGAAAGCCGTACTGACAAATCTATATGATTTGCTGAAAATTGGTGACTTAATTGAGTAAAACCCCTAATAAACTGCGAAGTAATGTATGTATTTCTTATAAACCCATACATACTCTGTGCTTCTAAAAAGACTAGAGAAATTTTGGATGCTTCATCTATTCTATAGATTAATTGCATTTATAAATCTCTTGTGAATGTAATAAATTCTGTATTGGAGAAACCTCTAGACCTTTCAATGTTCGAATAAACGAACACAAAAATCAAATTAAAAACGACGGTTTGTAAAATCCAAAAATTGTGAACATGCTGGGACCTTGGTCATAAAATACAATTTGAAAATTCAGTTAATTACATAAAGAAGAAACGAAGAAGAAGAAGAAGAAGAAGATGAAACGAAAACTATAAGAGTCTGCTTTAATTTAGTTAAATGAAAGCGATTGTATCGCTAGTACCTTCATGGAGTTCAACCGATGATTAAGGAAGAAATTGTTAATGGTCATGTCCTTATTAACAATCCAATATCGGGATAGGTCATAAGGTTTTTCCTAGGTTTTCCCTTATGATTTCACAACAACAATATTCTTTGATCGCATTTTTGGCGAGTGCAATATCTTATAACAAAGTCGCACCTAGGAGCGCCACATAAAATTCTGAAGATCACCCCTTTCATATTCTTCCAATTTGAAAGGAATTTTATTATTATCTTTAGAAGTTACTGTGCTACCCTGTAGATTATCAAATTAAATTCTCTTAGTTATGTCAAAAGGTAAGTAATAGATATTGCCAAACATTTTAATTTTACATTTTAGAATTGTGCCTTTTTTATAGTTTCTTTACCATTGACAACGGGGTCTGACCTAGACCCCGAAATGATTGGACATATACAGCAATTTTGAGACTTGTGGTGTTATTTCCCAAAAAGTGCTTAAACAACATTAAAGTTGTCGCCTGTTTCATAGACTGCGTAAGCGTAAAATAATGGAAATTCTAATAGAAAACCGGAGTAGACCAATAAGAAATAAACATCATCTGCGACCTATACTGGCAAGAAACTGCAGAAGTAAGAGTTGGGCAAACAACATCTGATGCAGTATTAATTCAGAACTTTCTTTAATCATTTCCACAGAAGCGATATGTACAATGAACGGAATCGTCACAGTGAATGGCATCAAGATTAACAACATTCAGCATGCGGATGTCCTTGTCGTTATGGCAGATAGAATCACTGACTTGCAGAATATGACTGACAACATTGTTCAACATAGAGGATTGCATAACATAACATTGATAAAACCAAAGTGCTTGTTTTCTAGAAATGTGAAGTCAATGCGAACCTGATAATGTAAGGAAATATAAGTAGGTGTCTTCTTTCAAATATTGAGGCAGATCGGTCTTAAGAAAGAGATAAGGAGGTTATGTGGAGTAGAAATAAAACAAACGTACCCAAATTAAATTATCAAAATTACTAATTAAGCAAACTGATCATGGCAGACTCTAAGAATGAATTTGGTGCATTTTTAAAAATGTGCCACCTAGACAAAATGTCAATAAAGTACTGGATTACACTCAAATATATAACAATTCCCATAGTTCTTATTACGCTCATTTAAATTTAATTGGAAAACCAGACTGGTATCCCTCATATAGAGATGTACCAGAAACATACTCACTTAGATCTTATTGGTGGACTCAGAGGGAATGTGTTCAAGTAAGCTAGAGACCTCAAGATGACGATCTACTTGAAGCTGAGTACTATATAATAATGGAATTTGAAAAACTTGTTGTTCCTAGAGAAATATACATTTATGAAACTCATAATCCTGGTGCTATAATTAGATTTTGGGCAAAAACAATGAGGTCAAATAAAATTACATGGGTTTTATTTTGGGAGGGCTTAACAGAAGTAGGTGGAGATTATTCTAGAACATTCCCTCCTCAACGAACAAGGAACTGAATTGTTTTCAAGATATATGAAGTAGTAGCACACATTTTCTAATATTTACATCTAAAATCACTAGCAAGGTGTGCAAGAGTTAATTAAATGTGGAATCAAATAGCTGCGGATCCCTTCTTATACCAAAATTTAAACTTAAAGCCTTACTGGTAAAATGTAAAACACTGAAACAACTTGATTTATCATGGTGTGGAAAGGAAGACATTGAATGTTTTACATCATGCTTGTTTAATATTTTGCAAGAAAATGTATAATCTCTAACTCATCTTTCTTTAGCAAATTGCAAATGCTATGGAAAAGTTTTAAAGGATCTTTCTTGTTGTGGAGAACTAGTTGATTTAAGGATGAATAACTTCGAGGTAGATGTCTTCCCTCAACTTCGATTCTCTGACTAAATCACTAGATTTAACATCTGTTGACATTATTGATGAAGAGCTGAACCCTAGTGAACTGAACAAGCAAGACGTTCAGACAAATAAAAATATTCGTCACTAGATCAGATTTTACCTAGCCTGGAACTTCGAATTCATATATCAAGAAGATATACAGGGTGTTTGAAAAAGAACTCCCTAGTTTTAATGTGTCATAGAATCTGTAAAAAGTGATATTCACTATTCTAGTTTGTGGTGTTTGATTCAGCAACTGTCTAAGTTTTGCCTCCCTGCAGTTGGCAGACCTGCTTGACCTTGAGACTCCGCAACAAAAAGCTCAGTGTGTTATTTGGTTAGTGCAAACTGAGTCTGTTATAACAGTCCAACGTAATTTTAGACGTCAGTATGGTGGTGAACCTCCTACGCCAAAAACTATCCGTCATTGGCTAAATTCTTTCAAGGAAACCGGTAGTGTTTTAAAACCGAAATCACCCGGTAGGCCTAGAACTTCTGAAGATGTTGTTGAACAGATCCGTGTTTCGTGTGTTCGGAGCCCAAAAAAAGTCATTGGCCAGACGTAGTCTACAATTAGGCGTTCCTAAAGGTACGGTCTATGATGTTGTACGTAAAAGATTACATTTGCCTGCCTACAAATTGCAACTGTTACATGAAATAAAACCTACTGATAAAATCAAAAGGCTAGAGTTTGCTATTGACTTTTTAAACAGAATTGATGATGATGAAAATTTTTTTAAAAATATATTTTTTTTTCTGATGAGGCTACATTTCATGTAAGTGGGACAGTTAATGGTCATAACTGCAGAGTTTGAAGGGCAGAGCATCCACATGAAGTTATTCAGCATCATCGTGACTCTCCCAAAGTTAATGTTTGGTGCGGCTTGATGGTTGATCGTGTGATTGGTCCTTTCATTTTTGTAGAACGGACAATAAATGGAGACATTTACTACGACATGTTGACAGAGTATGTCTTTCCCCAAATGGAAGATATTGAGGCGGAAAAAGGGCTTGTGTTTTTCCAACAAGATGGCGCCCCTCCTCATTACAGTAACGATGTGCGCGCGGCTCTAGACACTCGCTTTCCGGGAAGGTGGATAGGGAGAGCTGGCCCAATTGCTTGGCCACCACGAAGCCCGGACTTAACCCCTCTGGACTTTTTCTTTTGGGGACACATAAAAAATTTTGTGTACAGTGAAAAAATCCGAGACATAAACCATTTACGGGAAAGAATCGTCACGGCGGTTACACCTTATATGTTGGTGAATACATGGCGAGAATTTGAATATCGTCTCGACGTGTGCAGGGCAATAAATGGATCCCATGTTGAAGTGTACTGATGTTAAACAAAACTCGAAGGTTCTCTCTTCTCTTTCACTGTATGTACTTGTTGATGTAGTTTTTCATTAAATTAAATTTATACCTAAAACTAGGGAGTTCTTTTTCAAACACCCTGTATATTCTCAGTTCAAGAAGTATTCAGGCCTATGGTAAAAGCAACAGAATTGCTATTACCAATAATACAAAAGAAAACAAGTTATATAGGCCATGCATTACATGGTCTATAGGTATAACTTGTTTTCCACAGGTGATAATCACATATTCCTGAGATTGATAACCGAGGGGAAAATATAGGGCAAACGGCTAATAGGTAGATGGCAAAATTCCTGATTAAAGGATCTCAGAAGATGGTTTGACTGCCCTTCAATAGATACCTTTAGAGCTACAGGATAATGTTAATCATTTGGATCGACATCCTTCGCGAGGAGACGGCAGCTTGCAGAACATTATGTATTCTAAGAACGGCAATTTGTCTTTTTGGCTACGGTGACGTAATCTCTAGAGCGGGCGCTGAGAGATAGGTCCTTGCATACAATTTTCCAGGTGGTAAAATCTTGGCCTATTTCTTTAGAACAAACACATCTACAGATTTTGTAAATCTAAAGTTAATCGTTGATTTTGTTCTTTCAATTTCAGCAAGCAACGCTTTTTTCTTAAGAATATTTAGCCTCTGAATAGATTTTAGACCAATCGACGAAACATAATTTCTATTCCTTTGATCAAGACAGTGCAGATTCGTATCAGTTTCCAAGAGTGTTTTCAGATTTGCAAAGCTGTTATGGATAAATATTAAAGAAAGTAGTCTGTTACGAGTTTAATTAGCCAAAGTGAGTATTTATTTGAAGATAATTCCTAGTAATTTACCACATAAGTTTATCAAATGAATAAGTCAAAAGGGGTGTTCAATTTTGGTATTTATTTTGTTATCTGTCTAATTAGCTATTGCTGAATACATACCAATATTTAATTTAAAAAAAAATCCCAGTAACATCAATTTGAAGGACTTAATTAAAAATCGTTTTTCAAATCTACGTCTATACGTATATTTTAATCTTATATGAAAAGAGTTATGAGAAGTTTTTTACTTTAGCACGCATTATGGTTTTCTATCCAGATTTTCACTTGTCAAGAACAAACAAGTGTTGTATACTCCTTTC
The DNA here is from genome assembly GCA_034190945.1 of Octodonta nipae. NCBI lineage: Eukaryota > Metazoa > Arthropoda > Insecta > Coleoptera > Chrysomelidae > Octodonta > Octodonta nipae. Next base: position 68,309,650 of record CM067224.1, read on the forward strand.
CCTCAAAAGCAAAAAAAAGCGCTTTACTGAAAACGGGTATTTTTGTGCGTCCGTTTGAAGTATCGATTTCACAGTTCCCTGGTTGTGTAAAATCGAATCTTAAGTTCATGTTTAATTGAGTTAGCCACTTTTATTTGAATAAAAAGCACCGGGAGTAAAGAGTAGCAAACCTGTTGGAAAATTGTAGAGGATTCCAGCGGCGTAGCCAAAGTGTCCATTTAATCCATATCATTTTGAAATTTAAAAGAGTTTGGAAAGTATGTATAAAATGTTGACTGAAAATATAAAGAACATAAATTTCTCAAATTAAGGAAACCTCCAGTAATTTTTAAATCTTAAAAAAATATTTTATTGCTGTTAAAATAGACCTCTCTACTTTTTTTTCTACAAAAACATCGTTACATATGTTTGGTAATTTGTACAGAATTTGTTTTTTCAATACATTATTTATCATCATTTATCATAAGTAATTTCGAAAAGATTGTTGAGGAGGTCTTGTATTATTTTGTCTGTGCATTGGGGTTTTCTTTCCTCAATTTTTTTTCTTGCAACAGATAAGTATTTAAAATCGTATTTGTAGAACAAAGTGTAGCAAGGCAATTTCGTAAAATTGCCCGGATTACTGGCTGTCCGTACAGAAATTCTTCCTCACAGTTATTCTGAGAGACAGAGATGTCTTAAAATGATCAACCAGTATTCCTGTATATGAATAGTGTATGGTATGGTATAGTGTTATACTTATCTGTTTGGAGACGTTTCAACTCCGACTCTGGAGTCGTTGTCAATCGTTTTGTTGAGTCTTTCTTGGTATTTTCAAAAAAAATGTTGCACTGATATGGATTATGTTGTTTGTCAAAAAAAATTGACAGTGACAATATGTCATTTGGCGATCACTTGATACTGAGGGTACCATTCTTTTGCTCTTCTAGCAATAGATCTCTCCAGCTCAAATGAAGGTCGATTGAAGGAGTCCCGATTTCCGTATTGTTTATCATCATTCAGCTGGCTTCTTTAAGTTTTCTCTTTTTTAAATTTTCCTCTTAATGCAATCAGACCTAACTGCACTAAAGCGGCTATGGAGATAAACTAATACATTAACTAGCATTTTTTTTTCTTTTTTAGCGAAAGAAGTTATGATTTTTCTTGTTATATGAGAATTGGTACATAGTGGCACACATCAACAATTACACATCCAAATAGTACTCTTCATCAAACAATGGAGACAATATCTCTTTTAATAAAATAATTTAAAATCCATTATCAGATTATTTTTCCTTGTAATAGCGAATTAGTAAAAGCGAATTATCTATTTTAATTATTATTCGTCAATAACATCAAATAAATGTTGATCAAATATCAAAAACAGAACCTTTTTAAATAGGCTTTAAAACCAGGCGCCACTTATGATAGCGTTCCATTAAAAAAAAAATTGAGTAGCTCGCTAACTTACACGTTATACAGTATGAAACAGTAAAACGGAATAAATTCGATAACGAATAAAGGAGGGCGTGTTGGGAAAAACACTTGGACACATACATTTTTATTTTAAATCGGCATTTTATCAACAAATAAATACATATAGGGTGTGTCATGTGACAGTGGCCAATACCAACTTTCTTTTTTTAAATGCAAACCTTTGCAAATTATTAATTTTTTGGATTCTCCTGTAAATTGTAGACACAATTCATGTACAATGCCCTACATCTATTTTCAACTGTTTCAGAAATATTAAGTGTTTTCAGATTTATTACAAAAATTAACATTAAAAAAAGAGAATTGTTTAATTTCACAAATTCGCTACGTTAGACGAAAAACCCAGTAAGTCATACTTATTTATTATTAATAATAATTTCTTAATAAAAAAACAAAAAACCATTAATGTTAATCTAGGAAATGATTAAAATACTGGCCGCGAACGTCTTGGCAACATGCTAATCTGGTATAGAAATGTCTTCTAACGTTACTCAAGATCTCAGGCGTGACTGATCTAATCGCAAGCATGATTCGTCTTTTTAGGTCATCTAAGTTGAGGGGTTTAAGTTTGTATACAGTACTTTTGACATATCCCCACAAAAAGTAGTCCAATGACGTCAAATCAGGAGATCGTCCTGGCCATTCTATCGATCCGCGCCTTCCAATCCACCGATTAGGAAAAACTTGGTTCAGGTACTCCCGGATATTGATTTCGTAATGGGGCGGTGCTCCATCTTGCTGAAACCATATTGTATTGGCAGGAACTTGTGGGTTTACTCGATCAGGATATAAGTTTGTCAAAGTTGGCACGACCTAACTTTGGAGCGGTTCTAAATATTTATCTCCATTCAAGTTGCCATCAATAAAAAAGAAACCTACTATCTGATTTCCAACAATTCCTTCCCAAACATTAACTTTTTCAGAATATGGCATATATTTCTCTGTCATCCAGTGAGGATTCTCATTAGACCAATAGCGGCAATTTTGACGATTAACATGTCTGTGAAGTGTAAATGTGCTCTCATCAGAAAATAAAACATCTTCTAATTGGATAACATTGTTATCTAACCTTACCATCATTTGTTCACAGAACTACGTTCTCTTATCGAAATCCATGAGCTCCTGAGGGTCGGCATCATTTTATAGGCTGTATTTTACTTTCCTTTAATACTCGAAAAATTGATGTGTGGCTAACGTTGAACAGTGGGGCTGCCTTTCGACCAGAATTATAAGCGTCATGGAGTGTCCGCATACATTACACGCGAAAGAGCTAGATTACTGCATCCAACTTCTTAATGCCTCTATTATAAACTACTAACAGATGCTCTAATCTTGTTAGAGTATGCAAAAATGCCTTTTATGTTCCGGAGAATAGCAAATTACGATATGAAGACAACATATTTTCAACTTAATGATGACTTCTACCAACAAGATTTTGACATGGCAATGGGTTCCTGTCTGTCTCCCGCTTTAAGCAACATTTTTATGGAAAAATTTGAAGAACAAACAATTTTCTCAAAACAGATTAAACCTTTGGTTTGGTGGCGTTATGTTGATGACACATTCGTTATTTTGGAACATAATCTTGAGAATTTACATGCATTACTTAACGACATAAACAACACAGAACAAATTATTCAGTTTACACTAGAGCTTGAACAGAATAACAAATTACCATTCTTAGACATTTTAATAACCAAAACACAATCGACATTTGAAACAGACTTTAACTCTAATCATCCAAATTCAGTCAAAAGAAGTATCATTAAATCTCTATATGACAGAGCAAAAACCAATTGTTCTAACATCAATAAATTCAATGAAGAAAAAACGTTTGTAAAAATGTACTTTCTGCCAATTAAATTACCAAATAAATTTATTAATGACGAGTTAAACAAAATGGAATACCAAACAATACCTAACAACCAACATCAATCTTCACCACGCAACACTGACTCCCAAAATAATCACATTAATACAATAACTATACCATACATACAGGGTCTATCAGAAAGACTAAAAAAAGTGGGAAACATATAATATCAAAACATTATTTAAAACAAGAAATACACTAAAATCAATTATATCAAAAACCAAACCAAATAACACAACTCAAAATACAAAAAATTGCATTTATAAAATCCTTTGTGAATTTAATAAATTTTATATTGGAGAAACCTCTAGACCTCTGAATATTCGAATAAACGAACACAAAAATTACATAAAAAACGACAATTTGAAAAATCCAAAATTTGTGAACATGCTTGGGATCTTGGTCATACAATACGTTTCAAAATTCAGTTATATTGCACAAAGAAGAACACAACACCAAAAGAAAACTAAAAGAGTCTGCTTTAATTTTGTTAAATGAAAACGATTGTATCGCTACTACCTCCGTAGAATTCAGTGGTTCCTGGTTACCGATGATTAAGGAAGAAATTGCTAATGGTCATGTTCTTGTGAACAACCCAATATCTGGATAGTTCATAAGGTTTTTCCTAGGTTTTTCCTTATGATTTTAATGGGATTACTGAATCAACAAAGATCTTTGGTGGCATTTTTGGCGAATGCACTATCTTATAACAAAGTCTCACCTAGGAACGCCACATAAAATTCTGAAGATCTCCCTTTCAAATTCTTTCAATTTGAAATTCTTCCCATTTGAAAGGAACTGTATGATTATATGAACTTTAGAAGTTTCTGTGTTACCCTGTATATTACAAATAAAATTTTCTTAATTAAGTCAGAAATCAAATAATAAACATTGTAAAATATTTTAATTTACATCTTAGAATTGTATCTTTTTTGTCCGTAGTTTCTTAACCATTGACAACGGGATCTGACCTAGACCCCGAAACGTTTGGAATATACAGCAATTTTCTTTAAATTGTGGTGTTATTTCCCAAGAAGTACTTAAACATTGTCAAATTCTTAGTTTTATTTAGTCATCATGATTAACTACACTGTAGTAAGAAGTCCCAATAACTTTTGTAACTTATTCGAAATTATAACATACCCATCTAATATAGCATATTACGAAAATATCCCACACGCAAATTAATAGCAGGGAGTTTCGACACGCAATTAAAGGAATAAGTGAAAGTATAGCGGGTAGAGCAAAGGAATTGCAAATCGAAAATTTTTCAACCGTAAAATTAAAAATTGCTTTTTCGGAAATTCAGACAGACCAATTAACAATATTTTAATTGCCCTCCCTTTGTAACCGAACAAGGTAAACAGATTCTATTACAATGGATCTGTAAATTGTCCTATGTTTCACGTACATCATAAGAACACCGATTGATCAGTCCAATGAATCTATATCGAGTTCAAAACGCGGAATAATTTAACGATGTGCCCAGTCGGGGTCCGCAGTTGGACTGCACACTGTATATCTTCGAGTAAACGGGGGTATACCGCTGCGATATTTTCAGTTTTTTAACTGTCGTTCCAAAACACACGTGTTTAAGGGTCCTTTAATATCAACGACAGTTAGGTATTTAGAGATTTCTCAAGTGAACGGAATTGAATGGGAATCCGTAATAAATAACCAAAATGTAAATTTCAATTTATTTCATTAAAATAATAATTAATAAGAGCTAAAAGCCAAGTCTCATTACAGTAGTAAAATCCCATGGAGATAATCAGAATAATTTGTATTGTTTAATTTAACAAAAAAGTAATTTGGTCAAGTGCGAGTTGGACTCGCACACTAAGGATTCTGTACCACCTTTGAGATTTAATATATCGAGTGTAACAAAATTACTGGTACCCCCTGTAACTTCCCATGATCGCATTTTCCGGGAAAACGTTTCAGAGAAAAGTTGTTCAGTTTTGACTTAAAAATTAAGTCGTGACCTTGTCCTTGCCCCAAGGTAATTTATAAGTCATTTCAAGGTCAACTTTCTTTTTTTTAAATGGAAACCCCTAGTTTTTATTCCGAAATCAGAAAGAGCGGAAATTTTCACATTCAAGTATGTATTTGACCTTGGGGTCTATGTGACCTCTCAAAATCGTTTGAAGGTCAATCGTTATTAGTAACTAAATTTTTTTATTTTTTATTCCTATCATTTTTTAAACTTTCTATTTTTTGCTGAAGGTAATAACTTTGAATATGCTTCAGAGATCAAAAATAATGTTAAATATCCACGAACTGGCTTCAAACACTTTAAACAGTAACTGATACATACAAAATTAAAAATTATAATGAAATTTAAGAAAACAAAAACGATAAAAAAAGTTAAAAAATAAATAACAAAAAACAAAAACAAAACAAAAAAAAAACGAAAAAAAAGTTCAGTAGTGCTCCATCAACTAAACAAAACTACACAGCGCGTCCTCAGGTTGCCTCTAGAGGAAATCCCTTCTGAAGATAAAGGATAACTACGAATACAAGAATAAATTGTCGTTGACAGTCTGTGGAACCCCACCTTCTTTCAAAGCTACGTGACAAAATTCCCTAATAAAAATTGTTATTGAAATGACCTTGACCGGTCACTTATACCCCAAAATACATATCTGAATGTAAAATCCCCTCTTTCTGATTCCGGAATAAAAAATAGGGACCTTGGTCTCAAGGACAAGGTGACCACTGAATTTTTAAGTCAAAACTGAAACATTTTCTCGGAAAATGTGATTATAGGAAGTTACAGGGGGGTACTGGTTATTTTGTTACACCCTGTATGTAGGAATAGCAAAATATACATTTTTCTAATGCTTAAGTTTCAGACAAGCTCGGAATGAGTAAATTTTCTTATATTTCCCTTAATACCTGTTAAATTAAGCGTTTTAAATTTATAAAAAATATACGTATTAGCTGCTACATGAATGATTCCCTTGATTTTTAAAAATTTTTATTTAATTTTCTAATTGACCAACGAAATTAACATTAGGATTTTCGCTTTATTTTATCATTAAACTTTCAGTCAAGCCTTATATAATCTGTTGTCTGAATTTTAGACTCAGTAGTTTAATAATAAAGGCGAGAATGGATAAAATTTTAAAGGATGAATTATTAAATTTTTAAACAAAATATTTTAATAATACAAGTAAAATATAGTTGTGTTTTTTATTATGTCTCTTTTCATTTGATATATTACGTTACGAGTGCACTTTAAAACGCGAAATTTTGTTTTCCATTTAAGTTTAAAAATTACTGTTGAATTTATGTTTCGCTTTACTTACTTAATAGGTCGAATTTTGAATATTTATTAGATAACTTTTTAACAAATTATTTCAAAAATTTGAGAAAACATACTTGTATTCCTCATTCTTCCACTTGATCGCATCATGTAATAGCGTTTGAAAAAAAAAATCATTTTTCATTTAATTCTGTAATTTGGACCCCAAACTTAATATCAGGGTTTTCTCCTTATTTTTCCTGTGTTGCCCTATCTCACTATTTTTTTTCAAAATTTTATGGCGTGTAGTTTCTGAGCTAAAGGGGAGAATAAGTCGATGTTTTATATTTTAGTTAATATCTTTCAAACAAATGATTTTAAAAATATGAAAACTATATATTTGTATTTCTCATAATGAGCCCTTTTATTTAATATATTACATGCGTTTAAAAAATTTTATTTATTTTCCAGTTAGTTCTACAATTTACCCCCAAAATTAATATTTGGGATTTCTACTTAGTTATCCTATAAAGCTAAAGCAAGCCCTGTACATCTAATTTTTTTCAAGATTTTAGGTCGTATAGTTTCGGAAATAAAGGGGATTTTTTAAATATTTTTGTTGATAGCTTTTAAAGAATTTATTTTTAAATATGAGAAAAGATATTTGTATTACTCATTATAAGCCCTTTTATTTCATAATTTGATTTAATTTTTATTTGTCCCCAAAATTGATATTAGGGGGTTTGCCCTAATTTTTCTGTACAGTTCTGGTGAGGCCCTATATCTCTTATTTTTTTCAAAATGTTACGTCTTATAATTTCGGAGATAGGGAAGAAGGGGTATTTTTTTTAATATCTTTTAAATAATTTATTTTAAAAATGAAAAAAAATATGTTTGCATGAGTCATAATGACCCTTTTAACTTGATTTATTACATGCGTTAGAAACAATTTTAATTTTATATTTTCCATTTAATTCTCCAATTTGTTCCCAGAATTAATATTAGGGGTTTCTCCTTATTTTTCTTGTAAAGTTCAGGTAGGACCCTATATCTCTATTTTTTTCAAATTATACGTCTATAGCTTCGGAGATAATGGGTGTGATAAGTAAATTTTTTGTATGTTTTTAATATCTTAAACAATTTATTTTTAAAAAAGGAGAAAAACATGTTTGTATTTGTCATAATGAACCCTTTAATTTGATATATTACATGATGCGTTAGAAACAATTTTAATTTTATATTTTCCATTAATTTCTGTAATTTGCCCCCAATTAAAAAATTAGGGGTTTTCCTTATTTTTTCTGGAAACTTCGGGCGACATTCTATATTCTCTATTTATTTCAAAATTTTAGGCTTAGTAGTTTCAGGGGTCGATTTTTAAAATCCCCCCCAAGGGCCCCTACAATCAAAATTTCTTCATTTATGATATATGTACTCCTGATCGAGTCACCAAACTATATACTGACTGATAGCAAATTTCGGAGAAAATTGCTCTGTTGTGAATGAAAGACAGAGAAATCCGGAGGGATTGTATAAATAAGGGATTTTGTATGCGGAACCTTAATAAATAACAAATAAAAATTTCTTACGGTTTTCTTGAAAAATAACACCACGTTGAGGATAAACTTCTGTATTTATGACATTAAAATCTGAATAAACTGTGAATTTTTTTAGATATACATGATAGTACAAAAAAACCAAAGGTAAAATACAATAATCAAACTGCTTCCAATTTGGAAGAACTTGAGCTGTCTTCAGAATTTATATGTGGAGCTCATGTAAGCAAAAACACGGAAAAACCACAGTTTTTGCTCTCTCTATATATATATGTTAAAAACAGTCTACTATATTTCGTCCTTGTCGAGGTACAACTTATTCTTGGTAAAGACCCTAATTAATTGATAATAGCTCCTTTAAATGAAACCAAATTCACATAAATTTTACCCATTTTTAGAAGCGGAGATAAAACAAGAACTCAGCAGGATTTTTGTGACGCTTGACCTGGAGGGTTGGGGTTTGAGTTCGGAATATCCTTTCCTTAGGTAGATTGACTTGCTTAAGTATTTTATTTATCTTCTATTTGATCATCTGGGTACACGCCCTCTAATGATTCCAGGATCCCCAAAGGAAGTATTCCATTTAAAAAATATATCTATTGTATTTTGTGCAGATTTTTTAAATCACCCTACAGAACTTCAAATGCGCTCGAATAACCATAAAAATAAAATAAAATCGACATGCGGGGACCACAGAGGTAATACATAGTGTAAAGCAGGTGTGAACTCGAGAAAATCTAAGCTCACTTCATATTGCTGCTTGATTGGCAGTCAGTTGACGTATAGCCATTGTTTGCAGCTCTATAGAGAAACAGATAAGTTCACTCTATTTCCGTTCTCTCTCATCCAGCATTACTATTCCATTTGTTTCTTAGAGCTTATACTTCTGGAGGTAGCCTGCAATGCACAAATATCGTGACAAGACTAGAATGAAAGGACAGAAAGGGCAATACAGAAACCAAGAGGCTCTTTCACTCGATTGAGAGCTACCTGCACCCATCAAGCGAGATAACATTTTGCTTAATTGGGAGCTGCTCCCAATGAAGTATGTCCAACATGGAGTTGTTGGATTGGGCTGCTTCCACCCACCAAGAGACATAACATGATGTTCTCTGTACTGCCCTCTTGCTAGTATTGTCACAATATTCGAACATTACAGGCTACCTTTAGAAGTATATGCTCTAAGACTTGTACAGGAACCCATATTTCACTCACTCTATGATGCCGACGCAATAAGTGTTATATACTTAGAGAATATACTTCTGAAAGGTCTAAGGTTATAATAATAATAATAAATCGACTTCATTACAGATAAAATAGGCCTTTTCACATTCGAAATTTTTTTGTTGCCGTGCGTCATTTTTTTCGAGCAGTTGTCAGACCATTGGCATGTAAATATAATGTTTTTTTGCTCGAAAAAATGACAGAAGTTGAGAGTTGCCCACTAGAAATTTTCGAATATAAAAAGGCCTATTACATTAACATCATTTTAGATTACTGAGGGTTGAATAAAGGAGGACAAACTTATATGGGAATAAAACTGAAAAAGTGTCCAGCGGACGCTTTCAAATAAAAAGTTCAAGAAATGGCCAGAATGGCGCAAGTGTGACGACAGGGTATGAAATGCACAAATCCTACATTTAGAAGTGAAGTGACTGAAAAAGTGAGAATGATGTAATTATTCGTAAAAATCTTAAATATAACGTAGAAAATCTATTATGCGAACTTCTCTTTGTAAATGATTGTCTGCGTTTTTTGTAATCTCTGCAAGTGATATGAGTTTATAGTGTCTTAATTGTGATATAAATTAATAAGCGTGTGTCCCTGTGTTTTGACTTTTTATAAAACTCAGTGATTTTAAAGTTGTTATTTTGTTATAAAACTTTTTGAAATAGTTAAACAATGGGAAAATTTTGTATATTTGTAATATTTTTATACTTCACCTCTCTATGGATAAAAAGTAATTAACAATTCTTTTCATCACTGAAAAAACTGATATAATTAAATTATCTCTTCTGTTATCATTATGGAACAAATTTCACTTGATTTTATTCTAGAATAGTTTCTTTTTCAACGGTTCTAACATTTTCACATACTGGTTTTCGATATACAGGGTGTAAACGGTTTGAGTGCAAAGATTTTGAAGAACAATACTTCAGGCAAAAACAAATCAAAAAGCTTTATAACATTTTCTAAAATAAACTATAGTTTTGCCAAAAAGAACACATAAAGTTATATTTTATGTAGCCCTTGCTACAGTGAATAATACAATAATTTCGATTTCAAAATGTCGGTAAATCTAAATATGTAAATACTCAATAGCTTATACATCTTTAATAGCCACATTATAAATAAAAATTGATTATTTAAACTCGAAATATGCTTTTATAATTTAGTGTAAGTTTCTCCGAATAGATATGGCAACGTGGCATACAGACCAACTTATTTACTACATTCTTTACTTTAACGACGACTGAGAGTTACGATTGTTTTTTTAGGGATTTCGATTCTTGTAAATAAGAATAGATAAACGGTAAAGTGATTTGAATGATATCTATTTGATGTAGACTTCGTGGTTTGCTTTCCATTTAATATATTTTTTAAATAAATAAAATCGGTTGTGATTAGTGTGTAAGTTCGAAAATTAAGAATAGTGCGACAGTATTTATTTGTGATAAATAATGGACGATTATACAATTAGGGAAAGACATGACATGCTCTTAATTTATGGGGAAAGCAGACGTAATTGCAGAATAGCAAGAATGTTATACAGGGAAAGGTTTCCAAACAGACGCCTGCCCAATGCTAGGACATTCGTAGCTGTTTCGCAGAGGCTTCTGGAAACAGGTAGTGTAATACCACAAATAAACAATCGCGGACCACAGCGACATAATCGTATCTTAGCTGCTGAGGATCAAATACTAGACCTTATCGACATCAACCCATATCGTAGCACACGGAGTATTGGAAGTGAGCTGCAAATTTCTCACACTGTTGTTCATAGAACATTACGGGAACAATTGCTCTATCCATATCACATGCAGCAGGTTCAAGGGCTTTCAATTGATGATTTTCAACCAAGACTCAATTTCTGTAGTTGGTTCCTCAGAAAACATCGACAATTTCCTAATTTTGTGAACAATATTTTAACAACAGATGAAGCAAGTATTAATAGGAATGCTATAATAAATTTTCATAATACGCATTCGTGGTCTGAGGTAAATCCGCACGAAATACGCCAGTCAGTATTTCAACACCAATTCTCAGTTAACGTGTGAGCTGGAATAGTTGGTGAATACTTGGTTGGGCCATTTATACTGCCTGCACGTTTGACAGGTGAGAATTACCTTTATGTTTTTAACAACACGCTACCAGATTTGTTAGATGAAGTGAACCTACAAACACGTTCCAATATGTGGTACTTACATGCCGGAGCACCTGCCCACACAAGTCATCTAGTTGTCGACTTCTTAAATAGAACATTTCCCCGTCGTTGGATTGGTCGAAACGGACATATACGTTGGCCAGCAAGATCTTCTGATCTCAATCCTTTAGATTTCTACTTATGGGGACACATGAAAAGTAAGGTTTACACGACTCTAATTATTGACGAGAATGACCTTAGACAACGCATTTTTGACGCTGCTGACGAAATCCGAAATATTCCAGGAATTTTTTCTCGCATACGTGAAAATTGGATTAAACGTGTCGTGCTTGTGTCGATAGTAATGGTGGGCATTTTGAACATTTGCTGTGAATAATCCGTTATTTCAACTCAGTTCTATCATTATAATAAATTTGGTAAGTAGGATTACATATTTACTTGTCTAATATAAATAATATTAATTAAATCAGTAATAATGACTCTTCGAATAATTTAACTGGTAAAAAACTACATATACAGATCTCTTGAGTTGAATGTCATATTTACCCAACTTTGTATAATTGCATAAAAGAAACCGCCAAATACAAATTCTAATTGCAATACCTTGTATTAAAAACGTAAATATTTTCAACAAAATATTTCATACATTTTTATTTAATTCTAAGGTCAATGTCATCAGTCAATATAAAAACACAGGTGTTTATTTTTTTGTCGGCGTAGTCATTCCTTTATTATTCGCGCTAAGAGTGAATCTGCTTCGAACGCGAGCGACGTTGCCGGATTAACAATAATTTACTTAATATGTTTTAGGGATTTTCTTGGTTATTAAGGCCTACTGACCATAGTGGTATAAGAGTTTTTTGTTTAATTTTGTGTATACTGCCTCCACCTAAAATATATGCACTCAAACTATTTACACCCTGTATTTTTCTTGTATACTTAGACAAAACGCTCCATTAGCTACAATTAAATGAATATTTCCAAAGGTACGCCTAGTGAATGCCCCTGGGAAAAAATATCTTCAGAAGTTTGTTGAAGTTCTCGATTTGGTGGACAATGCCATAATCAGCTTAGTAATTATGTAATAATGGGTCCTCCAGAGTTTAATTTATGTAGGATATTTATCTTGAATCCTAAACAAATGTGCTTGTAAGTCATTTTTATCTATGTACAAGGTATTTCATTAACTTAACACTTTATTAATGTTAAATATAAATCTGCTTGTTGAACTGTGATGGTTAAATTTGCATTTGTTTTATGTGAATTCTTCACATTAACCTAATTTTATTGAGGTAGGTTCGTTCGTAGAAAACTGATTTCTACGAACAAATTACCCGGTCGCCCCAGTGGCTCCCCCAAATTGAAACAACTTTCTGGGCACTTTTTCTTACACAGAGTGTGTCCTCCTTTATTCAATCATCCATATTTTAGACATAAAGAATTTTAGATAAGTTTAGAGCGAAGTCTAGCCATTGGCTATATGCTGGTTAATTGTCAAAGATTATATACTTGGAACACGTTTCCTAAAATGACAATTTGCAAATCACAGAAAATTGTCAACACAAAATTATTGACATAGAAAATAAAGCAGAATAACTCCCATTCTGCCCTCTATTCAACCCTAAAGTCGTTATCGGAATGATAAACAAAATAATAATCTCCGTTTCCAGTCAAGTAAAAGTAACGCGAAATGCAAGAAGTTCCTAATGGAAAATCTCCATCTACCGTATTTCCAAGTTGTACCATTCGCGTTTCCCTCGAGCTCGAAAATGAACTTATCGAAATGTAGCCCGCAAATTTAGTAAAATATCTCGAATCCAGTCGAAATATCATGCAATAAATACCTAGAAAACGGTCTTGTGATTAATCAAACTTATATAAACAGCCTAAGAAAACCGTAACGAAATGAACGCTCCGCTGGCGACTCAAACAGCTGGAAAATGAATTTTCCTTCATCGGATCCATTCGAGTTAATTTACGAGAGACTGTTTATAGACAGATATACGGCCACATACAGGATCAATCAACCTCCTTGTGAAGTTACTCTTGCAAGAAGCTGATAAGATTTATAATGGCATGCTATATAGGGATCTTTCTCGAAGACCCGAATCGGGAAGGATAGAGGGAAGGAAGAGACACACAGGTTTGTTACGGGGGGGCTTTCACAGAAGAATAGTGATGGATGGCTTTTGTTCATTATTATAAATAGAACCGAAATATCGTCTTAGATATGCTTGTTGGTAGATTAAAAAGGGGAGCATCGCCATAAATTTTACATACTTTTGGGGAAATAATGTTACTAAAGGTCAAAGGTAAGTAAGTCATTATTAACTCAATATCACTATAAGGAATAATTATCATCGATACAGTGTTGTCGTTGACAAGTTTTACAGTAAAATGGGACGATGTGTTTTGCATAAATACGTTTTTAATAATTTATATTTAAAAAAGAAACCGAGTAGAGCTGACTTAAAATAAAAACCGTTTAGAAACATTGTGCAATCAATCACTATTTTCAGACAGTCCAAATATATTTTAACATTTTTGGACCAGTTTCTATAAGTGTAACTCAAATTCACTCTATATTCCATCCACACTGTATATGCTTCTGTGTATTGGTCACCCCTATTTGACTATCATTTTCTGAACCACCCTGTACAACTATAATTCCACTTCACACAATATTGCAACGGTCCTGATATCTTTAAAACCACCCTGTATAAATATAATTCCTCTCCATACTATTGATTGTTTCCATTTTTCTATTGTTTAAATTATTCGTGTATACCTATGATTTTACTTCGTCCCATATGCCTAATATTCTGTTTATGCAAGTGCTTATGGTCTACCCTATATAACAAAATTAGTTTTTTAACGACATATTATGACTATAATTTTACTCTACCATTTATTTCAACCACCCAGTATATGTAACATCTTCTAAAAATTTTTGAACCCATGTCTATAATTATATTATACCCCGTCCGATAATACAAATATCCTAACTGCTTATGCCTACAACAAATTTTTAACACACCCTGAATAACAATAATTTTACTCCACCCTTATTTCAAACACCTTGTATATAACTATATAACTTTTTTTAACCGCCTTGTATAACTAGAATTCTACTCCACCGTATATTTCAATCATCTTGTATATTCAACTGCTTCTAACATTTTCTGAAGCCTTCTGTATAAGTGTAAATGTACTCCGTTCTTTAATGCAAATATCCACTCTGTATAATTATAGTTTTGCTCTACTGTTATTTCAACCACCTTGCATACGCAACTACTTATGTGCCACCCAATACAATATTTTTGTAATCACCCTGTATAACTATTTCAATTCCACGCACGCACACACCTACAACCGTATACCATATAGAAGACATCGCCGGCATAACAAATTTTCGTTTCTGTAAACTAATGGAATATTTTCTGTCATTTCACGCGACTATAAGCCCCGTAACTTGACTTCGTCTCTAAAAGAAAGTGACTTCAAATGAATCAAAATGAAAACCATTACAAACACCCTGTACGATACATTTTCATGGCATATCTTAACATTTAAACTGAAATGGATGAAGAAAATTTGATATTTATATTGAAGTTTACCGTTTTTTGCACATATTTTTCCAATTTTCAGAAAAATGCAATTTTTACGTTATAGAAAAATATACGTAAACAAGCTGGAACATATCTTTGTAAAATACAATTTATAATATTCAAATTGGTTGAGCCGTTTTACAGAAAACAGTGAAGATTCATTGAAATTCACTGAAATGTAATCCATTATTTACCTCTTTTTCAAATTTTCTGGAAAACCGTAAATCTCAAGTTGTAGACAATTATATGGTACCTTTCTGTAATGTTCCTTCATATAATGCAGTTTAAATCATCAATATTGCCCAAGCCGTTTTTGAATAATCGCTGGTCGTACCTAAAAAAAATTGCCGACGAATTGACAGCCTCCCCATTTTTTGGAAGTCGGTTAAAAAGGAAAAACCGACTTCAATAAAAGGAACTTAACTAAAAAGCTAAAAATATTTTTTTCTGCATTTAATTAAATACTTTCTGTTGAAGTGGGTGCCAAGTTGAACAGCAACTTGCAAAACAACTCATAATTGTACTTCCCAAAATATATTCACTTTAAGGAATTAAATCACAGTATTACTGACTTCCACTATAATTAAACAACCTTGTCACAATTGTTTCGCTATGTTCTAGCTTCATCAGTCTGAAGAAGCTAGAACATGCTCTTCCATCTCCATGGTGAATCTAATGGATGGTTGGAATCGGTTTAGCTGCTCCAGGAATGCCATACTGCCAGAAATATCCGCAGGACAGCAGAAATCCTAAAGAAGAACAAGTGAAACTTAGATAAGACCTTTTGGCGAATGGATATGCGTGTCATGTCATGTCAGGTTTGTCACAGCGAAGGCCGCAAAAATGAGTACAGCTCTGGCTAGGCTACTTCCGAATGTGAACGGGCCTCAAATGGCAAAAACGAGATTGTTGTATGGGGTGGTGAAGTCTATTTTGTTGTATGGGGCCCCTATATGGCACATAGTGATCAGGTTGAAGACATATCACAAACGTATGGGAAAAAACGGTTAGACCGTTTCTCCTAAAGGTGGCATGTGCATATAGGACGGTGGCGATTTAAGGGTTGTGTGTGGTTACTGGAGAGGTACCCATTGAGCTTTTGGTTTAAGAGAGAGCGAGAATCTACGGGGCAGATAGAGAGGGAAGGGTGAGAGAGAGAGAAAGTACCATAGAGTTATAGCAGAGTAGATGGGATGCAACTGAGGAAAAAGCTCCGTGGACCAAACTACTGATAGGAAGCATATATTGTGTGTATATATTGCGGAGAGGTCGAAACCCCGCTGCATACGGTGATGGAGTGTGAAAGGTGGAACGCTGTGAGAGGTGTGATGACAGGAGAGGAGCTAGATAGGGGAGTAATCACGGCGCAAAATACAGTGGAGATTATAACCGCCCACCGCATAGGGTGGAAGAAATTTAGTAACTATGTGTTAAACATCATAACAAATAAAGAACGGGAGGAACGAATATACTTGACTGTGAATAAGGTAATGGGTGAATAGTCACTACGCCGGGGTACCTGAAGATATATCTACGATGGGTTCCAGGTACCTAGAGGGCGACGGAGGTGTTTTAGTGGGTCGAACCCCACACTAAAGACAACAACAGGAAACTCGTGCGACTGTTCGTTCGGTTAGCGAATTTCACCTCCACTGAAAAAAAAAGTAGTATACAGGGTGAACTGTAGATAGTAATATATAGTGTGATCCCGTATGACAGACTATAAGGTCGTCTACTCCTGCGGGTATAATTTTACCTTGAAGGCTAAAGAGATGTTTGATGTTCTAATGGCAGAGATAAGGAGGTGGAAACTTCTTGGTCAGGCGGTCGTGATTTGCGACCTCCGAGACCGTGTCATAATATGACCAAGAATAAAGTGTTATAATAAAGCCACATAAAAAGAAATTTTTTAACTCATTATTATGGAAACGGAAAGAAACGCTATATCACTATAACACAAAAAAACGTAAAAAAAATACTCGGAGTCACAAAACATTTAAAAACGTTACGTTCTATCGTAACGTTATAATATAACGAATTAAAAAATAGTTCTCTATATCAAATTCAGGTTGACATTAGACAAATATAAAATGAATAAAGTTTAAAATTGCGTATAAACAAACAAAACAACAAACAATTCCAATTATCCGGGAAAAGATGACAACTTTAGAAAATCTCATTACTTCAATCTTATAGAAAACTTGATTCTCTATAGTCTATAACAACTTAATTATATAGATAACAGAGAAAATTTATATTTTCAATATTTATTTGTTTATATATCTTTTTTCAAAACTTTTTGACATAACGCACATAGAGGTACTACACATATTGTCTGGGATCCATTTTAGCTCATTCATTGGGCTAATGCAATGAACTCCCGAATGATTAACTAAACATAAAATTTTATAGCCACACAATAAACCTTGAAGGTATTAACAGTAATAAAAAATATAAACAACATAACAAAATAAACTAACAACAAAAAGATTTACTTTCAAAAAATGATTAATTTTTAACACCAGAAGTAAGTGCATTAAGTTGAAGCGTCGAGTTAGATCTGAGTAAACAAAGGAGCTCGACGTTAAACGGGGGCTGTGCAAAGAAAAGGAATGTCAACAGCACTAATTATGAGTTCTCATCAGCTCGGAACCGGTTACCCTCTTAATTAACTGACAAAATGTTCTCATACCTAAGAAAGGGGACGAAATAAGCTTTTTAATTTCATTTCTTTTTTATTTATAATTGCATTACTTCGTGCTAACATTTAACGAAGTTAAGTAAATATTTAACTTGTACATCGGCTCCTTTTAAATGTACGCAATGATATTATTATAAGGTGCGAAACTGATTTAGATCGTTGTACTTAGTGAGTGTAATAAATTAGAAATAAGCTAACTAAAACATCATTCTTTATGTTTATTCAAATCATCAGAATCCCGGAGTGATATGTGCCAGTATGTACATCTTGTATACAACATGTCTATTACACAATGTGACATCTGTCACATGTAACTGAAATTCATGTTATGAAACCATCATCTGAAGTTACAGACCCTGATCTTAATATATCAGATGATGAGGCAGAAAATGAAAGTAATGAAGGACTGCCAAATGTCAATAACACATCAGCCTTAAGAACTCTACTTTGTAAAGTGAAGAAAATTGTACCATTTTTCATTGCAAAAACAGTCAAACCGCAAATCGTACCTTAAACTTATTGAAGAGGTTAAAACTAGATGGAATTCATGAGATATGAGATAGAAAAACCTTTATTGTTAAATTACATCGAATAATTCACATCGCCAAATACAGGCCTAGCGAATTTTCTATTGCTAAATTATTGTTAATTTATTGCTAATATTTATTGATTCAACCGTTTCTGTTAAACAGTGTCCAAGGTGACATAATACTTAAATAAACCACATCAGATACAGTTTCTCCGAAGGGGTTGGAGGAATAAAATATTATTTCATGTATTAATTGAGCAATTAGCAGTAAAATTTGGCACCAAGAACAGACTGAAACCTTTTTTATTTTCTGAGCTCTTCGAGCAATAAAATTTTATTTTCAATAAATAATTAGCAATTAACTAACAACAGAATTTGGCACCAAGTCCAGATTGAAATCTTTTTAGTTTTTTAGTTTCTGAAATATATCAATGTCATATGTGACTTTAGTCCTAAGCCACATCGGATACAGTTTGTTCAAAGGGGTTGGAGCAATAAAAAAATTGTCGTGCAATAACTGAGCAATTAATTATCAATAAATTCTTGTACCAATAACTAACACTAAAATCTTTTTTAGTTTCAGACATATAGCTATGCTTTTCCGACCGGCTTGGGGTAAAAAAATTTATTTCTGGCAAAAATTGAGCAATTCATTGGCACCGAGAACAGACTGAATTGTTTTTATTTTTGGACAAGGTTTCTCCAAAGGGGTTGGAATAAAATTTTATTTCGGATAATAAATGAGCAATTAATTAGCAATAAAATCGAGCACCATAAACAGACTGAAATCTTTTTTGGTTTCTGTGATATAGCTATGTCCGATGTGGCTTAAATCTTAAGTATTATTTCTCGGAAAGAGTGTAAGCAATAAATTTTATTTTCGGACAATAAATTATCAATAAAATATACATCTAGGAAACATGAGAGTAATTGGTTAAGCAAAAAGAGTGGGGAAACAGACTATGTACAATTAGTGGAAAAATGTTCTAGATGATTCATGGGGGGAAAGCCTTTTATTCTGGCGAAACTATTAGGTGGTACCATCTATTTGTTTCTGTAAAACAAACTCTCAATTCCGCCTTGCATCAACCAATTATCATTAAGCGGGGGTGAATTGCGTGTCTGTTTTTCTGGAAAACAACAGCATTTGTAGGCATTAAGGTAAGTTTCTGGACGCGAGATGTAAAGACCGACGTCTAGGATTTTCGGGGAAACTAGCACACAGAGGTTCCAAATCTGGAGCCGTTCCGTGTAATTGCTGTTCCCCATAACTCCTAGGTTAGAATGTCACGATGAAATTTTCAGGTTACTTCACCTGCCAGAGAGATATTGAATACTGTCTTCGAGGTGTCATTCTTTTGTACGCAAGACAATATATATCATACATATTGTCTTGCGTACAAAAGAATGGCACCTTGAAGAGAGCATTAAGGTAAGTCTGATTTTAAGCGTATATAACTTTTATTCTTGGCGTCAGTTGTAAAAACTGCATATTGCTGTATACAGTTTCTTCAATGACATGGTAACAGGCTTCTTTTTTCTTCTTCTCCATTTCATTACTTCTTATCCCTCTACATTACTTTCTTAGGGATTCTATCTTCTTGCATTCTGTCTACATGCTCTTTCCATTTTCCCCTATTTTCTGTAATTCTTTCGTTTATCCTGAAAATGTCCAATTTATTTCTTATAGTCATTTATTATTTTGTCTATACCTGTGCAACCTTTAACCCTTCTCAAGAACTTCATTCCTTGATCATTATCCAGGTCTTCCTGCCGTAAGTTTGGACTGGTACAGTCATCGTCTTATAAAACGGTATTTGGCGTGGTAAAAATATATAGATTATATTCTCGAAAAAAGACTATATAACGTTGCAGTCTGAGCAAATTGATTGTTACAGGTATTCGAGATTAAACTTTTATAAAATTTTACCATTCACATTTTAACCCCAATATCTTTAACTTCAGTATGGCTAAATAACGCTTATTTTAGTTCATTTTATCGGTCTTATTTAAGGTCACTTCGGAGTGTCATATGGGGCACCAATACGGCAAACTAAAAGCTCCTGAGTTTTCTCTCCTACAGATAGTGTATGTCTAGAGGACAGCTCCGGCTTAGGGGCTATACGTCATCACGGAATTTACACCGGTAGAACTTGAGGTAGACAAGAACGGAAGACTGATTGAACGGCCAGGCAGACCAAAGCCTAGTGGAAAAAAATACTGATGCTAGAACTATTTGATCACGCAAATGCTCTTCAGACATGGATGCTTCTGGCAGTATCTTAAAGAGGTTTCTGTAGGTCGAGGATAAAGTATGCATGTATTGTGGCAAGCGGATGCTCCCGAAGACACTTCCTTTCATTGTAAAATATGGCAAGCATATTGAGGCTGATATATGATAGCGAACTGAAAGAACTTATTGAAGATGGCGTGACTAGTATGGTCACGCTGTAAGAGCTTCGGTAGCAACGAGTAATTGCAATATGGGAAGATGTTTTAGTGAGCATGGGAAAACCAAGCCCAAAAAGGGATTCGTATAGACAACAACTAAAAGAAATAATGGTACCTCAACAGTTATAAGGAACCTTCACACTAAGTAATAAATAATAACATTGCTGAATATATAAAGATTAATTACGCACCTATTTATTCTATAACTGAAATCAAGCACCAAAACGTGTTTTGAAACTTAAAATCCCTTTAATGTTTCGTGATTGGCAATATACTTAGATACGTAACAGTAACTCTCAAGTGTATGCCCTTCCAGTAGTCCCACCCTCTAAACTCTTCGATAGCCGCTCTGAAAGTTTTCGAGTTGTTTCGACTCAGTCTGAACCAATATTTAAGCAAAATTCTTTTCTTAACGGACTTCAAAAAAATAAGGACGTTCATAATTCATCTATGTATTTTTTTATATATAAAATAAATAAATAAATAAATGTTAATTAACCGATATCAAAAAGTTGGACGTTATGATTTCGACTGTACATGTAGTGTGTCTACTTAATTGAAATCAAACGGATATTTGTATTGTTGTTACACTAAGAAAAAGAGTTCTTCTTCTTAAAAATATCTGCATGATCTGAAACCTAAAACGTAATCAACACAAGTCATTTTTAACTGACTTTCAAAAAGGAGAAGGTTAACAATTCATCGGCAATTTTTTATGTATACTCAGTAATTATTCAAAAATGACTTAAGCAATTTTGATGATTTAAACTGCATTGTATTAAAAACTATTACGAAAATGTACCTTTTAATTTTCTATGTGAGATTTACGGTTTTCCAGAAAGCCCGAAAAAAACGGTAATGAATAGACTACACTTGAATTTTAAAGAATCTTCATTGTTTTCTCTAGAACGGTCGAATCAATTTGAATATTTTAAATTGTATTCTACAGAAATATATTTCAGCTTGATTCCGTTTATTTTTCTATAACATAAAACAACGTTTTTCAGGGAATCAGTAAAGTATGTGACAAAAGCGGTAAACTTCAAGGTAAATGTCAAATTTTCTAAATAAAACTCTATTTAAAAAGTCAAGATATGTCATAAAAGTATATCGTTCAGGGTGTTTGTAACTGTTTTCATGTTGATTTAATTGAAGTCAGTTTCTTTTTGAAACGAATTTCTTTTACGCCAAAAATTGTTATGTCGGCAATCTTTTCCATACAGAATACGGTTGTAAGTGTGTGTAAGAGAGTCGTGGGTGCAAGTATCTAAATTCAAGCAGCGGGTGAAATACAGGGCGAAATAAAATTACAGTTACACAGGTGGTGGGCCGTTCAAGTATTACGTAAGCAGACTTATTACAATTATTTACTCCCCCTCCCTCTTGTCAGCAAAAGTAAGCAAAAAGCTCTTACCACATGTCATCAAAAATAAGCAAAGCAGAGACTCCCGCCCTCTATAGTGCTTACATAAAACCTGAACGGTCCCTGAGACAAAAAAAATCAAAATGAAATGTAATACTTAAATAAATAAATAAATATTCCTTTATTCAACATTTAAAATCACTGTATTTACAAAAAAATTAATTTTACAAATATAAATGATTTATTTGCCTTGTCAAAACAATCACCACCCGCGTCACTCCAGCATCTTTCAAACATTCATCATACGAGTGAGTAGTATGCTTTTCTAGACAGGTATGTATAGTGCTCCTTTCCAAACTTCACTATACTTTTCTCATTCCTTCTAGCTCGCGTATATTTATTAAAACTTATAGTCCCCCTAGAGATATGGGAATTTTGCCCAACTGATAGCCTAGAGAATGATTGATGTAGTTCATTGCTACTACGAGTTGAATAATTGTGTATTTGATCATTTGTAGTAAGAGCTACTTGCTTTTTAATATTCATTATTAATGGGTAAATATATAATGAATGGACCGTCAGAATATTAAACTCAATGAAAAATTACTTGCAAATGTTTAATGGGGGAACACCAGCTATACATCGTAAGATATTTGTGTAGAGAATACTTTGTCAATAAGAGCTGAACAGCCCCAAAATATAAGGTTATATGACAAAATTGACTCCGCTAGGCCGAAATATGCTAATTTAAGAACATTGAAACTTACGGTAAATTTTAATTGGCGCATTAGGAAAGAGGTCTTACTTAATTTATTTGTTACATAATCAATGTGTTTTTCCCAAGTAAGTTTATTATCAACAATTATTCCTAAAAACCTCACAATTATTTGTGTTGTTTTTAGGTAGGAATGACATTATTTGTGATTTTTTAACATTCACCGTTAAACCATGTGAATTACAATAGTAATGAAATTCCCGAGTGGCTACATTAGCATTTCTGACAAGTTCAGAATCACTTTTCCCAAATATGCCAAAATTTGTGTCATCAGCATAGAGAATTTTGAGATCAGATGTGGGACATGATAATGAAACATAATTAATAAATATAAGAAATAGAACAGGGCCCAATATTGAGCCTTGTGGCACCCCCGCATGGACTGTCTTGAAATTGAATCTAGTTTCGCCTACTTGAACAGCTTGTTCACGGTTTGTGCTCTATGTAGGAATCCATTCATTTGCTGAGCCTCTGACGCCTATTCTGTTAAGTTTATCTGGGAACAAGTAATAATCTATATGGAGCCAAATGCACGTGATAAATCGAAGAAGCAAGTTATATTTAATATTTTATTGTTCAATGAGTCATATATAAAATTGCACAGCTCCGAAAATGCACTATGTGTAGATTTATTTGCCCGAAAGCCGTGTTGGCAGGGGATTAGTAAATTATAATTCTCGATAAAAGTGTTCAGTCTAATGTTGTAAGCCGCTTCAAAAACTTTAGCTAGCTGACTTTGAACACATATGTTTCGATAATTTGTAATATTTTCTACTGGACCATTATTTTTGTAGACTGGTATAGATTTAGATTTTTTAAAATGTTTGGGATATTTTCCTGTTTTAAAAGACTCATTAATTAGATAAGAAAGTGGAACACAAATTTCTTCCATTACAGATCTCAAAACAGTACCATTTATTTCATCTATTCCAGCTGCTTTTTTAACAGTGTTTTTTTTTAATTAAATATTTAATTTCGTCCGTTGTTGAAGGCGTTAAGAAAAATGACGTTTTAGCAAAGTCACAAAGTTTAATCTCTTCATACCTGGGAACTGAAACTTCTATGTTTACGAAATGTTCATTAAAAGCATTACATATATCTCCCATATTCATAAATTTGTTGTCAGAATTATCATACATTTCCTTAGGGAGAGGATTTTTAGACTTACCTTTCATTTCATTTATAATTCTCCACGATTCTTTACTAATGTTTTGTGCACAGAGAATTCTGTCATTATTGAAAATTGCTTTTGCCTTGTTAACTTTTTGCTTATAAATTAGTTTTAGTTTTCTGTATCTTTCTTTTATAATATCGTTATCTAAACTGGTGTATATACTATGCAATTCAAATAGAGTATTATGTTCACTATTGTACCAATTATTTTTGAATTTCTTAGGAATAATTTTTCTGTAACTGAAAACTGTATGTAAAAAAATAAAATAGAAACTATCAAATTGTGTTTCAAAGTCAAATATTATCATCGTTAAAATCTCTTGGTGGTACATAAGCAGTTGCATATATGGTATGGTTGAATTATAAGGTGGAACAGAATTATTGTTCTGCAGGGTGGTTCAAAAAATGTTGTATAGTATACAAGGTGGGTGAAATAAGGGTGTCGTGGAATTATAGTTATATAGAGTGAATAAAAAAAATCTGTGGAATATGCATGTGCTGTTAGGGCATTTGAATTATAGGGCGAAGTACAATTACAGTTATATAGAAGAGTTCAAAATATTTATCTTTATAAATGGTGGTTGAATTAAAGGGTATACTAAAATTATCGTTCGAAAATATGAAAAATTTTGTTATATTGGGTAGATTAAGAGCAGCAGCATATATAGATTACTTGAAATATGGGGTGAAGTATTATTATAGGTATACCGGGTGATTGAAACAATAATAGAAACAGTCAATATGGTGGGGAGAATTTATACGTATACAGGGTGACTTAAAAAAATTTAGAGCGGTTGCAATATAGTTAATTACAGTTTTACAGGGTGGTTTAAAAAAGATAGACAAATAAGTTATATCGGGTTACTATTGAAGCATATACAGGGAGAATTAGAGACTTATACAAAGTGGTCCAAATAATAAAAAATAAATAAAAATATGTGGAAAAATTCGAAAATGAATACATTTTAGAGCTAGAGGCAGAAAGAGAGAGAGAGAGAGAGAGAGAGGTAAAAGTTAAAAAAAATGTTAAAATAAATATAAAATAAGTATCGTTCCAAATTCAAAAGTCAAGATATGTCAGAAAATAGTGACTGATTGCACAGGGTTATTAAACTGTTTTCATTTTGAGTCAGTTGAAGTCGCTTCTTTTTTAAATATAAATTATTTTCAAATGAATACTCTGATTGTCAAAAAATTTACCTTAATTATTGGAAAGTATGTTATGTCTCACTAAATATATAACTGGTTGCCTATCAAAAAATTATTGTTCCTAAGTTCGACATAGTAGTATCGTTGCCAAAATTAAATGTCGTTACCCTCGTTATTTATTTTCGAGACAATCCAATCGGTGAATACTTAATGAAATATTTCAACGAACGACGGAACTTTTTTGCGAACATTAGATACGGCTATAGTTTTCTCTGCGATAGCTTTTCTTCAAATCAATGCCAACAAAAAGGGAGTCCGTATCCAAAACTCTAGTAATTAAAAGAACTACTTTAGATTCCAGAAAAGTTTCCGCCTTTATCATTCCAAACATAATAATAGAATCAACAAGAAAACTTTGACATTTTAATAAAATCACGAAGTCAGTGGCTCGAACATAATGAAGGACTGTTAAAGTCGCTTTGCGCTCGAGAAGAGGGAAGATCCGAGGGAGCTCGCAGTGTACGTTTATAAAAGGGAAATTTTCAAGATATACCACCATCTGAGTCGGGAGGCGAGCGAACTCGAGTATATGTAGCAACGCCACTAAACTTTTTCCATTTTCGGTTCGCAAGAACGAAGTGTGAAACGATAAAGCCAACTAGTTATTCGTAAGCCGTGTGAGTCTTTAAGATAAGGGGGGTAGTAATATGTTGTTTCGCATTAAATTTCTCGAACCATAAAGGGGGTACAAAATACACTTCCGGCGAAATGTTTAGTTGCAATCCCAAAAGGAACAAATACTCTAGAGAAGTTAGTAATTTCAATTGCAAAAAAATTCCACAGATATTTGATTGGCTTTTCTTGAAGAATATATACGAGGGCTGCCTTTTATATTTCGGGATTAGAGAACAAAAACAAACATTAATCATCGAAAATCGCTTTATTGTTTTTCAAAATATTCCCCATGAAGATCTATACACTTTTGCATGCGTTTGAACCAATTGTCGAAGCACTTTTTCCACTCTGATCTCCAAAACATGCATTCTGAACGCAGCAACCGGTTCTTCAGGTGTCACGAAAATGTTCACGATTTAATTCCATTTTTCGGCCGAGATGAATCCTGTAAGTTACTATAAACAACACATAGCGCTCGTATATTAAAACGTTCTGAGTACGTATAACCTCAAAAATGTCAAACTTTACGATAGAGCTGTCAGTTGTCAGATTGCAACACTAGGGTTGTCCAATCCCGAAATATAAAAGGCAGCCCTCGTATAGCATAACACATAAAAACTGTTGTTAACAAATTTTGATTCCTTAATTCGTTATACGGAGTGTTCAAAGTTGCAAAAATCGCAATTTTAGCAGTTGTTGTAACTTTTCAGCAACTGAAAGAAAAGTTCTAGGGTCGAAACTAAATTTGTTTTATACGTAATTTCAATAGCGACTAAGTGATAGGTTCATATAGCCGATTGGATAATTAGTTATTTGGAAAAAACTGTAAAACATACGCAATTTTCAATCATCCATAGTTATTGTATAAGATGCGTTGAAATTTTGAAACTCTGCATAATTTTTCATTTCTAAGAGTTAAATAACTGGTAAGAATCTCAAATTTACAGCTCAGACGGTTTTCTTCTGAAAGGAACATATTAATTATTAGTTCTCATAAATTAATTTTCTTTTAGTTTTATTTTATTGTATGTAAATTCAGTTTGAAAGCCTGCATTTTGATATTCGGAATTAAATAAAATGTACTGGTGGGAGAAGCACCTTCCCCTCATTTGACTACTACGTTCGAACTGACATTCATTTCAAATCGCTTTTATTCTTTCCCTAATACAAATGCCATGCCAACTGTCAAACTGTCTGCTGATAGCCCAGGGACGAGAAACGGTGGCATATCATAATTTGTTCATTGAAATTCTATTTGTTCTATTTTTCGATTAACTTTTTTTCTAATCATTTCACAAAAAAATTACATCAAATTATCATGGATGGTGTTTTAAGAAATAATTTTCGTTATAGAATTTTTAAATTGATTCATTAGTTAACTAACTTCATAGTTCATAACTATACATTAATATGAATGATTTGCCATAAATATATTGTTGACTTTGATTTTCTATTTTCTGACTCATTATTTCCTTTCCAAAGTTTTTTCCGTTTAAAATTGTCGAATAAATTAATTGTGATAAAGCGATCGACTTTGATTCAAAACTCTGAGAATTAAAGTCAGCAAAACAATTACGAGGTTAAATCATATATCAACTGAATTTTTTTCATACATTTATTGAATAACATTATACAGAAATGGTTGATTTAGCATTTTTCAATAGACCCTCCTGCGTGATCTACAAACTTTTTTCTCCGAGAGTTGGGAGTTTCAGTATTCTCTGTTCATAGGCCCAATTGCGCATGTGCTCCTCAACTTCTTCATATATTCCAAATCGTTTTCCTCCCCGCAAGTCAGGGCTAACAACTGGCAGTAGTAATCCACATTCACTGTACGTTGGACACGTAGAAAACCAATCAGTATATTTCCTTAGAGTCAAAAACAAATCGTGGCATGGACCTTTCCAGATGAGAGGCTCGTTTTGAATATTATTCTTTTTTCGCCACTTTAGACGATGCGCTTTAAAAAGGCCTTCCCTTCTTGCTGAAATCTATTTAGAAGTCTTTCAACGATCTTTAGTTTACAGTCAAAAACCTCGAAACCGATCGAGCACATTTTTTTCTGAAACCAAGTCGATCAATGATAATTGGTTGAACACTTCCATAGCTGAC
The DNA here is from genome assembly GCA_034190945.1 of Octodonta nipae. Taxonomy (NCBI): domain Eukaryota; kingdom Metazoa; phylum Arthropoda; class Insecta; order Coleoptera; family Chrysomelidae; genus Octodonta; species Octodonta nipae. The sequence goes on from CM067224.1 coordinate 68,337,720, forward strand.
ACCCAATTCTGAGGAAATTCCTCCAAGCTGTCGAACACTATTGGCATTGTCAGCTGTAAGGCTTGTCCTTGTGCGTAGATCATGGTTATCATTCTCGTACACCCTTAAATTTTCTCACCCACATATAAACACTATACCCAAACTGTGCGTTCAAATGAGTTAGAATTTCTGAGGCTTTTACTGGTTTAACACTTTATGATAATCTGTTACATAACAGACGAATGTAACTCTTGCTTAGTCATGGCTGTATTCTGTACTGACCACACATCATAAATAGGTATTAAGGACAAAACCAAGCATACGCGCGTATCCGGCTTGTTCCCCAGTGTACATAAACCAAACATCTACTCCAAACAACATAATCTAGCTCTAAGCAGAATAGCAAAATTAGCATAACGTAATATTTGCTTGGAAAAAGCATTTTAAACGTCATGTCAATTCGATGACATGTTATTTTCATTCTACCGTGAGGGGAAATTAGGATCCCCCACTACTAATATGTATGCGTTGGCGAATAGCAAAATGCAGAATTTCAAATTAAATTTACAGACAATAGAACAAACCCAAAAGAATATTAATATATGATGAGTTGTACCGAAAGATTTGATAATTAACACTTTCTATTCAGATTTATCAAAAAGTAATTTGATGCAGAATGGGAGCGTTGTAAACATCACCAAAAATAAAGAACTCTCGATAAAAAATTTGTGAGAAAACCTTCAAAGCCATGAAGTTAAAATTTTGAACAAATATTTTAGATAGACAAGTGAAACTTTTTGCCAAGTTTTATCGTTCTAATTTTTTTAGATAAAAGTTACAAGTGATTGAAAATTGCGCCTTTTTTCACATTTATTGCGAACAACTCATTTATTAATTAACCAATCCTATCGATCAACATCTCATTTAGTTGTTTCTAAAACTGTGCATACAACACACTTAACTTTGATACTTTAATTTTTTACTCTGTTGCTGAGAAGTCACAAAAACTGCCAAAATTAGGGTTTTTACTAGCAAACACCTGTGGAATTTTTTTGAAAAAATGGTATTAAAATAATAGTTCCCTACACTAAAAGAAATTGTGAACTTTCGAAATGAAACTTGCAATTAGAATACGAATATAATTATAGACACAGTATTTTGACAAAGTCCCTTATCGCACTTTACACTCCAGATACTTGGCATGAGGGCTAGACCGAAAAATAGATATTAATCATCGATAATCGCTTTATTGTTTTTCAAAATATTCCCCATAAGATCTATACACTTTTGCATGCGTTTGAACCAATTGTCGAAGCAATTTTTCCACTCTGAGGTATCTCCAAAACATGCATTCTGAACGCAGCAACCGCTTTTCAGGTGTCGAAAAACGTTGACCTCTCAGTTTGTTTTTTACGCACGGGAATAAAAAGAAGTCATTTGGTGACAAGTCAGGACTATACGGCGGATGACTCATCAAATCGATGTTTTGAGTGGTCAAAAATGCAGTTGTTTGAGCCGATGTGTGAGAGCTCGCATTGTCGTGGTGAAGAGTGATCCGTCTTCGGCGGTTGGTTTACCTCATTTCTTGGAAGACAACTGGCAAACAAATGGTTGTGTACCACTCAGAATTGACTGTTCTGCGTTGTTCTAGTGGTACGGTTGTGACATGTCCAGTTTTTCCGAAAAAAAACAGGCGATCATTTGCTTGGAAGTGCTTCGTGCGCGAACAACTTTTTTTGGATTCGGCTCATTTTGAAACACCCATACAGTCGACTGCTGTTTACTTTCAGGCTCATACGCGCAAATCCACGATTCATCACCTGTCACTATGTCATAAACGTGTTTTGAAGCACCGCGATCGTATTTTTTGAGCTTTTCTTTAGACCAATCGACACGAGCCTTTTTTTGAATGATTGACAAATTGTGTGGGATCCAACGCGAACAATTTTTTTTGACATTCAAATGTTTATGCAATATTGAATGTATGCTGGTCCCACTAATGTGTAAGGTTGACTCAATTTCACGATAGGTCACCTGACGATCTTGCAATATCAGTTCGCGCACAGCATCAATGGTTTCCAGAACAACAACTGTTTTTGGACGACCTTCACGAAATTCGTCTTGGAGTGAACTACGACCTCGATTGAATTCACAATACCATCGATAAACAGTGGTCCTTGATGGAGTTTCATCGCCAAAAATTAAATTAAGTTCATCCATGCACTCTTGCTGACTTAATCCACGTCGAAAGTTGTAAAAAATAATCGCACCAAAATGTTCACCATTTAATTCCATTTTTTGGCCGAGATGAATCCTTTAAGTTACTGTAAACAACACATAGCGCTCGTATGTCAAAACGTTCTGAGTACGTATAACTTCAAAAATGTCAAACTTTACGATAGAGCTGTCAGTTGTCAGATTGCAACACTACGGTTGTCCAATCCCGAAATATAAAAGGCAGCCCTCGTAGTGTTGTTTTCCTCGTTTATGTACCAAACATTAGATAGAAAGTTAATTGGCATGTTATTATTAACTTGTAGAAAGAAATTTAAGCTTCTTAGGTTACCTACTCCATTCTGCTTTCGATGTGATAGGTTGGTTTTTTTAGTCGCTCGAGCTTTTCTTAAAAAAGCCTGAACGTGGAAGTACTTTAGTATCAACATCATATAGATAGCATATGCAATATTATTATATTAGGTTTTAGAGGTGATTTTTTATTATTCATTATGTCGTTCTTAAAAAATAAAGAAATTTGTGTCAAAATACATGATACAACTTCGGAAATGCATGAGCTAAATATGGGTGTTCCACAGGGGTCTGTGTTGGGTCCACTCTTATTTTTATTTTATATAAATGATAGGCCTCTCAATATGAACTTACGTGACGTAAAAACTGTGCTTTTTGCTGACGATACGTCTATAGCGGTCTCAGCTAAGAACCCTGAGCAATTACAAGCAAAAATGTGTCACATTGTCCAAGTTGTTAAAAACTGGTGTGGTAAAAACAACCTTGTTTTAAACATTGACAAGACTGTTGGCATAACATTTTATAATAGGAAATATACCCCATCACTTAGCTTAATATAGATAATATCCAAGTAGACAGAATAGTGGAAAGAAAATTTTTGGGTGCCTATGTAAACGACAACTTAAGATGGATCCCTCATATAAATCACGTTTGCAAATAACTAAACAATGCATACTTTGCAATAATCAATCTAAGATATACTTTACCAACAAACTATCTTATAAACGTTTGTTATAGCCTACCTTATTGCCATCTTTCATATAATATCATGCTTTGGGATAGTTCGCCTACGCTATCCGTGTATTTCCAGCACAAAAAAAGACTAATACGTCTAATCTTTAACTTAAACTACACTGACTCATGTAGGCCTTCATTTATAAAATACTCTATTTTGTCAGTATCATCTATATTTATATTTAAATGGATTTTATAAGTAAAAAGCAATAGTAATAAGTTGATTAGAAACTCCAGTGTTCATCATTACCCTACTAGGTATAATGATGAATACAGAGTAGAGAAACATATGACCACATTGTATGAGAATTCACCCTACTTTTTTGCCACAAAATTGTTTAATCATTTACCTAATAAATTGAAAATATTCGCTGGTAAATTTAAAATTTACTTTAAAAACTGTTCTATTCTGTTTCTGAGTATTTAGAAGATTCTATTATGTTCTATTTGTTTTTATTGTTTGTTTTTAAATATGTATGTGTAACTTGTGTAATGCTTATTGGTATATATGTGATATATGTGTATATATGTGTATGTGCTTTACAATAGTAATTAATTAATTTTTTATTTGTTATGGCGTGTATATCCATCTGTAATGGCTGAAGTACAAAATAAATAAATAAAAAATAAATAAATACAAGTTCAGCTAACACAGTTGTTCTTCAATGTCAATAATCGTCAAGTCTCTATGATTTAAGAATTTGGACTCATTCATTCGTAGTTCAGACCGTAGTTTACAAAAACCTAATTGGTGGTACTGATCGAACTGTGGTGTGTAGAATGGTAAAAGATTTTTTGATTAAATAGTGAGGAGGTATTGTTAAAATTATTAGTATGAATTAACTGACAGACATAATTGTTACTTACATATACAGCTACACCCCTTCCTTTAGCATTTCTTTCCTTCCTGTACAACTGGTATGGTAGCCTTCATCAATCACAAGATCGTCAATTACATAAGTATTTAACCAAGTTTGAGATGGCAGATCAAAATATCGGGTACTCTGACGACCTACGGGGAAGGGTTGATTATACATTTATGATTTGGACAATTGTCTTTACCGAAAATTAATAAGCAGTGGAAACCTACTCCAGGAACTTCATCTCATTTTCACTTCATTTTAGATGTGTTTTATTTGTTTGTTTTTTTTTGCGTTGATATTTTTCCTTCGGATTCATTGTCCAAACTGCTATAGGAATAGACAGATCGAGTTTGCAGACAAAACTATTTTTGATGTAGGTTGTTATTGTTAAAAATCGATGAAGGAACACGGTTTTCAAATTTTGCGAATTATTTATTGTCAATTATTATTAATCCAGAACTGTGTCGATTTGTTGACTGATGTAGAAACATATATTGATCAAATACAGTCTGAAACAGGTGGTTTGGGGAAAGAGAGATTTTAAACAGCGTTGCGCTGGGACACGCTAATGCACCGTATACGTGTAGTTAGTTTGGTTTAATACGAGTGTAAAGTACGGGTGATTTGTCAACACCAAACGGTTTCACGGTAAAGTGACCACGTGTGGAACATCCACTGAGCATTTCTGAAATCGCTTGACGGCGTCAATTTGTTCCGAAACACTGGCTATATAAGTGGGGTGCCAATACGGAATTGGAATATATGTCTCTAACGCACGTATGCATGTATGATCCCGTTTTGAAGACTCATTGACGGAACTTGAAGAGCTTATCAGCCGTTTTGGACACATAATTTGGTAATAATGTCTTTGAAACACAGCTTAAAGTTAAGTCATGAAAAATATGTATTTGAAATTTCGGGTATCCTCACATTTTTTTTGGGTTCCTTATATGCAATATACGGATACCCTTATAATATCACTCCTGATTTCTGCCTCTGTCACATCACAGCAATTTTCTCCTAAACTACTGTACGGAAGAGGTTGAAACTTGGTATCAATGTATAGTTTGGTGACCCGATCAGGAGTTCAAATCCCAAAAGAAAAAAAATTGATTTTAGGGGTACTTCTGGGGGGAAAAACTAAAAAAATCGACCTTTCCCCCCTTGATCTCCGAAACTACTGAGCCTAAAATTTAAAAAAAATAGGAAATATGGAACGTTGCCCGAACTTTACAGGAAACATAAGGAGAAACCAATAATATTAATTTTGGGGGGCAAATTATAGAATTAAATGAAAATTTAAAAATTAAAACATTTTAAAACGCATAATGTAATACATCAAATAAAAGGTCTCTCGGCCATTACCTTATACCATTTTATTCATGATAAGGTAAGTCGGGTAAAGATATTGATTTCTGGAGTCCACTTCCGCGGTTTCTTACCTGTGGCTGCCTCTGAAGTGGGTCGAACATTGTGTTCGGCAGAACTTTCAGAGTTGGTATTTTTTGCATTGTTATCAATTCGTTATTTCCTTGCAGGTTGTGTTGTATGTCCAATCCTTGATACAATGCAATACACTTTTCCTAATTTCGTCTGACATGATCTTTATAAACTGGTCCTAGATGAGTTCTGAGAAAAATTTTTAGTTGCCTCCAACGCCACGGTAGTATTACTAAGATATCACAAAAATTTTTACCCAAATGGCAATACCATTTGGTGATAGGTTAAAAAAATGTTGTGTTGGTTCTATTATAAACCAGGAGCTCCACAGGTTTTCCAGTAGCATTAGTATTATATATGATCCTTTAAATTTATTATACTGACCTTTGTAAATTTAAACATATTCCCATTTACACCAACTCATTTGTAATTCCTAACTTTCCAGTATTTCAAATGTGTTGACATGATTATTTTCGTTCTTATTGTGCGACCGAATTCTACTAATGTAGAATGATGCAGCCCTTCCAACACAGAATGATGTTACCTTCTGAGGAACAAAATTTTTTTTTGATATTAAAAAAATTAATTTAAAAGATATTAACGAAAATATACCAAGATTTACCCATCCCCCCCCCCGTTATCTCCGAAACTATAAAACGCAAAGTTTTGAAAAAAATTAGAGGTATAGAGTCTGACCTGAAGTTTACTGGAAAAATAAGGGGAAACCTCTACTTGTAATTTTGGGAGACAAATTACAGAAATTAAATGGAAAATATAAAATGAAAATTGTTTCTAACGCATCATGTTATATATCAAATGAAAGGGTTCATTATGACGAAAACAAATATATTTTTTTCATATTTTTAAAATGAATTAATTAAAAGATATTAACAAAAATATAAAAAATTTTACTCTTCCCCCGCCCTCCTTATCGCCGAAACCATAAGCTGTAAAATTTTGAAAAACAATAGAGGGTTAGCGCCTCACCTGAACTTTACTAGAAAAATAAGGAGAAACCCCTAATATTCATTTGGGGGGGGGGCAAATTATAGAATTAAATGGAAAATAAAAAATTAAACTTGTCTCTAACGGATCATGTAATATATCAAATCACATGGCTCATTATGACTAATACAAATATATTTTTTTTTATTTTTTTAATAAATATTTTAAAATATATTAAAAAAATATTTAAAAAATTACCCATTCTCCCCTTTATTACCCAAACCATATGACCTATTTTTTTATTTATAGGAAAAATACGAAGAAATCTTTAATATTAATATTGGGGGCCAAATTATAGAATTAAACGAGAAATGAAAAATATTTTTTTAACGCATAATGCAATATATCAAATGAAGGGGCTCATTATAAGCAATACAAGTAAATATTTTTCATATATTTTAAATTAATTGTTTACAAGATATTAACATAAAGATATAAAAAATTCTCATTTCTCCCTTTATTTCCGAAACCATACTACCTGAAATTTTGAAAATAATTAGGGGTACTGAGGCTCACTTGAAATGTATAAGAAAAATTATTAGAAAACCTCCATAGTAATTTTAGGGACAAATTATACAATTAAATAGAAAACGCATCATGTAATATATCAAATAAAAGGCTCATTATGTGAATTACAAATATATCATATTTTTAAATCATTTGTTTAATAGATATTATTAGTTACGTCAGAAATCAAATATTATTTATTGTCAAATATTTTAATTTACATCTCAGAATTGTCCCCCTTTTTTATCCGTAGTTTCTTAACCATTGACAACGGGGTCTGATCTAGACCCCGAAACGTTTGGAATATACAGCAATTTTCTTTGAACTGTGGTGTTATTTCCCAAGAAGTACTTAGAAATTAAAAATATTAAACATCGACTTAATTCCCAGTTTAGAAACTACACTATTTAAATTTTGAAAAATATATTTTATTTGTATTTTTAAATAATTTGAATAACAGATTTAATAATTTATAATTTAAAACTTGACCTATTTTGCCCTTTATCTTCCAATCTATAGAGCCTCAAAATTCAGACAGTAGTTTATAAAAGGCTTTCCTGAAAGTTTATTAGTAAAATAATACTCTAATGTTAATTTTCGGGGACCAAATTAGAAAACTAAATACATATGTATCCTAATAAAAATCAAGCGAATCTTGAAGGTGGTGCGGAACCCTTAGTATGCGAGTCCAACTCGAACTTGACCAAATTATTTTAATTTTTTCATATACCTTGAAGTCCTAATTCTCTACGTGATTATGAATATAACTGATTATTTTTATTAACCTGCCCTCCAACTCCCTAGGAGTAATAACTTCCCCTAAAACCCTTCATATCAAAACAGTGTGGCATATCGCGTTTCTTGATTTTTGGATCTTGGTAAAAATAAATATCAAATATCAATTGTTTAATTTGTAAATTAATTAATGATGCCATAGAAAGAAATAAAGTTTAAAGTAACTAAAATAATATTTACAATAACTGCAGTCTAAGTCATAAGCTCAAGCTTGATAGAAAAATAGAAGATGTTGAAATTCTTCGACGGTTTGCAACATTTGGTTAATTTCATGCCTTATTATGTGTTTTTAATCATCTATCTTAGTTGGTTTACTCTTATAGATTTTTGATTATAACTAGCCCTCCAAAAATTTATCCAGGAGTTTCAGATCTCAAGAACCATTTAATTTCGCTACATCTGCGGATCCATCGGTATAGAAAAGCTTGATTGAGAGGCTCGAACTGCTGCTGAATAATGCGGTGTAGCTCCATCGTGTTGAATCGATATGTTTCTATTTAAGTCTGTGGGGTTAACATTATCAGGAAGTTGTCATAATGCAGGTATTAAAACATTTGGCAAAAAATCTCGGCCCTTCAAAAAATTTTGATCCATTCTATTATTTATTATGCCAACTCAAACGTTTCCTTTAATAGGATCCTGAGTGTGACCTTTCCTCATCCAATGAGGATTTTGCGCACTTCGTTACTGACAATTTTGCTTGTCTAGGGTAAACGTTGCTTCATGAGAGAAATGAATATTTTTGAGAAACAGCGGAGTCCTATGTCATCTATTCATAACCGTTTCACAAAATCTAATCTCCTATCAGGATCATCGTCATTTAGTTCCTGAACCAGTTTATTATTAATATGGATGGTAGTTCTTTTTTTTTTTTCAATATTTTCAATACAGATGTTTTATAAATATCACCAGATACTTCTTTTGTATGTTTGTGTGGGTTTTTCCTCAATATTTTACAATATATATTTTAACGCATTTGCTGCTCATTTTAAAAACTCTTTCAACCCCAAGCGAGATACAAATAATACTTCTAATATACCTTTGTCCTTTTATAATATCTTGATACCCCAGTTCTCAGTGAATGATTTAATAAAAGTAGGTAAGAAAATCAAACCTAAATCATCATTTGGTCCAGACAGTGTTCCATATTTTTTTGTCAAAGATTGTATCAATGTCTTAGCTATACCTCTGTGTAACATATTTATGTTGAATGAATGTTGAATGTTGGAAAATGTCTAAAGTTTGCCCTATCCACAAAAATGGTAACACACTTCTTTAATTAACAATTATAGGCCTATATCAATGATTAGTGGTTTTTCAAAGGTGTTTGAAATGTTGCAGTATGAGCATACAAGGGCTGCCTTTTATATTTCGGGATTAGAGAACAAAAACAAATATTAATCATCGAAAATCGCTTTATTGTTTTTCAAAATATTCCCCATGAAGATCTATACAATTTTGCATGCGTTTGAACCAATTGTCGAAGCACTTTTTCCACTCTGATTGAGTATCTCCAAAACATGCATTCTGAACGCAGCAACCACCCTTCAGGTGTCGAAAAACGTTGACCTCTCAGTTTGTTTTTCACGTACAAGAATAAAAAGAAGTCATTTGGTGACAAGTCAGGACTATACGGCGGATGACTCATCAAATCGATGTTTTGAGTGGTTAAAAATGCAGTTGTTTGAGCCGATGTGTGACAGCTCGCATTGTCGTGGTGAAGAGTGATCCGTCTTCGGGGGTTGGTTTTCCTCATTGATTGGAAAACAACTGGCAAACAAATGATTGTGTACCACTCAGAATTGACTGTTCTCCGTTGTTCTAGTGGTACGGTTGCGACATGTCCAGTTTTCCCGAAAAAACAGGCGATAATTTGCTTGGAAGAACTTCGTGCGCGAACAACTTTTATTGGATTCGGCTCATCTTGAAACACCCATACAGTCGACTGCTGTTTACTTTCGGGCTCATACGCGTAAATCCACGATTCTTCACCTGTCGCTATGTCATAAACGTGTTTTGAAGCACCGCGATCGTATTTTTTGAGCTTTTCTTTCGACCAATCAACACGAGTCTTTTTTTGAACGATTGACAAATTGAGTGGGATCCAACGCGAACAAATTTTTTTGACATTCAAATGTTTATGCAATATTGAATGTATGCTGGTCCCACTAATGTGTAAGGTTGACTCAATCTCACGATAGGTCACATGACGATCTTGCAATATCAGTTCGCGCACAGCATCAATGGTTTCCGGAACAACAACTGTTTTTGGACGACCTTCACTAAATTTGTCTTGGAGTGAACTACGACCTAGATGGAATTCACCATACCATCGATAAACAGTGGTCCTTGATGGAGTTTCATCGCCAAAAATTAAATTAAGTTTATCCATGCACTCTTGCTGACTTAATGCACGTCAAAAGTTGTAAAAAATAATCGCACGAAAATGTTCACGATTTAATTCCATTTTTTGGCCGAGATTAATCCTTTAAGTTACTGTGAACAACACATAGCGCTCGTATGTCAAAACGTTCTGAGTACGTATAACCGCAAAAATGTCAAACTTTACGATGGAGCTGTCAGTTGTCAGATTGCAACATTAGGGTTGTCCAATCCCGAAATATAAAAGGCAACGTTCGTATATTCTTTCAGGTTAAAAGCCAAATAACATTTGACCAACATGGCTTTATTAGTGGACGCTCAACAATAACAAATCGAAAGTATGTTTCGCCGAATATCTGTCTCAGTTATTAGATGAAAGATCACAGGTTGATGTTATTTTTACAGATTTCTCGAAGGCTTTCGATAGGCTTGATCATTTAACCTTACTTAGCAAACGTTCAGCGTTTGGCATGAGTTATCATTATTTTGAATTCCTTCGCACCTACCTAGTGAACTGTACACAGTTTGTTTGGAACAATAATCATAAGTCTGTTAGTTAAATTTCTAAATCAAGGTTCAAATCTGGGGCCACTAAAGTTCCTAATTTTCATCAATGATATCACCAATGGCATTCATGTTTAAAAATTGTTATTTGCAGACGATCTTAAACTCCTCTCTTGTGTGAAAAACCAAATGGATTGTGAAAACTTACAAAATAATATTGGTGTACGATAAACAATCTCCCCCTAAACTCGAGTAAATGTAAAGTTATGACCTTTGGACGAAGTCATACTATTGTTGATTTCAACTATAAGATTGCTTCGTGTCTGCTGGACAGAGTTAGTGAAGCCAGGGACCTAGGAATTATATTCAATGGCCATCTCAACTTCAACAATCATACTAACGCATCAAAAATGTGTGGCTACATAATGAGAAATACAAGACAATTTACAAAAGTCAATTGCCTCAAAACTCTGTATAGTGCAGTTATAAGAACTAAATTGGAGTACTCGTCGATTATTTGGTCGCCACATTATAAGTTGTATATAGATAAATTCGAACTTGTGCAAAAAACGTTTGCGAAGTTCATGTACTTCAAAAAATATGTGATATACCCTGGGAGGGGGTTTGAGCACGAAGTGTTATTATCCGATCTGAGTCTGGAGAGTCTAGAGCAGCGCAGATTTATAGCCCATTGCCGATTTGTTTATAAACTAATCAACTATGAAATTGATTGCCCATTTATACTGGAGCATTTTAAGTTTTTAATCCCGAGAGCTGAGTCTAGAAGTTCATGTTTGTTTTATCCCCCACCTGGTCAAACAAATATCCATTTTGCCTCTCCTATTTTTAGGCTATCCTTTTGCTATAATATGATTCACAAAAATATTGAGTATACGGTAAGGAGGAATATCTTACATAACCTACTGAAGCTGTTTGTCCAAAGTAGCACAGTAACATGTTCTTAACGCTGTGTCTAAGTATATTAAAATATATTGATATGGTTACTCGGTCACGTTTTGTAATAATAGTTATGTAATTCATTCAGGTTTGTTAGTCATAGTTGTATACAGTTAGCGTTTTTTTTTCTTTTATTCTCTGATGTTTATGGACTTTTAATGTTTTCATCTTTTTTTTGTTAGATCTCATAGGCTATATTTAGTTTATTTAGTATAGTTAATATTAACCCTGTAATTGGTGTAATACTGTTGGGTTAAATAAAGAAATAAACAAATATAGGTACCCAATTTCTTTTCTCATTCAGTTTTGATCTCCCAGGTTTGAAAAGATCTTTGACAGTTCCATATTGAGGAGCTTTTGTTATATTCTAGTCACCGTGGACGGGAAATTTTGATAATGCATTTATTTTTAGCAAACTAATTTTTTGTTTCGAAAGCAGAGTACAAATGTGACATGGGATAGACTAGAAAACCGCTTTTTACGATATTTATGGTACAAGACTGGCATAAACAATGATAACAATATTTGTCTACCAGACAGTAGATTGTTTTTCTATTCTGGATTGGCCCAAGAAGACTCATGTCATTATTATATATAAACTCATTATTAATAATGTTGTGTCTCCTGAACTTAGGTATAGGTAATCTCAGTATTAATGTCCGAGTTCGTAACTTTGAAACCTCAAGTTTATTTGCATTGTCTTTCAGGCTAAAATCTAAAACTTTTCCTATATTTAGAGTTTTAGACATTTAAAACTTACATTTTTTAGATTGCTTTAAAAAGAACATCAAATTCACATGAAAACAATATTTTCACAATTACTTAGGAGTGCGATGTGGGCCAATCACAGAGCAGCCTAACATTTCTTTGAAAAATGCCGAAATGAGGAAATAATTTCAAACGGGTTATTACCAAAAATGGCATTCAGGTCAAAAAAATTAACATACATGACAATTTCTATCAAAACAACCATGTGAGAATAAAATTACTACTCTATTCAAGTAGTTTATGTACACGTATAGTCGGGTCGAAATTATTACAGTATATACGTGATGAACTATAATAAATATTCTTGGGCAACTGAAAATGTTTAAAATTCACACATTTTTTTACCAGAATAAAAACATTAGGGTGTACATTTGTTGTAACGTATCTGTTAATTTAGTTACGAAATAATTAATCATCGCTGTACTTGATTTATAAAAAATTCTTTTGCTGAGTTTATCGACGAGGTCGTTGGCATTTCAATTTATATAATTTCCCAAAAAATACACGAAATTTCCATTAGTATACCGGCAGGTGGTTTAGGAGACGTGCATTTGAATTTATACGATGCTGTCAACATGATTACACCTCACGCCAATTACCACACACTGACGTGTTTCGCCTAGGGAGAAAGACACCAAGACATGGAGGACTAACAAACGTATTCTATGAACGCGAACATTTAGGTCAGACTCAAACCTAATTTTTTTTTTTAACTACCCTAAATGTTTACATTTATGTAAACTTTTGGCCAATTTTGAAAAGCCTATAGATGTTTTCTGAATGATATTTGTGGCATATTTTTCAATGTCTTAAGTACTACTTAGGAAATAACACCACAGTTAAGAAAATTGCTGTATATTCCAAACGTTTCGGGGTCTAGGTCAGACCCCGTTGTCAATGGTTAAGAAACTATCGATAAAAAAGGAAAAATTCTAAGATGTAAATTAAAATATTTGACAATATGTATTATTTGATTTCTGACGTAACTAAGAGAATTTTATTTGTAATATACAGGGTAGCACATAAACTTCTAAAGATCATATAATCATAAAGTTCCTTCCAAATTGGAAGAATTTGAAAGAGAGATCTTCAGAATTTTATGTGGCGCTCCTAGATGCGACTTTGTTATAAGATAGTGCATTCGCCAAAAATGCTACCAAAGAATTTTCTTGATTCAGTGATCCCATTAAAATCATAAGGGAAAAATCTAGGAAAAAACCTTATGAACTATCCCGATACTGGGTTGTTCACAAGTACATGACCATAGCAATTTCTTCCTTAATCATGATCGATATCTTGGAATTTGATGTTTGGGACGAAATGATCCCTTTCTGTGTGTTTAAAATGATCCCTGGAATCATTTTACCCCATTAGTATTTCTTGTTTTTACAGATCATGCCGAGAATTTATATAAGCAAAGTAATCGCCAAAGTTGCCATAAAGAACAAATGCAAATGGCATTAGATGCTGTCAGAGATGGTATGCCTTACAAAACCGCAAGTAGAGAGTTTAAAGTCCCTGTGATGACATTAAAAAGAAGAGCCAAAGGTAAAAATAAAATAGCTGTAGGCTCCGCTAAAAAGTTAGGTAGCAACTAAACAGTATTTAACCTAGAACAAGAACAGGAACTTATTGATTACATTAAGGACATAGAATCTAGAATGTACGGGCTGACGACACAGGATATTTTGACCTTAGCTTACCAACTGGCACAAAAAAAGGAAAAGCTGAACAAGAATGGCTTCGTAGGTTTAAATCTAGACATCCGGACATTACTTTGAAAAACGTGCAAGAAAAACATTATTTTCAACCTCATCGGATATTTAATGTTGACAAGACGAGTTTATGCACTGTAACAACAAAAAATCGATAGTGTTTGCACAAACAGGACGTAAACAGGTGGCGCGAGTGACTTCAGCTGAGAGAGGTGAAACAACAACCAGAGTGATTTGTACCTCAGCTTCTGGAACTTTTGTTCCTCCATTTTGAGTTCCAATTTAAAAAAAAAAGTATTAAAGAAAATAAATTGGAGATGTATTCCCAAGGAACAAATAGAATATATTTAAATTTACATTTGGCATGATTTATTTAAAAATAATAATCATCAATAACCCATTATTCACTTTGAGAAATGAACAAATACAATAAAGTAGTGAATTAATTTTTTTTGTTTTCACATACGACCGAAATCAACACATTCTTCAAACTCAAGTGGGCTAGATTAAGCTGTGCTCTTTATTCGTAAATCCTTGTTTAATAACAATGGCCATCTACAAATAGGTAATATGGGCAAGTCCCATCTTTCGAGTGCAAATATAACGTGATTGTGGTTAATCGCATAACGGAAATTACGGATGCACCCAATGTTCAAGTGCAAGTTTCGTTTCTCTCCATACAGACCTTCTCCGTTGAATTTGCTTGTCAGTATCGACAGGGTCCGGTAGCCCGACAGGGGACCATTACTTATCCTAAACTGACTCTTTTAACCATCATCACTCGACTAACACTAATGTATTTATACGTGTTCATTCGGTTTCCTTTATTACTGCCATAGTATTTTTTTGTCATCACCTTTTAATATATTGGCTTCCGAGTTCCATTCTCATGCGAGACTTAATAATGGCTGAGCACCCGCTGGGTATTTTGTAACAATCATTTTTTTTTAGATTGTAATGCAAGCTCATTTGACAGCGCAATCAGTTAGTCGTTACTTTGAAATGAATTAATTAAATAGTGCATTGTGACATGATTTTCATAGGAATGTCCATTTCAACAGAAATAAACAATAATTTGGTCAAGTGCGAGTTGGAGTCGCATACTAAGGGTTCCGTACCACCTTCAAGATTCTAATATTCCAGTTTCAGACAAGCAGGGAATGAGTGCATTTTCTTATATTCACACTAATATCTTTTAAAGAAAGCGTTTTATATTTATAAAAAATATACACTTTCATTTTCCACACATAGACTTTTTATTTTATCTGCTTCATGATTCGCTTGATTTTCATAAAAATATGTATTTAATTTTCTAATTAATATTACAGTTTTATTTTACTATACACTTTCAGGTAAGCCTTTTATAATCTACTCTCTGAATTTTAGGCTCTGTAGATTGAAAGATAAAGGGGAAAGTAGGTCAAGTTTTAAATAATAAATTATTAAATATTTTATACAAATTATTTAAAAATACAAATAAAATATATTTTTCAAACTTCTAGATAATGTAGGTTCTAAAGTGGGAATTAAGTCGATGTTTAATATTTTTGTTAATATCTATTAAACAAAGGATTTAAAAATATGATATATTTGTAATTCACATAATGAATATTTTATTTGATACTAGATTTTAAGTCAAGCTTTGCAACAAAAAAATATTAAGCAAAAACAGTTCGGTAGTTATTACGTGATGAGGTAACAAACAAACAGACAACTACAATTTTATAATAGTATATAGATAAACTAATATAACATCTAATTAACATAGAAAACCTGCACAAAATTTGCTTTTCTAATATAAACTCCAATTCTCTCTTTGCAATATACCTATTGCATTACGGACGGTCAGAAGTCAGAAAAAAACATACGCTATTAATTTCATACACATTTTGTACATTTTTTTGCCGCATTTACAATTCATCGGATATGAGCTTCAACTTGCAAGTTAATAATTCAACAAATTTTATTTGGCGCTTATAGAAATTTAAATTAAGAATTAAATCACACGTTAGGATTAATACTTAAGTCATAACAAAAGAGTGGCAATTATTTTAATTCTCCTGAAATTTATAACCATTACTAATGATTACACAAGGAAATAGAAGCAGAGACAGGAGATAACAAGAAACGGGAATGATAATTCGCTTTCGCTTCCATCGTTCAGTCTCAAATGACTGCCGCGCTTTTTTGTTATTTAAATTTTAATCATTTTCTCCTTACTATATCTTACCTAATCTTTGTCAGAGATTATAAATTCCAATGTGTGTGTTTTATTATTCCTTGTATCCCGAAATTAGTGGCTCCCCAATTTTCTTTGACAGGCAAATATTTTTCAATTTTTCCAATTTTATAACTTAGTCTGGTATGTAATAAATATTTAGATTCCTAACAGTAGATTTTCTTGACATCTGGTACCTCCTACCAGTGACAGGGTCATGACCCCGCCCCCAAGTTATACTAGTCAAGTTGAAAAATCTCTGAAGATAATAGAATTTACCTAAATTAAATCAAAAATATATATTCAAAATATGTTGTTTTGAGAAATGCATAACCCGTCCTCCAAGTCTTTGACTGCCAGCGGTCCTGCCTCCTACAGCTATTTTCGCCTTCTTCAAAGGGGTTAACAGTCCGACCTGACACCTTCATCCTATAGCCACGAGTCTCCTCTAATATAACTGGGAAGTATTTGAATCGACCAAACAGACATTTTACAAATCTCGTTTTAATGTTATATAGTGAACTAGCAGACCCGGCCACGCGTTGCTGTGGCTGAGTGATTTAAGACAGATTTGAAAGACAAATTTAACACAAATTAACATAACATTTTTATAACATTTATTCAATAGTATATATACTCTAAATATCTTTAATCGTAATGAATCACAGTTAATGTTCAATGAAGCGCCAGTCGATGTACAATATTTTTGGTCAAGGCGCCATCTGTTCCTGACTTATGGAACGTACGATTAATAACAACAACCAACGTTGATGATCAGTTTATTATTAATTATTAAGACCATTAATTTAAATAATAACTATCCTATCATCTAAGTTGGACCAAATTACATATATATGCCAACTTTCATGAATATCGGTTTACTCGTTTTTGATTTTATTCGGAACATACACAGTGACACGGATTTTTTATATATTAAGATATTACATGATGCGTTTGAAAATTTAATTTTTATTTTCCATTTAATTCTATAATTTTTTCCCAAAATTAATATTGAGGTTTTCTAGTATTTTTTTTAAATTTCAAGTGAGCCCCGGTACCCCTAAGTATTTTCAAAATTTTAGGTATTATGGTTTCGGAAATAAAGTGGTAAATGGGATTTTTTTATATTTTTTTATTAATATCTTGTAAACAATTAATTTTATAAATATAAAAAATATATATTTGTATTCCTCATAATGAGCCCTTTCATTTGATTTATTGCATGATGCGTTAAAAAACATTTTTTTTATTTTCCGTTTAATTCCATAATTTAGCCCCCAAAATTAATATTAAGGATTTCTTCGTATTTTTCCTGTAAACAAAAAATTTTAGGTCTTATAGTTTCAGGAATAAAGATGGAATAGATATTTTTTTTATATTTTTGTTAATATATTTTAAAATATATTTATTTTAAAAATATGAAAAAAATATATTTGTATTCTTCATTATGAGCCCTTTAATTTGATATATTACTTGATCCGTTTGAAACAACTTTATTTTTTTATTTTCCATTTAATTCTATAATTTGCCCCCCAAAATCAATATTACGGGTTTCGCCTTATTTTTTCAGTAAAATTCAGGTGAGGCCCTATACCTCTATTTTTTTCAAAATTTTACAGCTTATGGTTTCGGAGATAAGGGGGGGAATGGGTAAAATTTTTTATATTTTTGTTAATATCTTTTAAATAATTTATTTCAAAAATTTGAAAAAAATATATTTGTTTTCGTCATAATGAGCCCTTTCATTTGATATATAACATGATGCTTTAGAAACCATTTTATTTTTATATTTTCCATTTAATTCTATAATTTGACCCCCAAAATTAAAAGTAGAGGTTTCTCCTTATTTTTCCAGTAAACTTCAGGTCAGACCCTGTACCTCTGATTTTTTTTCAAATCTTTACGTTTTATATTTTCGGAGATAAGGGGGGGTCTATTCTGACTTTGTTGTCAATAGCTTTATATTTATTATAAATATAAAGCCACGGTTTTTTAAAGTAGGGAAATGTCAATTTTTTTTACACAAACGTGTAAAATTGAATGTCACGATATTTGTAACAGTTTTCATTTTGATACTTTTGGTGTCAGTCAACTTTTAAAAATAAAGTAAAACATTCTATTTTCCGCAAATCGTAAAAATAAAGTCAAAAGTTCGTAATCGTCAAAGATGTCACATACCTAAATATATTTCCAAATTTAAATCTAAGATATTTCAGAAAATTGTTATTGATGTCACAGGTTGTTTAAACTGTTTTCATTTTGAGTAATCTGAATGCGGTTCTTTTTTAAATATAAATTATTTCACTATCGACTTATTGTTCATAACATTCTAGATCAAAGCAAACACCCTTTTGATGGAATGTTGTAATTTATATTTCTGTGGGAAGGAAAGTTATTTATATTAAAAACGTATACGCGTTGCAGAAAATAAATAACGTATCAAAGAAAGTTTCCCAAAGCTATCAGCAAGTGGTATCACCTAATTACCCGACTATCTTGGCTTATCGAGTGGGAATTTATCCACTTAACGGTACGCCAAAAGAAAATTTGCCGAAATGCTAAACTGAAACGCCACGGGAAATCGCATTATTAAATTCTACCCCCTCGATACGTGAAGTAAAGGGATGCTGACGAACAATCAGACACATTCTAATACGCTTTTTAATAATGTAGCAAGCATGTAAAATTCATGAGGGTTTAGACAATAATGTAACGTTTTTGTTTGATCGAGATGGACTGTTAAGGATTATTGTGTTCGGATTTTTTCTTGTGGAGACAAATACACTCATGGCAAATTTATTGCATATTTTAATTTATGACTGTCAGTTTTTTATTATAACCTCTTCAATATATTTTTTTATATTTTCTTCGTACAAGGTTCCTGAACATAATCTAATCTACAATAGAATTGTTGACTTTAGCGAATACACATATTGCTCTTGGTTTAACAGTATCACAAAACTAAATTTACAATTAATAGCGAGTACAGGAATTTGATACTTACCTTTCGGTTTTGACATCCATCTTTTAATTTTTCTAAGGACATTAATTACGTCTGCTAATATGTTATCTAATACGTCTTTTGAGCAAGTCCTATACATGTTTTATATGATTTAGATCAGGGCTTCTCACAGGTCAGTTCAATTCTCGGGCTACATGAGCCGTGCATTATGATCCATAAAGACAAATCTTCAAATCCTATGAACATGATCTAGCAGAATATTTCTAACATACCGGTCGGCAGTCATACGTTGATTAACCTCCATAACTTCCTTATCCCCTTCTGAACTTACACCAGCCCAATGCAACTGAGCCTCGACCAAAATTAATGTTTTTAAGTATGAGGCACAAAATTTCGTCCATCAAACTCCCAAAGTTGGATATGTTTCTCGTCGCTGAATAGAACAACACTCCATTCATGTGACGAAGAAGTAGTACAGGAACATTTACTGGGCCTCGGGCTAATAAACCTTGTTCTGCTAACTTCTAACTGTTTTACTGCTTACATTTATTTCTTTAGCTGGCTGCAGCTCATTTCGTAATTATGAAGCAGTTGTGGGTAGGTTTCTTAAGGAAGTTAAAGTCACAATATGCTTGTCTTGGAGAGTTGCACACCTGTGTCTTCCCTGTTCAGGGCTTCATTTAAAGCGAGACACTGTCGACGGATGCATATTTGCTTGTTAAGGCATCTCAAACTGTTAGACTTCTCGCTAAGATTAACAACGCTTGCCGATATTTGCTGATGGTACTGATTCTGAATGCCCGTCCTGTTAGGTAAGTCCTGGGTCATCCTCATGGTGGTTCTTCGGATTCCTTTTTCCTGCCAGATCCTGTCAAAAGCTTTCTTGACATCTCTTTCCGTACCTTCCATGACATCCTCTACCAGCCTCATCACTTGGACCTCCGTTGAATATCCTTCTCTATCAGTACTGTACCTAAGGTATCTTCTACAAGATCATTCTGTCCATGATCTTGTTGGTGTACCTCAGTAGGCTGCATCTGTAGTTTTGTGGGAGTTTTACTGTTCTTTCCTTGTTTCATTATTAGTATATCTTCTACTTTGTATCGTTGGTCCTCCAGTATGTTGTTAAACAATCTTCTGTCTATATACTCCTCTGGAAGCTCCTTCAGCATTCGATTCGTGATCCTGATCTGCTCTTCGGTTGGTTGTGGCCTTCTTACACTTCTAGCACTACTTCTTCTTCTTCGAATTCCCTGTTATCCTGGATCCAAAATGAGTATTAATTCTCCCTTCATAGCATCTGGGAATACTTCTGCCTTGTCGTCTGTTCTGTTTTTTTTTGTCCTGCAATGGTACAGCTACGTTTGCTTCTTTGTGCCTCTTTATTCACTTAATTATTTAGTAGTTTATGTTCTTATTGATGAGCAATTCTTGCAGGCAGTTCTCGCTCCTGTATTCTGCCGGTTCTATTTTTATTTCCTTGTTTACCCTGTCGATCGTCCTTTTTACTTGAGTCCTAGATTTTTCTGTATCTTCTCTTTTGCCAATTTCTCTCACGTATTTTTTCCTTTAGTCATCTTGATATGTGTCCTGTGTAGATTTTCCTCATTACTGTTGTGTTGACTCGGTGTGTTTCTATGACTTCCTCCCTGATTCGTCTTACTTCTTCGTCTTCCTTGCTGTCAGATCTTCCTCTTCGATCCTCGATGCCAGTGTCCTTGTAAATCTCTCCTAGTTGGTATGTTCCTGCGTTGTCTCGATCCCATAGTATATGTCGTTGTTCTGTAGAATAAATACCTCTCCTTGTTGGGTGGTGGGTTTGTTCCGTTGGCACAGACTCCTTAATCGAGTATTTAGCTATAGGGTCCCGCAGAGATATGTATTAAATTATATATGTATATATTAAAAGGTAATAATTAAATTCTCCTCAAAACTCTCAAAATAACAAAACCTAACAAAATAAATATTGTGAGCTAAGTGTATGTATTTGTTGAAACAATCGACCTAATTTTAATTGATTTGACACTCTATGTAGTTCTCTGCCGTTGTTACCTATGAGGAATAAATCATCTGCAAATCTGAGGTGGTTTAGTCTAGTACCATCCATATTATTGCTTTTGGTGTTCCATTCCAGTGTTTTAAATAGTTCTTCCGAAGCTAGTGTAAACAGTTTAGATAAAATGGTGTCCCTGTTTAACAATGCTATTGTGCTGGTCGCAGTTTTTTCGCCTATTCTCCCTTGAAAATATTTTAAATAAATAAATAAAATAAATAAATAAAGCTTTATTGCCCAACAGTAATAAACTATTAACAGTACAATATTAAGGAATCCACAAAAAAAACAGCTAGCAAACAGTACTAAAAAATAACAACAAAAATAAACAAAATAAACAAATACTCGATAACTGTGATATCAAAAATAAAGTAAACTAAAAACTATAAACTAAATAAAGCGTTGGCCCTACTCAAAATAACAGGCAAAGAGTCTGCATGAATATCACATTCCCTGCAAATGGGGTTGAAGTTTTGTGTCATACAAAAAACAGGAGAGTTTATGCCTAAGATAGTTTTGTAACGACTACGCCTAAAAACCCCTGGTTCTCTGAGACAACAGAAGGTACATTGAAATTAAACTGTGATAACAAGTTCACTGCGTCTATTTTATTATGCAGAAGCTTGTATAGAAAAGTGAGCGAAAATATTATTCGCCTGAGCTCCAAAATTTCCACATTAAATCTCTTACACATAAGTTGCTCATTAACTCCTCTATTGGGATAGACTCCATCAATTTTAAAACAAAGATACTTAAGAAACTTTCGCTGTACACTTTCTAATGCTAACTTCTGATAATTGTAAAATGGTTTCCACACGATCAAGGCATATTCTAGCCTGGAGCGTACGAAAGAATAATAAAGTACTTTCAGAGCATCTATACTACGAAACGATTTACAGTTTCTAACAATAAAGCCATATAATTTACTAGCTTCGGCAATTTTAAGGTAAATGTGTTCATAAAAATCCAACCTAGTATCAAACCACACACCAAGATCCTTAATTAAAGTCGCGCGTGGAAGGCAATCATCTCTTACCATATAATTAAAATCTAGACAAGCATTCTTCTTGGTAAAAGACATTATTTTGCACTTAGACACATTCAAATGTAAATTATTCTGCAAGCACCAGTCACTAACAACATTAAGATTCGCTTGTAGAAAATAGCAATCATCAATACCTGTAATCTCAACAAAGATTTTTAAATCGTCAGCATATAATAAATTGTTACACTTAGTCTACTTGTTAAGTCATCAATGAAAAGAAGAAACAGCAGAGGTCCCAGATTTGACCCCTGAGGAAACCCTGATGTAACAACGTATTCGTTTAATTTAAATCCATTATAGAAAACAGGTTGGATTCTGTTGTCAAAATAAGAATTTAAGAAAGTAATGAGTTGACTACCGATTCCAATTTTAGCCAATTTACAAAGTCGGTGTAAATAACATCCACTTGACTTTTATTATCTAGACATTCCGCCAGGTACTGAGTTATAATAGTGAGGTTAGTAACAGTCAACCTTTTCTTCAGAAATCCGTGCTGCGAATCAGTAATTTGATGACATATATAAGGATAAATGTGATCGTACAAAACCATCTCAAAAACCTTGGAAAAGTTCGACAATATAGATATTGACCTATAGTTCTCGATAGCAGATTTGTCTCCGGATTTAAATACCGGACATATTTTAGCTGATTTCCAAGTAGAGGGAAACGTTAAGGATCTTAGTGATAGATTTTATACGATACTGAGAGGAACATCCAGAACTCTAACACAATCTTTAATAAGAAAAGACGGAACACCATCATATCCAGATGTAAACTTATTTTTCAGCTTCTTCATAGACGGAAACACAGTTAGCTCGGAAATAGTTGGTAATTCAAAATTTACGTGCGTGATGATTAAGCCTAACAGGCTTAATTTCTGAAAGTAAGTAATCGGGTGCAATCGCTTCAATACCAAAAATGATTATGTTGCACTTTCGCTTATTTCTCTGGTTAATTTCCTCAATAATTTGTTCGAACGGAACAGGTTCCACGGCAGATGAACCATGGCTAGTTTTTAGTTGCTGAATGTCATTCTGCAACTGCAAAATGAGGGCTTTCAATCCTTTTAACTCGTTACCGAATTCTCTACACTTGGAACATGACCACTCTAAACCTTTATCAGTGATATCATTAATGACTTTCACTTCCTCTAGGGCGATGCCCACACATGAGTGCTTATATGATTTACTGCAGACACAGCAGCCTATCATGAGGCTATTTTTAAAGTATTTATTGCAGCAAGCACATTGTGTAGTAGATGGCATCTTTAATTTGTTCTCGTTATTTGTACTTCAAATTTCTTTACTCAATAATAAGACAGTTGGTACTATAAAACCAATCTAAAATGCTACGCCAATGCCAAGAGTATAAAAAAATGCGAAAATATCTTGTGCCAATATAGAGGTTAGATGATGACACTAAATTGAAAACTAACTAAATAAGTAATCGTTGATACAGGATATAACTCTCGTGGATTCTCTAGTGCCTTAATAAACTTGTGCACACCACTTATAATTTAAATTTGGCCAAAAAATACTGATTTTGCAACTCTAAACAAGGAGTAAATATAAACACTACCGAGTATTCGTACGATAGGTGTACCCCCAAATGATTTCAGCGAAGTCAGCGAAGGATGGATATAGATGGTCTATCGCCTATTCCACTGGTTGGTAAAAGTAAAATTAAAAGTTAAACTATTAGTTATAATTATTAAAGTAGTTTATATAAATGTGATGGAAGGTATATAGGTATGTAATTTTCGATATTTGTCTTATCCCATTTTTTGAATACCAATATTACCTCAAAGTTACACCATTTAGTTGAAATTTTACCCATAACGAGGCATTTGTTCACCAGTACTGCAGTAATGCTTCCCGTAAAGTTTATCCTCCCAGTTTTAACATTTCTGTATTAACTTGATCTTCTGAACCTCTTTTGTTTTTCAGTTGTTTCAATGTGAATTTTGAGAGCTAACTAGAAAATAAAAACTGTATAATGTGATCTATCTTCTAGATTATAGTAAACAAAGGTGGTGTATCTTTAGTATGCGAGTCAAACTCATACTTGGCCAAATTATTTCCGTAAGTAAATAAATGCTACTTTCTTAAATATTTTTTAACTTGAATTTATTTCGAAATGTAACAATATTCCTGGGTATCAAATGTTTAATTTCTCATTAAAAATGTGTTGAGATTGATTTCTATAAAATAATGAGATTTTTCTAGAATTCCCGTCGTTATTACGAATAATTTCACATCGAAAGACTATAAAGCATGCACAGTGCATCGGTATTTAATTCGTTTTTGTTATGAAAGGCATGTCAATAGAGAGTCAATACAATGAACGTTCCTAACAATGGCATGTTCGACGTGTGTTGATAATAGTAGGGTCCGTTGATTTGATTCCCAAGACAAATTCCCCGATAAACCATACCTTTACATCGTTCATAATGTTGGGTGTAACTGTGAGAGAACGACTATGTAATTTGTAACGGAGGATATGATTAGTTTTTGCCAGTCTATCCCGCTGTTGAGAACTCCATTCATTACTGACCTGTTCCCCGGTGACGCCTGGTGGCGTCGTCGATTTTCTTTCGATTCCACAGTCCAACCCCGTCGGTATTCGGAGCTTTGTTTGACTTTTAAGAAACATTTAAATTTGGGGCGTTTTGCTGTAGAAAAGAACGAATTGTGTTCCTTTTGTGTTACCGGAAAAAGAAGCTGAGAGATGGACGCCCATTCTTATTATTACGCACTTTACGTAAATGCATTTTTGAACGGGATTATTTTTCTTTGAATCGCCCATCAAATTTTCTCTCAACATAAAAACGAGGGGTTAGATAAAAGACTTTGGGGATATATGAGAAGAAATGTAATTTATTGGGGTAACGTCAAAGTGCGTTTAATTTCATAAAACAAAATTGAACTATTTGATCATATTGGCACTTGATTGATTGATTTTACACACTTGTTAAATATAACTTTTTTTAAATCCCGTTTAAAACTTTACATTCTTTTGGGTTCCTGATCGTCATGCCTGTCTATTCTGTCAATCATTATCAGCTAGATTTCTTCTGGTAATTCCCAGTATCCTGGTTTTAGATGGTATATATACCCCGATTTCTTTATTCCTGAGGCGTCCATTCTACAATGTTTTTAAAGAGTTGTTCTTCGCCCATTCATCTCACGTGTCCATACCAATTATTTTATACGTTCTTTCTAATTTTATGTGTCTTCTTATTTCTTGTTTTCTTATACGTTCGTATCTGGATCTGCTTGTTTCTTCTCTCAAAAATCCATTTCAACCGCACACAAGTTTCTTTTTTGTTTCTGCGAAATTTGCCAAAATTCAGAACCATGCACAAATACGAGCTGTAATATAGTATTTTTAACCGACCTCCAAAAAGGAGGAGGTTATCAATTCGTCGCGTATTTTTTCGCTTTTTTTTTGTATGTATGTTACCTGATTTCTTCTCCTGTGGTGCACCGTTTTGAATGAATATAGTCTTGTTTAATAGAGTATGTATCCGGATTGGTGAAACTTCAAATTTTGGAAAAGAATTCTATTGGTAAAGTGATAAAAGTTGTGAATGAACACATGCGTGCATGGAAATCGACCAATATCCCTAATGTTTTAGTCGATTTTTCGATAACTCCTTATGGATTTGTATAGTTTTTTAACGTTTAATCTATTAAGGAAGATCCTTAGGTGATCTCATATACTTTTGTGCGACGTGCAACTTGCAGTTTTGCAGAAAATCGCCGAAAATTCCAAAATTCTTATCAAAAATTTCATCGAAATGACATAACGGACATTTCCTCATAAATATTTTAATTCCAACGTAAGAGTGCGGTAATTTTAGGCACTGGAAGTTTTAATTGCGAATTTGAAAATTTTCTATGTACATCTCAAGCATATAGGTAGTAAAGCATAGTATTTTCGGCTCCTTAAATCAATGAGTACCAAGCTCGTTTTGTTTGTATACCAGGCAAATACCTATTTAAATGCAAATTTTTCCATTTTGCGAAGACGGTGCTTTTGGTTGTCACATTCTCCCGGCCTAATAGAAAATTCAGTGACAACATACGTCAAACTTTAAACTGCTATTTGGTACGTTTATAGACAGGGTGTTTAGTTATAGCAAACAAAATCACAAAGTAAAGTGATAGAAGGAGTTGAATTTATATGAAGATTGAAATATAGGACGGACTAGAATGATAGTGGTCCGTAGGCAGCCATATATACAGGATGGTTGGAATATAGGGTGGACTGGACGTTTGGTGGTATAAAAGTGTTGGAAAAAATGTGAAATTAAAATTATATAGGGTTATTAAAAAACTGTTATATGATGTGGACATAAGCAAATCATATAAAGGATGGTTGAAATATATGTTGCAGTTGAATTATATTTATACAATGTGATTAAAAAATTATTTCTTTTATAGTCCATAAGAAGTTGCATAAAGTGTGTAAAGGAATTAATGTTACACAGGACGATAATATAAAATGTAAAAAATGAAGTAATTTATAGGCTAGCCCACAAGGAGTTATATACTACGGATGAAATATAGAACGGATTTGACTCCGTAAATATGGGATGGATTCTACTCCGTCCTATAGAAGGCAGCTAACAAATTTATGCTTGTCCGTGGGCAGTCGTATGTACAGGATGGTTGGTACATAGGTTGGAGTGGAATTATCTATAGTTATACAGAGTTGTCAAAAAAAGTTGAAAAAAGGTTAGATGGCGTAATCCATAAGGCATAAATATATTTTGGGCTTATTAAGTCAACGCGTTCTAGTACATTTCGTTCGTAAAGATTTACCTGTCAATTTAAATAAGAAAGTATCATTGTGTAATTTTAAGGCTTTCGATGTTACCTGGTTCTGTCTATTAAGGTTATACATACAAAATAAAAAATAAAGAATGAAAACTACCTGAGTTCAAAAATACTAAAAAGTTGAAAATAAAACACTTTAAAATATATATATAACCGACTTCTACCTATAACTAAAAAGCTAAAAATAATTATAACAAAATACAACTCTAGCAAATAAATAACACATTCAATGTTGTTAGGTACCTACCCAGCAAGTAAACCTTTAAAGGTGCTCATTCTGTACAAATTAATTACCTACCATATATTTTTGAAGTCCCTGCCAAGCAACAATCAAGTTTGATGAATTAGTAGATAAGTACGCAATGAAGGATTTTAGATTTGCGTTCCATTGATTTTATTTTTAGGACTAGATATACACATCACTTACAACTTCTATCTTCCCCTGTTCTAGAACTAGATCTTCAAGTGGAATAGTATGCGTGCATATATTTTTTACGACACCAACAGACATTGAAAATAACTGTAAACGCGGTGTTGCAATATCTTCCCGGTATAATTTTGGTTAAATTATAATTTCATTTAAAAATTAAAAAAAAACGGTATTTTGAAAGCAAAGTTATAGGTGTAAAATTCATATTCATTTTCTTTCACAAAACTATTGTTTTTAGTTTGTTTTCATCTGAACTCTTAGTCATCAAAATATTTGCACCCTGTATATACTATGTATAATTTTGGGTTGACCTGTAACCCCCACCGGTAGCATCTACGTCTTAGCATTGCATTGGTGATGTTTGGCAAGGAAACGACAGCCTTCCTGGTGAACCGTTTGACTATCCTGTTGAATATACGGTCATGTTTTTCGCAGATTCCAGAATCCTGGTTTCTGCAGGTCCAGTTGCCCCAGGTAACCATTCCATCGGTCATTGTAATGCGTTCTTAGAGCTTCAGTGACTGCCCCGATTCAATGCGTTGGATCTGCGCTTGTCGTCCGGTTATCTTGTTCATTGTGCTGGTCTTCTCGCTCCGGACAGATCAAGGGTGACTTTATTCCTTTGTACATCTCGAAGAGAGTATTCAATATCTGTTAACCTGAAAATTTTATAATGAGATTCTAACCTAGAAAAAAGAAAAAACAGCAATGACATATAACGACTCCAGATTCGGGACCTCTGTGTGCTAGTTTCCCCGAAGATCCTAGATGTCGAGCCTTACATCTCGCTTCTACATATTTAACGATGTGTATCAAATACGTAACTAATTGTTCGAGAGGACATTTTCATGTAGGAAGCACAACTTGTGAAGATTCCCGACCAGAAACAATATACAGGATGTTCCTAAATTGGAGGTACAAACGAAAAGGGAAGAATAGTTTTAGGAAGACAAAGTCCCATAAACATGGGTCCGCAAACGTTTCGTTTTCAAGATACAGAGTGTTAAAGTTTGAATTTTTTTCAAGTTTTTTTCTCATAGTATCTGCACTTCACAAGATATTCAAATGAAATTTGGCATAGATATTACAATTAAGAGTTTACACCTTGTGACATGCCAATTTCGATTGCAAATCTACAGGGTGATATTTTTTCGGGAACACTGTCCACTGTTGTCCTTCAGAACTTTTTTTTGGTGAGCCACTGGTACTTTCAAAAATTGTAAAGAAAAGCTTTGTTGTTATACCAAACTTTATGTTCTCTTGTAGTTTTGTCGTATCTACTACCAATTTCGAGAAAAAAATTTGAATTATTAAACTAGCAATGATTCTTAAAGATTCGATAAACTGGTATAATCATCAAAAAATATGTATTACTGCAAGAAACGTACAACTCAAAAATTAATCATAATAAAAAAACTAAATAACAACAAAGGAACTAAACTACAGCAATTGTTGAAAATGTCCTCCCCCAACCCTTATACAAGCTTCTGTTCTTCTTCTCATATACGATCGAACTCTTTCAAACAGTCCTGGAGTATTCCTAATTGTATCAAACGCGCCTATTATACGATTTCTCAGTTCGTCTACGGTATTCACTGGCGTTATGTACACTAGAGATTTCAGATGGCCCCATAGAAAGAAATCTAAACTATTTAAATCTAGGGATCTGGCGGGCCATGGCTGATGTCCACCTCGTCCAATCCACCTGTTTACATAATTTTCGTTCAAATACTCCCTAGCCAAAAGTGAAAAATGAGCAGGAGCACCGTTGTGCATGAACCACATTTCACGTCGCATCCTAAGAGGTATATCATCCAATAACAAGGGCAAATCGTTCTCTAAGAAATGTTTGTATGATTGACCAGTAAGTCGCCCTGGCAAGAAGAAAGGACCAATCACATAATCGCCAATATTACCACCCCACACATTTAATGAAAAATCCTCTTGAAAATAAGCTTCTGCAATTGCATGTGGATTCTCCTCAGCCCATATGTGTTTATTATGAAAATTTATGATTGAAGTCCTTGAGAAACAGGCTTCATCAGTGAATAGGATTTGGCAATCAAAATGAGGATTGTTCAATAGTCTGTTGAGGTACCACTGACAAAAAATAATTCTTGGATGACAATCTCGAGGCAAGAGCGCCTGCACCCTCTGAAAGTGATAAGGATAGAGCAAAGAGTCCCGCAAGATCCGCCAAACAACTTGATGACTTGTATTTAAGGTAACACTAATTTTTCTTGTACTGGTTCCTGGATGTTTTTCTATTTCGTTCAGCACTGCCTCTTCGAGTCGTGGTGTTCTCACACTTCGTGGTCTACCTGAATTAATATTTTTCGCAGAAAAAGATCCAGTTTCTGAAAGACGCCTGTGAATATTAGAGAACATACAAAATTTTTTCTCGAAACCGCTAGTAGATACGACAAAACTACAAGAGAACATTAAGTTTGGTATAACAACAAAGCTTTTCTTTACAATTTTTGAAAGTACCAGTGGCTCACCAAAAAAAAGTTCTGAAGGACAACAGTGGACAGTGTTCCCGAAAAAATATCACCCTGTAGATTTGCAATCGAAATTGGCACGTCACAAGGTGTAAACTCTTAATTGTAATATCTATGCCAAATTTCATTTGAATATCTTGTGAAGTGCAGATACTATGAGAAAAAAACTTGAAAAAAATTTAAACTTTAACACTCTGTATCTTGAAACGAAACGTCTGCAGACCCATGTTTATGGGACTTTTTCTTCCTAAAACTATTCAAGGAATCTCCCCTTTTCGTTTGTACCTCCAATTTAGGAACACCCTGTATATTGTTATAAATTTCGTGGGTTTAATTAAGATTATAAAACTAACATTCACTATCACGTTCTAGACACTTTTATTTACATCAAATATTCACAACAGCTGATTTGAATATCAAAATAATAATACCAAATAAGCTCTTCGCCATAACTAACTCCTCTCCGATGCTGGGCCCCTCCTTTTAAAATTCGCATCGAATTCTTCTAGCAAAATCGAGTGTCAACTTTACAGTTGTCGAGTTATTTCGAGATTAAGTTTTTATCCTCATTAGAAAATTCCAGTCCTTGTTTTTTTTCCTCCCAGCGATTGGTGTCGTATTTGAATGAAATGTTTTATGTTACTCGCCAGGGACGGAGTGAATAATTTATAACAATATATATTTCAAACATATTTGCTACTAATTTACTAACTTATGAATTGGAAATAAAAATAGGTGTAGGTATATATTTATACCATAAGAATATCTTATCGACTTACCTGTTTATAAACACTTGAAGAATCTTCATGTGGTGTTAAAGATCCTGCATTTACTTCAATGTGTCAAAAACATTCTACCTTCAACTGCTTGTAATTATAATTGAATGATTGTCTATGTTTATCATAATAGCTCTTTCTGTCAAGTCAGTTGAAAAAAACATATACCAAACTCCTTAACTTATTTGCTTTCTTAAAATTGTTTGTTATTCAAGTCAAAACATTTCCCGAATACTGAGATATAACAACCATACCTTTTCCAGTCACATCAGAGCTGTTCCGCCGATACGCGAGATAAAAGTTAACATGTTAAGTTTCCAGGAATGCCCGATACGAAGTTAAAACTCGCGTTTCCAGAGTTCGAAAGTTTAAAGTCACATTCTGGAAGAACGGTCACGAAATCTACAATAACACTGAGGGGTACACCGACCGAATATAAATTCTCGACATACCTCGCTGCTGTTATTATTTTCGCAAATAGAAATTAAAAATTACTTCCAGTCAGTTGTCACACAAAAAAAGAGTAGAAGAGAAGGCCGATGGTTCAATTGTGCAAACATTTGGGCAATCGAATTTTCTGACTCGATGCTTTTTCTGCCGCAAAAAGTAAAGACACAGCACGAACGAAATATGGATTCTTGATAGCTCACAATTGAAATAATTCATTGTGTTTGCTCATATTCAGAACATTGCGTTCGTTTTTGTCTTTGACGACATTAATTTCGTACCGTTTTAGCATTTTGGAATGAACTAACCTAACCTAAATTTATAAAACAACTTAATTTTCGTTTAAATAACGAAAAAATAGCCACTTTGGTAAATGCTTTTAACATAGTTTAAATATGAATGTTTACGAATTCAAATAACGAGGAGGTTTTTTTCAATTCTTCTGACTCAAAATTGGCTTAACTGATTAGGACAAATCGTAAAGAACATAAGTTCAGAGTGTCTTATTCTATTTTCAGTATTTTATTAAACCAATTTTTACGTTATGAAAATATTTCAATCGATTCATTCGACTGAAATATTTTCAAAACTTTGTAATTTGATGTTGGTGAACGAGCAGGAAATAAATCTATGTAATACTCTAAAAAAATTGTTCATAATTTAAATTCAGAACATAACCATGGATAATAATTTATGGAAATTTCCATACCACCAAAACTTGACAATACTATATTCTGAGAAAACAGAGTATGAACTCTGAAAAACAATACAAATAAATATCCTAACAAATTTCTGTATATTATGTACAAGCCAATGTATTATAATAAACAATGAATGTGGCAATCTTTACATTGGAGAGACAAAGCGACCGCTGGACACCAGGATTAAGGAACAGCGCACAGCTACTCAAAGGGCGGAGCTAACGAAGTCTGGGCTAGCTAACCACGCATGGACCGAATACTACAACATCAACTGGAACCAGGCCAGAGTAACTCACAAGGAGCAGCATTGGTATAAAAGAAAAATTTATAGAGACAGCATATATAATCTCGAAAGAGAATATAATTAGCGAGCCCAGCGTCGAAATTAAAAACATTTGGAAGCCCTGTCTTCGGCCACTGTCGCTACGCATCACCGACAGCCAACCGCCAGATACGACGACGCTGATTGGACCGGATGGACCTGAGACGATGAGACGATAGCAGATACAAAGCTATTGAAACGTTGTGAGATCAACCTTTTCAAAAGGATGGAAATCCAAGGAATATTCGAGAAACAATGAATTGTCGACTGTATAAACATTTCTTTCAAATAGTAATCAAATATAAATCAAAATACTAAATTTAAAGCTAGTCTGTATTTTATATTTACATTTTAGAATGCCTTGAAAGTTTTTAGATCATATGTTAAAAAATGGGCAATTGCTTATGACATCAAAAATTTTGCAGACAATTTACAATTTAGATACCTACTCAGATTTTATAAATACATGTTATGATGATCCCATTTTGAAAGACGCAATTTGATTCAAATGCTTTTGTAATACCCTCTTCGAGGTGTCATTCCTTTGTACGCAAGACAATATATATTATATCTATATAAATATAATATATATTGTTTCTGGTCGGGAACCTTCATCAGTTGCGCTTCCCACAATTGAATGTCCTCTCGAACACTTCTTTATGCATTAGTAATGTTCATTATCCTGGATAGCAAAAACTTTTTTGTAAATCTATATGTTACAAAATCCAAAAGCTGATCACCACATGACCACAACAGTCATTTTAAATGATGTCTTGTTTGAGACTGCAAATTTGCCAACCTATTGAACTGAGATAATTGCCCACAAACGTAATTTTTTTAAACTAGATTATTTTCAACTCAACTGTTGCATTAATATTTGAAGACGCAAGATGTAAAACCGACATCTAGGATTTTCGAGAGAATTAGCACACAGAGGTTCCGAATCTGGAGCTTCCGTGTAATTGCTGTTCTCCCTTAATTCCTAGGACAGAATGTCACGATAAAATTTTTCAGGTTACTTCACCTGCCAGAGATATTGAATACTCTCTTCGAGGAGTCATTCCTTTGTACGCAAGACAATATATATATATATATATATATATATATATATTGTTTCTGGTTAGGGAACCTTTATCAATTGCGCTTCCCACAATTGAATGTCCTCTCGAACCCTTCTTTTATGTATTTGATACATTTCATTAAATATGAAGACGCGAGATGTTATACCGACATCTAGGATTTTCGAAAGAATTAGCACACAGGGGTTCCGAGACTGGAGCCGTTCCGTGTAATTGCTGTTCTCCCTTAACTCCTAGGACAGAATGTCACGATAACATTTTCAGGTTACTTCACCTGTCAGAGATATTGAATGATACCTCGAAGAGAGTATTCAAGTTTTATTATCAAATTAATGTACAATAATTTCTATTGATTTAATTGTCAATGCGTGTTCTTTTTTGATTAATCAATAATTACTGACAAGTTTGGTACAATTTTACTTACCATTTAAAAAATAGTGTGAACAAGTGATTATTGAGTATATCATCTACACTCCAATGAACTAATGAAAACTTTAGATTGACTTTATCTTCGAATATGTATTAATTGTTCCCATGACTTTTAATTTTATTACACCACATTTTTGGAATAAAAAACTGATGGGGAATGCAAATAAAATTTACTTCTTATAATGTGAATCTGAAGTTTATATATATCACAGCTGAATTTGCGTTCCTGGGGCCATCTCACCTTTTGTTTAATTTCGAACTTCTAAAATAAAACAAAATTATCACATATTATTTCAATTTTTTTGTCTGTTCATTGGGGTTTTCTCTCCTCAAAATTGTTTCCTGCTACAGATAAGTATTTTAAAATCGTATTTAGAGAACAAAGTGTAGTAAGGCAATTTTGTAAAATTATTGCATTAATGTATGGTATGGTATAGTGTTATACTTATCTGTTTGGAGACGTTTCAACTCCGACTCTGGAGTCGTTGTCAATCGTTTTGTTGAGTCTTTCGAGGTATTTTCAAAAAAATTGTGGATTTTGTTGTTTGTCAAAAAATGTTGACAGTGACAATATGACATTTGCCGATCACTTGATACTGAGGGTACCATTTTTTTGCTCTTCTATCAACAAATCTCTCCAGCTCAAATGAAGGTCGATTGAAGCTTTCAGTATTGTTTATCATCATACAGCTGGCTTCTTTAAGTTTTTTCTTTTTAAAATTTTCCTCTTTCAACAAGTTCTTTGTTTTATCCTACTCTATCCTATGGCTTCCGGTGCTGGTTAATACATGGTTCGCCAAATTTAACTTGTCCATATGTCTTCTCGAAATGTTATTTTGGTGTTATTTTTTCCTTAGTTCTAAAGGTCTTGAAGTTTCACGGGTATAACTATAGCCAAAGTCACACACAACACTGTACACACAATTTTTGGAATTTTGAGTTGCGTTAAATGGTTTAGTATGTGTGAGGATAGAGCGCAATGTATTATTTGTTTTGAAAACAGTTTTAATATCGTATTTATTTCCTAACCGCTTAATTTTTTCGGATACACCTGGGACGTATGGAATTATATTCATAATTTTGTTTTCTGTTTGTGTTTGGTTGGTATTAGTGGTATGTTGGTTATTTGTGTTGGTTTGTTGTTGCGATTTTCTTTCTAGTTGATTTATAGTTTTATTTATAAAGTCTTGGGGATATTCATTTTGGAGTAGATGTTCTTTGATAATGTTGACCTCGTCGTTAAATATTTCGATGGATGATGATGATATGTGTTTTGCTCTATCATATAAGCACTTTACAACACCTTTTTTACATTCAAGGAATGGTTGGAGTTAAAATTCAAATATCTATTAGTATTCGTAGGTATTCGATAACTGCTTGTACTTATTGTGTTGTTTATTCTATCTATAAGTACATCAAGATAAGCAAGTTAATGTAAATTTTCGATTTCCATTCAAAATTACTTATATTATTTCAAATTTAAATTTAAAAACTTATCCCATATAAACAAAATTGACATTAATGACAGATATTGTGTATCAGTTGAGTGTGCCTAACAAATAATATCTTAGGCGACTATCTAACATGGTCCACTGTTTTAGTTCGACTCCACATTAAGTTGGTGAGCTGCTATCGTTTTTTATCGTTCCGTATACCTGTGCCAAACAAATAAAATACTCTGTTCTTATTTTCTATATGAGGACAAATTAAATTGTATTCTATTAAGAGAGGTTGTGAAGTTGTCCCATATTTTTTAAACAGAACCAAAATAAATAACTTTTCCACAAGATATAGATTTTTCCCGTGTAATTTTAATACGAAACTAAAATATTCGAGGTACATTTCATAGAAACAGCATACTGCAAAGACAGCAAGACAAATATCAAAAAAATTCCCAAATAAAAGAATAGCAAGTACGGTGGAACACACAAAGATAGATATATATTATGTTTGTGTTATCCGGGCAATCCGGGGGTTTCGCGAATCATAAATACACACAGCGACATATCGGGCCTTGGCGGTTTTCCTGTCTCCGACCAGGCTAGGAAACGCGCTAACAAATGGCTTTGTGACATCATATTTACACCCTCGGCTACAAAAATAATATATGTCCGCTCGAATCATTGAGCACCACAGCTAGCGACGGCCCGCTGAGACGTAACACAAAAATAATTCCGGGTTTATATATATAGATAGAGAATGCGATGTGTCTAGTTGGAAACTAAATAATTTTCGTTTGCTTTGCCCTCTTACATGAAAAGTAATAGTAGACGAAGTAATTATGATGTGTAAACTGAAAAACCAGCATGAATTTTGTTATTTACCAGCCGTTAACCGCGATTTCACCCGCGAATGGAATGTACAATTCTTTGAAAAAAGAAATAGTTTATGAAACATATGGGCTATGCAATTTAAGATTTTTTTTAACTTTGTTGAACTACCTAACATAACTCTAAATCTACCAATCCCGAATACATTTAACCCAAACTGCAAGTGCATTTGGGCCACATTATATAAGAATTTTATTCAACATTTTTTGGAACCATCTTGTATAACTGTACCTCTGCTTCACCCTATAGTGCAACCATCCTGTATATGCTGATGTTTATTTGTCACCAAATGTAACATTTTTAATTACCTAACTATAGTTCTACTCCACCCTATACGTTATAATGGGTGTTTTTTTAAGGTATAGAACTTTAAGTTGGCAACACTCTTTTAACCGGCGGCCATCTTGTCAGCTGTCAAGTGATTTATGTTTAGTTTGGTTGGGCATTTCATCATGAATAGACTGACGCCTGAACAACGCTTCAAAATTGTGCAAATTTATTTTGAAAATCATGGTTCTGTTCGATATACGTATCGCGCACTCCGTCCATTTTACGGTCAACATAATCGTCCATCAGAGCGTAGAGGAAATCCCGAATCAGTCTATCCGCCATCGTGCACAGGAATTGGATATGTGTCCATCTACTTTATGGAAGATTTTGGAGAAAAATCTTGGTTTGCGTGGTTACAAAATTCAACTCGTGCAAGAATTGAAGCCACACGATCACCTAGCAAGGCGTACATTCGGTGAATGGGCCCAAAACAAGATTGTTGTTGATCCCCATTTTCATAAGCGAATTTTGTTTACCGATGAAGCGCACTTTTGGTTGAATGGATACGTCAATTAACAAAACTGCCGTATTTGGAGTGATGACAATCCTCAAGTTCATGTTGAGACACCGTTACTCCAGAAAAACTGACTGTTTGGTGTGCGTTATGAGCTGGTAGAATAATTGGTCCGTACTTCTTTAAAAACGATGCTGTCCAGAACGGTACAGTCAATGGTGATCGCTATAGAGCCATGATTACTAACTTTTTCGTTCATCAATTGAACAATCATAATGCACACGAGCTGTGGTTTCAAGACGGGGCAACATGTCAACATGTTTATTGAAAGAAACGTTTGGTAACCGCATAGTTTCACGTTTCGGACCCGTGAATTGGCCTCCAAGATCGTGCGATTTAACGCCGCTTAACTATTTTCTGTGGGGATACGTGAAGTCGCTAGTCTAGGCCGATAGGCCCGAAACGATTGACCACTTGGAGGACAACATTCGCCGCGTTATTGCCGATATACGGCCACAAATGTTAGAAAAAGTCATCGAAAATTGGACCTCCAGATTAGACTACGTCCGAGGCAGCCGTGGCGGTCATATGCCAGAAGTCATATTCAGATTATAATTCCACAAGATTATCTTTCGAATAAAGTAAATTTCATGTCAATTTAAAAAAATATATCCTTGTTTCATTCCATTCCAAAGTTCTATAACTCTAAAAAAACACCCTTTATAACACTTATTTCTGATAATTTTTGGGCCACTTCATAAACAATAATTTTAACCGGCCTTTATATGCAACTTTTTCTAGCATTGTGTTAAACACAATATGTAAATATAATTTTGCTACGCCACATATTTCAGGCATTCCATGTAACAGGATGCAACTGCTCATGGTCAACATTATATAACACTTTTTTAACATTTTGTTAATCCACCCTGTAAAACTATAATTGTACTAAGCCCCCGATCTCAACCACCTTATATATACAACTACTTATGGGCCACGCAATATAACATTTTTTGTAACCACTCTGTATAACTAAATTTACCAATCCCCAACATATTTCACCCAACCCCAGTTGCGATGACCATCCTATATAACAAATTTATTCAACATTTTTAAGAACTGCCTTCTATAGCTATAACTCTACTTCCATCTATATTTAAACTATCTTCTATGTACTGCTGCCAATTAGTCAACTATTATAACTTATTTGTCTATCAGTTTTTGAACCATCCTGTATAATCATAATTATACTCTACAAAATATTTCAACTACGCTGTATGTGCATCTGCTTTGGAACCTCCAAATATAACATTTTTTAAACACTTAACTATAACTCTGCTCTCTGATTCACTCTATTTCAACTATATTATCTATGCAACTGCTTATGGACTACACTAGATATAACCATTTTTG